>CM060063.1:43388030-43968030 GCA_030533445.1 Cyprinodon diabolis | reverse complement strand
TATATACATATATATATACATACATGTATATATATATATATATATATATATATATATATATATGTATATACATATATATATACATACATATATATATATACATACATATACATATATATATACGGGGTGGAATGGTTCACAAAATCCACGGTTTGGTTCACGGTTTCGTGGTCACAGTTTTCGGTTCGGTATATGTTGATTGTTAGCCTGACATGTTGGTCGTGTTGCTGTTAGCATAAACAAAACGTGTTGCACAATGCTTGCACACTGTTGCACTTTTATCCTCAACTTTATTTCCGCCGTCATTGTAGGTCACTCTAAATGCAAAGTGGTCCCATACAGCAGACCTATAAAGTGCTGCTGGCGCGTCTTCCAACTTCTGTTCTTTCCCACTTGCCATACCCAAACAAAACTCCACAACAACTGATTTTTTTTCTGCTACACCCGGCTACGCTGCTTCGCTTCTTCTTCTTCTTGTTTACTACTGGTGGTTGGCTTTGGTCGCAGTACCGCCACCTTCTGCTCTGGAGTGTACACGCTTCGCCTATGAGAAAAAGGAGCAGCGCATGAACCGAACGCAACACACGTGAATCGAACCGAGACAGTCGAACCGAACGGTTCGGACTGTTTTCATAAACCGTTCCATCCCTAATATATATATATATATATATATATATATATATATATATATATATATATATATATATATATATATATATATATATATATATATATATATATATATAAACAACATGAAAATGTACATACCCATGCAAAGCTCTGATGACTGCTTTATCCTTCGGGTCACTAGTAAACCTGCTGTCTAGATTGAAGTTGTAGTTTTCTTGCCATTTTCTGGTGACTTGTATAGTATTCTCCTTCATTACGAAGGTTCGTGAGGTTTTGAACCTTTCCTTCTGCTTCGATAGGTATTCAGAGGTCTTGATGTTTTCACCTGTGTCCTCCATATTGACAGGGGCGTGTAGTGTTTTAAGTCCATCGCCATACTTTGTCTGGTGATGGTTTAGAAGTCTCGTTGAACCACTTAAGGGTGGTACCTGGAAGGGTGTACCTGGCAAATCCAACAGTAGAGAGGAAGATGGGGGGAGTGAGTAAGCATGATCTAAAGATATTAAACCAACCAGTTCATTGTCTGCCACAAGGGAGCATGTTGTGGGAGACTCAAGAGGCGGAGTTGTTCTAGCAGCAGGATTTATAAGCAAAGAGTGAAGAACTGACTCTTGACCAGCACTGGAAAGACCTTCTGAAAGGTCAGATATCTTCATACTCTCTTTGGGAGGACTTTCAAGTGCTTGATTTGGTTGAGGAGGGATTTTGTCATTACTGAGTGCCAAGTCAGCAAGTAAGTTCAAAGCATCTGTAGATGTGCAATCACTTTTCATTTTTTCCTTAACAGTCTTCCTGACAGTATTATCATTAGTACAGTCATTGATTTTTTTTTCACTTGTAAAAGAAGCTGGAGTTTGAAAATGCAACCACCCTGTGAAGACAAAATAGAGAAGAAAAAGAGAAAAATGCATGAAGATATAAAGTAGCACATTGAAAGCACATGAAATACACCTTTGTATTACAATGAGTAATTTGTCACCAACATGTAACTCCTTTGTTTCACAAGGGACAAAGTTTACTTGTTCAATCATGGCATGCTTAAATAGTTTGACAAAACAGGCAAAAATGCTGCTTTAGCAAGAAAACACACACTTTTCAAGTAAATACAGATAGTAAAGAATAGAAATAGCATGCTAAGGAGAGTTGACAGGGCCAAGGAAAGGTCAACCTCAGAGATATGCACAGCACAAGATATTACAAATTCTAAATAATTCAAAGATATGACTTACATTTCTTTTTAACAGTTTCAGCAGAGATGCCCTGAAGTCTTTTCAGAGTCTTTATTCTACCCCTCGTTGGAATAAATGAGGGGGGCTTTTGAATTATTTGTTGCTGTTTTTCTAAGAAGGAATGTTCTGCTTTCTCATTTTTTACATTATCTTTAGGGGTCAAGCCTAAGTAATATGCAAATCCAGGATCAACGGATGCCATTTTGGAAACACTGTCACTTTGGGGAGTTATATTATCCTCAATTGTCTCTTTGTCAGAGTCCACTTTGGTTTTCTTCAAACAAGGCTCGCTTTCTTGGTCTACACATTCTGTCTTTTGTCGCTCCCTGATAAGACCTAGCTCTCTCTTTCGACTTGAGAGAACTGACTTTAGTTTACTTAGTAATAGGTCCCCTTTTGCAAAAATCTTGGTTGGAGAAATGTTTCCAGGCAGTTTGGACTCAACCGTTGTAGATGAAAGACTATTTGTGTCAGCATTTCTTGGAGAAGCAGTACACATGGTAGGGGGCAAAGGTATCTGACCACCATCATCACTTGTTGGTGTTGAAATGTCAGTCACCATCAGTGAAGCTGTGCCAAGTTGTTTATTCATTATAGCCGAGTCAGGAACCATCACAGGGATGTCATTTGACAACTTGTAAAGGCACTTGTCTTTTGCTGCACACTGCATTGATTTCGTCTGATTGACAAAATCTACAGAGCCAAAAGGATGCAAAATCCTTCCACATTCACTGGTGACAGGTTTAATGTCCCAACGAACTGTTTTCTTTCTTAGAGGTAAAGCCTGAAGTCCCAGAATAATTGGACTTTCCAAACTCTCAGGTCCAGCATCTAAAATCTTCTTTGCATCTTTGGCTGACTGAACTTTAGCAGACTTCAGTTTCTTATTTTTTGATGATAGTGTCCCAAATACACGCTTCCTCTTGTAAGGTCTTTTCCATTTAGGTTTTGTAGGACTTAACTGTGGTAGATTTAATTGTTCATTTTGCTCCCCTGTCTTGTGGTTTAAATGCTCAACCTCAACTGAGGATACAACAGTATTTAAACTCTCAGTCTTGACAGAAGTTTTATGAACCTTTTTCTTTGTTAGGCCACGTCTTCTTCGCCTTCTCCTTCGTTTTGTATTCGTTTGGTGCTTGGTGACCACAGATAAATCCAAACAGTTTTTTGTTTTGTCAGACTCCTCAATGGCAGAGTTTACCTCAGCTGTTTGTAATTTGGTGATGGTTGAAAGACCAGAAAAATGAAAGTCTGTATGCTTGGCTTCTGAGTCTTTGTCGGGGACACTTGGTTCCGCTGAAGTTAAGCTGACGATGAGCTCAGCAGGGAGATCCTCTGTTGTAGATGGACTAAGTGGGTCTTGTGCTTTCGGATCGTCAGATTTGTCCATCTGCTCATTGACTGAAGTACATTTTATATAGTCTTTGGTACCATTTTCACTTTGCAAAATGTCTGACATCCGTGAAAATTGGGTTGGAGCAACTTGTAATTCAGTACTTGACAAATCAACATCCATGGATGTCTTAATTTTATCTTGTGATTGCTCATCTGAGAAGTGATCTTGTGCTTCCATGCTAACTGGGCTGGTTGGTCCCGCCTCAGGGGATGACAGGCAGATGTAAACACAATCATCAAGATCCTCTCTTCGCTCCTCTTGTCCTGATGCCAAGATTTCTGATACCTTGGCAATTTGAAGTTGAAAGGAGGCTGGGTTATTCAAGTAAGACTTGAAGGTTTGCCATGTCCTGTCATTCCACTCAGGAGATGAATAGAGATGTTTGTGGGCATCTGCCACATCGTACTGATCTGGAAAGATACCCAGTTCCCTTGATGGTCTCGATGAACTTAAGGAGAATCCTGGATTTATTAAAGTAGCATAGCTCTGCATGTGCTGAGCAAACACTTCACAAAGTTCGTCGTTTGGACCCAACCATGCCTTCTCAGCTTCGCCCTCAGCGTAACTTAGCACTGGTAGAACTCCAAGAATCTCATTAGACAGGGAAGTGCTTTTCCCTCGGAATTTTGTGTCTGTAAAAAAAATTGAAGAATAAAAGTACAGTGAGTGTTTGCTTTGGTGATCTTTTAAAGAACAAAGTATCAAAGTCAGCAAAATATTTATGAAGTAGGATTGGACCGTTGACTGTATAAAGAATAGGGATAGAAATTTTAGGAAAAACTAAAATCTGAAAATCCAAAATAATTTTTATGCTTGGCTTGTGACTCACTCACCTCCCTGTCCATTTATTAAATTGGGCTTAAGTTGCCTTTTACTCATACAGCGTTTCCCGATATATACGCTGTCAGCACAACACATTTGCTATCTTCACCTAAGTTCCCTTTTCTTTTCTTTCTTTTTTTTAAACATATACATTCTAAACTTTAAATTACTTTTAAAGATAGTCATACCTCATGATTTTTATTTTGTCATGGTTCGGTCAAAAGCATCAGCATATTTTAGCTTGACTTTTGTGGTAAACCAAAACAAAAAAGTGTATAACTGTACCTCTAAAGAAAGGGCATAAATGGTTCCAAGTAAATCTGAAATGCAATGTGTGTTTGTATTAATTGTCCTCCTCAATCACTGATCCATAGAGCCACCATTTCCTGGAATCGCAACTTTAACTCTTAAGGAGCGTTCACACCGAATATGAAACCTGCGAAAATTTGACCATTTTTGCTGGCCTGAATATTTGTGAAACAAATATTGAAATAGAACAGCCACAGCAAGGAAAGCCTACAGCTGACCAACTGTAAAGGATTGAAGGAGCACAGCGGTAGGTCGGATAAGTCTGCCAGGCAGACAGAACACTGGAGGTGGGGTAGAGGCTCTGGCTGGCAATGAGTAGGACAGGGGTACAACGGAGAACAGCTGGCCAGGGAGCTAGCCTCTAGAGCAGGATTGTCAAACTGGTTCCAGAAAGGGCCATGTGGCTGCAGGTTTTCTTTCCAACCAAACAATAGCACACCAGACTCCATTCATGTCATGTTCAGATTGGACTCCCTTGATGAGATGACTGGAGTCTGGTGTGCCATTGCTTGGTTGGAAAGAAAACCTGCAGCCACACGGTCCTTTCTGGAACCAGATTGACACCTGTGCTCTAGAGACTAATTGTGGGTGAAGGAAGGAGGACAGCAGAGGATCAAAGAAGACTGTTAGGCAAACCGGATGGCCGGCAGTGGAGAGATGGCATTGGCCAGCCAGTGTCTGTGCTAGAGGTGAGACTAAGAAATGAGTCCTTCTAGTGCTAAATTTAAAAAAAAAAATTTTTTAAAGGCCACTTTAAAATCTCATTCCAAATTAATCCTTTGTCAACATTATTTTCTCTTATCTTCTATTTTTTGTTTTAAAAAAAACCCAAACAGTTAATAAAAATAAACTCATCTCCGCCGCCCCCTTTGTTGTATCTCACAGCCATGTCTGGTCAACAATTGGATTTTGCGTCGCAAATGTAAACAAAATTTCAGATTTCTCAAGTTGCCGCAATTAGGGTTGGGCAATTAATTGCATTTGCAATGTAATCATAATTTAACATAATACAATTTTCAAATGACATTGGTTCTCAATTTTGGTCATATTATATTTAACAGAAATACACTAAATTTTTTTACTGCAGCTCTTTATGGGGCAGTAATACACTTAAAGTGGGTTTGCCGCCACACAGAAAAGTAGAGAGAGTTGCAGCTAGCATTCCATTAAAAGTCGTGGGGAAACGGCCGTTCCAACCGTTGCAGTTCGAAATTCTCCCGAGTGGTGCACGACTTTAAACAAGTGAATAAAGTGAATTTGGTTGGTCGTTTATCAAGAGGGTGGGGTTGTTGTGGCAGAAGGTTCGCAGGCAAGATTGATTGTGGTCGGTTTCTACCCTTGTTGCTAAACAGGTAGCAACTTAGTGTTAGTAGGTTGCCTATGGGAAATTACATTGGGACCAAGTAGACCTAAATTGGTGACTTAGAAACGACACTGTCAAGGAAAGCTAATTGACAGCGGAAACATGAAAGAGGAGGAGAGTTTTGTGTCGGCGGTCATGGATGAGTCTCCTCCGTTATAAATTTTTTTTTTTAGAGGAGGAAAGTGGGGACGAAGTTGTTGTGGAAGACGACGCCAGGGAGTCACAAGCTTGGTTTGATTTAGAAAAATTTGATTGACAGATGACCGTTGATATATGATTGGCCGAATTTAGGTGTTCAGACTGACGTATAATAAACTGGCCTGCATAAGATAATGAAAAAAATACACAGATTTTAAAATTGTTTTTTTTTAAATAGAAATTTTCTAAATTTTGGGACAATATCATCTGATGAAGAGTACATTTATATACAGGTTTAAGCCAGAATTATTCGACATTTAAATATGATTTCCCTACGACTAACGCATGCGAGTAGGATTAAAACTTTTCACACAAAGGTTCCAGTACAGTCTCGCAACAAGCAAGCAAGTTTTAATAAAACTTCTACAAGCTTGTGGTTAGTAAAAAGGAAAATATAAACAACATTGCAATTGCAATAAATCGAAGATAATCACAATTTTTAATTTTGGCCAAAACGTTGAGCTCTAGTGGCAATCAAAATCTGATATCAACATAAAGATAACAGGAAAATCCTCTGCTCCAGGTGCGAAATTCATGTTCGGTGTGAACACACCTTTAGGGGGTATAGATCTACCGCCTTTAAATACTAAGAGATAGAATACACATCCCATCCTTTTTTACTGAATACTTTAACTAGAAATGTATTGAGAAAATTCAGAATAATAATTTATAAGTCAGGTCACTAATTCTTAAATGGATGTAGGTCTGGGATTGGGCTGAGCCATCGTAAAGTGATAATGCTTTTGCATGTAAACCATTTTGTTATTGTCTTGGTATCCAGCCCTAGTGGAATTCTAGCCTGCAGCGGCAGCTTTTCTAAAGTGTGCTGCTTTCTCACTAATCTCATCTTTGTCTTGTTGGTAAATTTAGGTCTAGGTATGTCTGCAGTCCTCCCATTCAATTTTTAGATGATGCAATAAAACATCAGTGCAGCATGAAATATTTATATTTTATATTATAGTATATTTTGTAAAGAGATGTGACTGCTGAGGTCTTTAATCTTCATGTTAGGTCATTAATGTTTGTTAAAGAAACGTACAGAGTAGCTATATTTAAGCAGAGTTTTAGTTGAAAATGTTGATAATTAACTAATATGGTAGGGCAGTTGTTTGCCCTAGGTTTTACTCAGGGGTATCAAAATAAAGGGAACTGAATATACAAGTTTGGCATGTTAGATTAAAAAAAATGTATGCTAAACCTTAGAGTTCAAACTTGTCTAATGATAGCTATGAAATGTAGATAAAAGTAGTTTCCTAAATGTATACACAGGTGAGAACTATCCAATTACATCTAAATGTAAAACAAGGAGTATAATCACCTCTCCTCACAACCCGTGAGTCAGGAAACACAAAGAGGCCATTCATGACCTCTGCTGAGGTAGACTCAGCATCTAAAAGAAGAACAAAAAGTTAAAACGCCAACAAAAACGCCTGACTAAAAGGATAGAATAAGTGGTTTAATATTCCATTAACAGTCTAAATTCACAACTTACCGTCATATCTGAGGAAGTGTGAAGAGTGCATTAAAATAAGAAACCCTCCATCATGTAGAGGAATGCAAAGAGCCTGAGACAAATAAGATATTTAATTTCATAGATGAAAAAACCACGTTGAAACATTGATGCTAGTGCTCCCTGCACCTGAGAACACCTTCAATAATAAGTTCCATTGCATGTTATTTATTATTTAAGGGTAGTAGTTAATACTAAACATAGAATAATTTAAAAAGGAATTTTGTAACTACAGCTTTGGTTTTAAACATTAAAAATCTACTGGGCTGGGCTGAAACAGTTTTGCTTTGGGTAATTCATCCATTGTAATCGGTAACCAACTCACAAGATCCTTTTCCTTCATGTTTGAGAGGAGGAGAGCAAATGAGTTGGCTTCCTTTGCTTCTGAGGACACAAACTCACACAAATCACAGTAAAATCCCTCCAAGAAGACTGAAAGAAAAAAGGGATTGTGTGTTGATATTGATTCATCCAAGGCCTGTTTAGAATGTGTAAGGATAAAGACTTTCAAGAAAAAAAAAATGAATTGAGACATACCTTCTTCAGTAAAGCTTGTTTCAAACGCAGCTCTAGGCAACAGGATTCTCAGATCTGACATGGAAATGGCTTGGTTGACCTTGATCACTGGTGGTCTTCAACAGAAAAATAAAAACTATATCAGAATAAAGTTGATAAATCACACATTAAAATGCAAAAGACCAGACTTTAATTTGCAGATTGGACCTACAGCTGTGCAGGAATAAAAGCCATGACCTTGGACCTGAGGTCAACATGGTAAAACTGGCTCTCAATCTGAAGCTGACCTCTCCACGTCAAGTAGTGACAAACTGAGCAAAAAAAAAAAAGAAAAAATGAAACAATCCACTGAGGAATAAGCAAACAAGTTACACCAAAACCTGCAGACAGTTGGTTGTTTTGTTTTTTCCCTGTTTTATACAGCAATAACAACACCGACAAGGTGCAGGAAATAAATGAATATCGTGCAGAGATACAGTCGCCTACATGGCTTTAAATAATACTGATGGGCTATTTACCTTGTCATTTCATCTAGCACCATGATATAGAGTCCAGAGCAAGGTTTAGATAATGATCAAATGTCCTATAGAAGGTTTGTTTTACCAGCTAGAGTACAAGTAAATAAAGGTGGTAATTTCTAACGGGTTGTTTTCCTAAACAGCAAAAGATATTACTTCTGATACACTTTTTAGAGAACGTTCGCTCAGGAACAAAGTTAAAACTCTCCTCTACATCCTCCCCTATTAAGTTTTTGTAGTAAAGGGTGTTTTGCGTGGGGCATGTTATTAAAAGGAGAGAGAATTAATGTTTGGAGGTAAAAGTTTGAAAATATATTCACAAATATTTCCTGCAATAGTGTACAAATACAAAACAAAGAAACACACACACAAAAAAAACAATGCATTTCCATTTGTTTTTCTAAAAAAAAAAAAAATTATCATCCAATAACTATGTATTTGGAAAAATAAATTAAAATAAAAATCTAAATGTATTGACTTCTTCTTTATACAGTGAGGAAAATAATTATTTGAACACCCTGTCATTTTAAAAGTTCATCAGATTAGAAATCATGGAGAGGGGTCTGAAATTGTCATTGTAGGTGACATCACAATATATCATTTTTGTTTAACAATTTATTTATATGATACAGCTGCAAATAACTAATTGAACGCCTGTCTATAGGCTAGAATTCTGACCCACAAAGACCTGAAAGTCTGCCTTCAAAATGTCCACCTCCACTCCATGTATTATCCTAAATTAGATGCACCTGTTTGAAGTCATTAGCTGCATAAAGTAGAGGTGGGTTGTTGTCTGCGTTAATGGCTGCGTTAACGGCAAAGTCTTATCGGGCAATAAAAAAAAAAATATTGCCGTTAATCTATTCTCAAAGCTGGGTTGGGTGCTATACTCTATAAAATGTAAGGTATGATGACTTTCACCTTGATATTTTAGCACTGATGTATGTCTGGGGTGAATTTATTTCTGGGTGTCAGAACAACATGTGCACTGTGAAATCACCACATTGAGATGCTGGGTTTGCTTCAAGAATTTGACAAAACTTGACAAGACCAAAGCGGTTTACGGCTTGTGCAGTGCAGCATTGATTTACTGCAGGAGTTCTTCCAGTCTGAAGTACCACTTATAGGCAAGCATCCCTTAGCCAACACAGAGGATGGCAGGCCAAGCACCGATGTAGCGCAGAGGAAGAGTCATGTGCTTCAAACTACATTGTTTGAGTGCAACTGAGGTAAGCCCGTCAGCACAGTTCTATCAGCCAAGCTAACCAATCGCCTCGCTCAGTGGATAGGCAGAAGCTGCCGGCCCATCAGCGAGGTTTAAGATGATGGACTCAAGCTCATTCTCCAGGAGGCCACAGGTAACCCAACTTACAAATTACTTCAAATTTTTTAATCAAAGGTGGCGACTGATCTAGATCCGTGATTTAAAGACCTCAAGTGCTTACCCAAAACAGAGAGGGAGCCAGTGTGGGCAAAGCCAAGTAAGTTGGTGAAGGTAAAATAACCAGATTTGAAGCCAACCAGGGAGGAGAACCCTGAGCCAACCAAGAAGAAAACAGCCCTGCTAATAATGGAATCAGACGAGGAGACACCAGTAGACAACACTGTGGAGAGATACAAGGTAGAGCTCAGTGCCACTTTAGATCAGTGTCCAGCGAAGTGGTGGTCGAGCAGACTGCTGTCTATAGTAAGATGGTTTTAAGAAGCTTAAACCAGGAGGCAGAGTCTTACAGCATACGTCACTTGCAATACTACCTGTTCCGCGGAAAGCAATACTACTAAATACTTCACTACAATTGAAACCAGTGGCTTGCTGAGGTTCTAATCATTATACTGTTTAATCTTACCAAATGTATTTAAACCAACTAGATTTGTACCGATCAATAAGAATATATCCAGACTCTATCCAACTGTCCGCAACTCTCCTATAAACTCCCTAATCTTGACTGAATACTGAGGCTGTTTAAATGCCTGTCGAAGTTTCTGGGCGAGCTGAACCACGTCCCCAGGCAGTCAGGTGGTTAGCTAGGTTTCGGACGTCATTTTGGCCCCTCTCCTAAATGAATCAAGCCTCAATACACGCATTGCGGAAACGCCCCATCCAATGCTCCACAAATGTCTCAAAGCCTCGGCTCATCTCATAACATCACTACCAAGCAGCTTGGTGAAAAAAGGTCCACTGTTGGAGCTATCATTAGAAAAGGGAAGAAGATAAACATGACTGTCAATCTCCCTAGGACTGGGACTCCATGCAAGATCTCACCTCGTGGGGTCTCTATGATCATAGGAAAGGGGAGAAATCAGCCCAGGACTACATTGGAGGAGCTGGTCAATGACCGGACCACAGTTTCCAATGTTACTGATGGTAATACACTAAGACGTCATGCTGTGAAATCATGCATGGTATGGAAGCTTCCCCTACTTAAACCAGCACATGTCAAGAACTGTCTAAAGTTTGCCAATTACCATTTGGATGATCCAGAAGAGTCATGGGAAAAAGTCATGGTGACAGATGAGACCAAAATACTACTTTTTGGTCATAATTCCACAAACTGTGTTTGGAGGAAGAATGATGAGTACCATCCCAAGAACACCATCCCTACTGTGAAGCATTGGGGTGGTAGCATCATGCTTTGGGGGTGTTTTCTGCACATTGGACATTGCACTGTATTAAGGAGAGGATGACCGGGGCCATGCCTTGCCAGATTTTGGGGAACAACCTCCTTCCCTCAGTTGGAGCATTGAAAATGGGTCAAGGCTGGTCTTCCAACATGACAATGACCTAAAAAACACAGCCAGGATAACCCAGGAGTGGCTCTGTAAGAAGCATATCAAGATTCTGGTGTGGCCTTGCTAGTCTCCAGATATAGATCTAATAGAGAATCTTTGGAGGGAGATCAAACTCCATGTTTCTAAGCAACAGCCCAGAAACCTGAATGATCTAGAGAAGATCTGTGAGGAGGAGTGGGCCAAAATCCCTCCTATGGAAAAACTACAGGAAACGTTTGATCTCTGTTATTGCAAACAAAGGCCAACATTGATTTTCTCAGGTGTTCAAACACTTGTTTGCAGCTGTGTCGTACAAATAGTTAAACAAAGAAAAAAATCATACATTGTTATTTCTGGATTTTTGTAAATTATGTCTCTTAGACTTAGAAAAACTTGTAATATCACTTTGTTTGCACTAAGTGTTTACAAACGAAAATTTCATTGCATACAGCTTAATGATGTTGGAGTCCTCTCACAGTGGACATGCACGTACAATGACAATTTCATTACCCTCCATGATTTATAAATGGGAGAATTTGCAAAATAGTAGGGTGTTAAAATACTTACTTTCCTCATCAGGCTTTTAAGTGACAAATATTTTGAGGGAAAAAATATTTTTTTTGCATGTTGAGATGTACACTTTTGGGTATATGTTCAAGACCTTGAGGGTAGAGACAGTAAAGCAAATGCTACCATTGCAGTACACAACAGCCTTTTTATATAACACGTATATTTAATTTTTTTTGTTCCTATTGGAGCCAAAAGACATGAGTAAAATCATATCAAGAACTACTGTAGGTACTGAGACCAGACAGAATGCTGATGAAGTCTCCTGCTGATGCAACAAAAAGCCACGTGTAGGAAGAAATTTGACACGTAAGTGGGGGCTCAAAACGGTTTGTTTTCTTCTTACAAGAACATTAAGAGTTATTCCTATAAAACCACTAGGCATATTTATATATGTAAACTCACATTTACCCAAAAAAAGAAATTTTTCATTTTCTTGAGTTCAAACCTTTCTTACCTTGTTTTTTCAGCTCACTAGAACAAAAAGAAAAAAGACAGAAAGAGCAAAAGAATAAATAAAAAAAAACAAATAAAAAATTTGGCATTAAAATATATAACTTCAATAAAAAAAAAAAAAAAGTGTTCAATAAATGAAAACCCACAAAATAATTAGTCACTGAAGGAAAAAGAATACCTTTTCTCTTGTGGAACATGTAATGCTTTTGTGTCCATATATGAAAACGACACAATAGCAAATGGACATGCGGCGCTGGGACACCGAGATGTTCCACCGCTGCCATCATTTAGCAGCTCGTATATGTAAAACTGAAAGGAGTAAAACAAAATGCAGTTTTGTGTTCATATAAACCTCCAGCTACGTACTTGGGCAAACAAGTGACCACATGAGCACTTTTGAGGGCCAAACTCTAACCTGGGTTCTCTCAAAAGCAAGGAAGGAGCTGGTTTTGGCAGACACAGAGGGCAGCTGGTCTGACACATGACAGTCGAAGCCAACGGAAGGTTCTGTGAAATTCTGGGTGTAGTTCTCTGCAACGTTTTTCACTTTACCCTTTAAAGAGTAAAAAACAAACAATTATTAACCCAGCGGCAGCAACTCTTCTAAACGGAGGCTCCAGCACGTTACTTATCAGTACCTTTGTCAGCTTGATGATGGCAATGTACCCAGATTTCCCATGATACCAGCGATTTAGATCCAAACAATCAGAGAACATGGATATGTAAACACCTTTAAAAAGGAGAAAAATAAATATAAAGCACTTTAATGTTTTAGATAAATGCAAAAAATATATACATATACATATATATATATGATTTGAAATCCAAAGTGCTCAAGGTGAAGTGTCAAAGGAGAATCTCATAAATCTGCCACACCTTCAGTAGAACAACCACACCCAGCAAAGTAACCTCTGGAAAAAACAAGCCGTATGCAAAAACACACCCTGAATTATCTAATTTAGTTAGACTGGCCGTGCATTTAGTTAGACTGGCAGAAAACAATCGTTACATAAAGGAAGATAACTCACCAAAAATAAACAAAGCTGTTTTTTTATGTTACTATAACCATTGTTTGAAAAAATAAAATACACATATATAATCTGTACATTGACAGATATAAAGCTGTATTGTGGGCAGTCTATGGCACACCTATGAGGTGGGATGGATTATCTCAGCTAAGAAGAGGTGTTCACTTTCACAGATTTAGACTGGTTTGTGAACAATATTTGAGGGAAATGTTTGTGTATGTGGAAAAAGTTTTAGATCTTTGAGTTCATATCATGAAAAAAAATTGGAGCACAATCAAAGTGTTGTGTTTATGTTTTTGCTGAGTGTATGAAAACCCTCCACAGAATGAAAGCTAAATCCATTAAAGCTCGGTAGAAAGAGAGATAAAAGATCATGCCACCGATCTGTTTTCGGTCAGAAATCTGAGCAGCCAAAAACCTGTCTGGCAGGTTACTGGACCCCGTCTTGTGTACAACACATAAGTATTAAATTGAATAAGAAGAGAATTGAGAATATGATGGAACAACGGCTTAATCTACGTCAGGGAATCATTGGATAAAAGAATTTTAAAAGTCTTGGGAGAAAAGTGCACAGCATGTCTGCATTCATTTAGACACAATAAGGCTTTTATTTGCTCTGCTTTTTACCTGTAGTCAAAATAAAAGATTTCAATGAAAGGCAAAACAATTGCATTTGAAATACACAATACTCGAGTTGAGGGGGGATGGCATCCTCCTTCTTAAAAACTTAAAAACAAATCACCCCCCTTTTTAAATGACCATCCTCCCATACCACGCCCTGTGAATTGTATTACTGAATGTGTAAAGTTTCCACTATATATTTACAGTAATGGCAATAATATTTCCCTTTCAACATATTTTGGACTGTTGGCTTAAGAGTAGCTTGAGCAAAATAAATAAAATCAAAGAAGTGTCCTACCATGACTATGAAGCTGATTCCAGTGGGAAAATTGTCCCTAACTATGAGGGGCAGTGATGCCATCTCAGCACAGGGACTGACTGCACTACTACAGTAAGGTGCCTCGGTCAAGGTCAATGACCGCCGTACCTGACATGTAACAATACTATGCACAGGGGGATTTACCATTAGGCAATACTAGGCAGTTAACTATGGCTCCAAGTTCTTGGGGGCCCCATAAAACTGCTTACATTTATAGCTAATACAACAATTTGCACAACAGTTTTGTTTTGCTAAAAATCCCTCGCTATCAGAAAACTTATATTAAACATTCTTAATGCTTAATATTAGGAAGCCCCCATAGTGTCCACCATATTGGATCAGTCCATTTGCTGCACATGTTCAAAAAGGTCCAAACAGTCAGCAGCAAACCATTAGAAAACAAACGGCAGGAAGAGCAGTTTTGCCAACTTAGCACTTTTTTCGCTATATATTTAGTGACTTTTTAGACCCCTCTAGCACTTTGATTTAAAAAAAAAAGAGCCTAGCGCCAAATCAAGCAACTTTTTTCTTCTACTGGAGACTTTAGCAACATCATATAAAAGCACTGAAGTCTGCTCTCCAGAGCAAGTAGATTGGTAACCCCGCCTCCTGCTCTCCACCATCTTGTCTGCTGTCATGATTCATGCCGCTATCATTACATACAATTGAAAAATGTAGAACAGATTAGCAGGTCATGACAAGGAATGTGTTATTTACTTCTGCCGTCGCCCTTTTTCGAAACACAGAAAGGAGCAATCAGTTAACGGAGCTTAGTGCTTAAAAAAAAAAACTTTCATTCCTTTTGTGACAGCATGAAAAGTCAGCTGAGTACAAAACAGAGAGGAAAACAACAAGAGAAGGGACAAAACCTAGAACAAATAATGTATGTCTGTTCTATTAAAATTTTTTCTATCTGTATAATGAGTTTGCTTTGTGTGTCATCTTCTCAATTCAAAGGGCCCCCTGCCTGTCTTTGCCTAGGGCCCCAAATTTCCTAAATTCGCCTCTGACCATGCATATTGCTTTAGGCTATATTAATTAGGCTATGTATGCTTCAAAAATGTAAAATAATCCACCATCCCCCTTCTTTTTTTTTTTCCTTTTACATTTAGACTACTGTTAATACATAAATAGAAACTCAGGAAGGCCATGGTGCTGCTGAAACCCAATAAAGCTGGTGCTGCAGTGATCATAGTGCCTACAAGTTTATACAGGTCAGCATCCTGCCTATATGTCTGCAAATCACAGTTTCACTTTCATTCAGAATAAGTTTTTTTTTCACTTTCAGTTGTATACATTAAAAGAGCTCTAAAATTTGCTTTCACTTTCAAATGGAGCACACAGCCAAACAAACAGCGTCTGCTCTCCATTTGGACAACAGATCTGGATTTATTCTCCTCTAATCATTTCATAGGTGAGTTTATCTTAAGTAATTATATTTAAAGACCGACTCAAAGCATTTGTAGTTGTGGCGGAATTCGCCTGGCTGAATCAGAGCTCAGAGTGAGCGCGTTTAGTAGAAAACAGGTGTGTTTTTTTTTTTTACCTTTTGCTGGGTCTCCTAAGGTTGAGCATGAGCCGTTTCCAGAGATCACACCGCTTTGTCCAACAGCATTCGCCTTTAAGAACATCCAGACAGCAGAAATCAGCCACATTTGGCAACAAACCTTTATTAGGCCGGGTTTATTTAAACTACAGACTACCTTGCTGCCATCGTCAAACAACAAAAAGCCAAATGTTTCCTGGAGATCCTCTTCCGAGTAGCCTGCGGTTCTTTTCCCTGCTCGAAACGCGTGGTACTAATGTGGAAAGGGACGTTTAAAACATAAATAAAACACTTTCAAAGCTGCAAAAGGAGGTTTACTTTAACATTTAACTGGTTTTGCTTTGATTACTTATTATATAAAGGGGGTAAACTTAAATAAGTATTAAATAAACAGTATAACTAAATGTGAATTTATTTAAATTGTGTATAATTCTGGTTAAATTAAGGTTGTGTGATGAAGGAAGGGCAGATTAAACAGACCTTGTCCTCCAGGTCGGGGTTCTTGACTAGAACAGCAGACTTGTATCTGAAAAAGTGCTTTGATTCTTCGTATAAGTACGCACTTTGAAGTGGAGCCAATATACTGGTGTGAAAGAGCTCCGAGGATTCACACACAGGAATCAGAATACCTGAAGAGTGCACAGAAAATATGGCCATTAGCGAAAAATGGACAAGGAGCTTGAAAATTACAGCAAACTGCAGCCAGAGAGCAGGGAAACAAGATTTCACAATTCAGGGACAGGCTGACCTGAAAAACAACACCTAGGCTGGATTTAAGGCTTTAAAAAAAACACTAACTGCGTCACAAATGGAGGTTTTACGTCTTTTTATAGTTTCAAACGCTTAAAAAAAATAAAATAAAAAAAAGACGTTCGTCACCTTCACTCGATGCATTACTATTACGACTTTCCATCGCTTATGAAATCTGCCCCTTTCCCTTGGCGTGTATTTTTAAAGAGTTATCCCTGCTTTCAAACATCTCAAACGAGTGAAGAAAAAAAATTATAAATCCCACAAATCCAGAACCAGCGGAAGATTCCAGTCCTCCGAGTCTACTGACAGGTCAAAGCGAACCAGGAAGTTACAAAATATCCACCACGTCCAAAACACGACGTGGCGAATATCTTCAAATTTATTCACTTCCCCCCTCCTTTAAATCATACATCCGCCAAATAGGAAACTTCTCGAGTCCCCCTACGTGTCTCCTGATATGGATGGTCGACCATATGCGCTCTGCGGAGCGAAAAAGAAACAGAAACCTATCTAGCTTATAGCGTCCATCTTGAAAGTCACCAAACTAGTGAACCAGTAGCTGCTGCTGCTGCTCAAACTATGGCGAACCATGCAGCTCACGTGTGCTTCTGACCGACTGCACCCTTCATTAGGGGAAAAAAGCAGAAAGACGTCCGATTTAAAATTAACCAGTTATAGTTTATTTTAAATTATATATTAACGGAATTCATCTTGATTTTGTACGAGGGTTTAATTTCAGTATTCTTCCTGGTGTGAGGAAGTTCTCAACTCTTTTCCAACTTCATACTGGTCCAAGGATGTTGGCCCCCTACCCGATTGTGAGCTAGGACCCCTCTTTAGTATGGAGGACCAACTCTGCCATATTTAAAAATAAATACAGAAATAAATACATGCTCAATAGATAAATAAGCATTTAATTAATTGCCCCCAAAAATACATTAAACAAATAAATGTAGGTAGAAATTTTATTATACAGTGAGACATAAATGTATATATATATATATATCTTTTTTAATTAGCATATTTATGTCTCTCTAAGACACACTCCTCATTTACATAATGAGACAGAAATGTAAAAACGACAGGCAGAAATAAATAGTGTTGAAGAAATAAAGAGGGTAAAAAAATACAAAGGAAGAATAAAACAGACAAAAATATTATATCATGCACATAAATAAATACTAAATAAAAAACCGTGGTATAAAAAAACTTTATTTATACCACAACACATGGCAGACTTCAACAGGATGGTGAGCCATTTAAACACCCAATAGCAAAGCAGACAGTGGTACTTTTAATTACTATGTTAATAACTGTGTTTAGTTCATTAGACGGTTGGTTAAATATACACTCATATAATATGTTTCAAACTGCAATAAAGATTTTAAAGGGAAACGCCGTTTTTTTTTTTACATTGGGCCCTTGATTTTACATTATTACATCATGTTCTACTCACCCATATGAGTTTTGTATCATTTGGAGCCGTTCTGAAGATATTCCGTTATACCCAAGTAACGTCTTCCTATGGGCAACGACTTGAGGGCACAAACTAAACTGTTCATAATTTATCATTTATGGTACGCGAGCATTCATAACATGTAGGCGAATGACTGTCCCCCAGACATCCGAGGTTATAATTTTTATATTTATATGTTTTCAAAACGAAGCGGCGCGGGTATGACATCATCCGCGGGCCGGACTGTAGTTGTGACAGGCAGCCCGGGCCACAGGCCGCTACGCTCTACCCCTTCTATTCATTCTAGCTAATCTGAATCGTTCAATTCCATTTTAAGAGCGAGATCATCTGTGGTAGTAGCACAAGACATCTTCCAGGCATGTGAGTAAAAATAGCAGCAGTTCAGCGGACAGTATGAATGAATGGTAGCCGGCGCGTCCGGATAGCGTCATACACACTAGAGACTGACACGGGAGTGGATTTTCACTCCTGTCCTGTCCCACTCCCACAGAAAAAAATGGTGTCCCGTCCCGATCCCGGGCCAGAGTAGAAATCTAAATCCTGTCCCGTCCCACTCCTGGTGAAATTACTCCCACTCCCATCTCGCTCCCATTCAGAATGACACCCGCTCCTGCACCACTCCCATTCTTGTTGTTTTTGAGCGCGGGTGAAAAACTCAGAGGGGAAGTTACTATTGGTTTGCTCCCGCTCCCGTCTGCTCCCGTTAATGTTTAATCCTGTACCGTCCCAATCCCGTGATCGTTACTAATACTGACTCCCATCCCACGGGAATCCCGTGACCCGTGGGATTCCCGAAAAAATGTCAGTCTCTAATACACACTCCACTTTGCTTGGGGGCCCAAACACACCTATTGTTGTGTCATTACGCCATTGTACTGATCCATTAAGGCCGATTTATACTTCGAAACAAGGTTGTCTGCGTAGGTGTCTCAGTGAACAAAAAGACGTCCCCGCCCCCTCTGCAGACACTCCGCTGCACCTCTCCCAAATTGTAGGTGACCGCAGACAGTGCCGCAGACAGGAGGCCGGCTTGTTTTGTTTTTATGACCGAAATTGCGGAAAACAAGTCGTGAAATTGGACCAGCTAGAAGAGTGAGGTGTGCGAGAACGCTGGGACCCTTTTTCCACCTGGATCCTCGCTATTTTCGCTGTCATGTCCCTCCGTTGTCGGACAAACTCGCCCCCACTTCCTCATCGCCTCGGCCGTATCTAGACCCACAGCATATAGCGCAGACCACGCTTCAATATTGGGCATAAATCAAAAATATCTGCGTCAAGCTCAATGCGACACATTGCTGCAGGAGTATAACCAGCCTTTATCCGTTCAAAATTTCCCCACTTTCCTTGATGGGTCCTTGGCTGGTCCCCTAAGATTCCCATTTAAACAACAATCTTTGTACAAAACTATTTTTTCTGTCATGATTTGTGGACATTAAAGTCGTAAGGAAGTCATATTTAAATTTCAAGCCATTCTAGCTTAAACATGTCTATAAATGTACTCTTTATCAGACCATATTGTCCCAAAAGTTAGAAAATTTCTATAAAAAAAAAAAATCCTTAAAATCAGGTAGTTATACGTCAGCCTGAACATCTAAATTCGGCCAATCATATATCAACGGTCATCTGTCAATCAAATTTTTTTGGTCATAGCATCTTGATTCCTATGTCGCAGCTCATATACGCAACGGTAGAAATAAGAATAATTTATTTCCCATTGAGTTCCGTCCCAGTGTTCACGGGGATGGACGTCTGTGTCTTCGGAAGGCGTAGAGCTAACAGAACTGGCAGCAGTGCGAGGCAAGGGCTCAAACATGTACGGCTGGAAGCCTTCTACGCCAAACCAAGCTTCTGCCGCCCTGGCGTCCTCTTCCACAACATCTTCTTCCCCGCTTTCCTCCTCTAAAAAAAAATGTATGACGGAGGAGACTCATCCACGACCTCCAACACTAAACTCTCCTCCGCTTGCATGTTTCCGCTGTCCATAGCATTCCTTGACGGTGTTGTTTCTAACTCACCAATATAGTGCTACTTGGTCCCAGTGTAATTTCCCATTGGAACCTACTCAAACAAACAGAACTGGTTGCGAAGTCCAAGCAACGTACAAAGCCAGTAACCGTATTCCAAAGAGTAACTGATTTAAAATGCTTGAAATAAACCCATTTTCTTAACTTTGTTATATTCACATAGTAACTACAACACCAGAAACAATGAATAGAAAGCTGGGTCTAGTTTTAAATTGTATTTTCATAAAGAAGAGGTTTCGATTATGATTAAATGAAACTGAAAGTGAAGTGTATTTATGATTAAGCACAGGTGAAGACAGGTTCCACGGAAGGGACCCACTTCTTTGAAAATAAACTTTTAAAAAAGTGCTGCTACTTAAGACTGCTCAAATATTGCATGACAAAATGAAGGGAAGCCTTCATAACTCATCTTTTTTGAAAGAGAACCTCATCTTTCTCGTATATAAAGAAAGTTGCCTGGTTGTTTTTTGTCTGTTTTGTTTGTCTTTTCCTACAGGCTTGGACAGCTGAAGGATACAATGAAAACATGACATTAGCAATAACAAAGTCACAGAGCTATCTGACAGTAGCTTTGGGGATTTTTATCTGCAAGTTCAACAAAAAGAATCAAAGAAAAAAGGACATGTTTCAGTTACCAGTTTGTGAATACGGTCTAAAACTGAAAAGTACAGTATCCTCAATGATATAGCTCAGAAACTGATGAATGTCTTTCATTTTACAACAAGTGTGCTGTAAACATGATTTTCTGAGTGTGTTTGCATAATATTATTCTTAATATTGTTGTAGATTTAAAAGTGTCCAGTTTTGGATAAAATAAGGTTTAAACATGATCAAAAATATCTTCCTTAAACATCTAATTGAATAAAAAATAAAATATGTGTGAAAAGGTTGCAGGTTATTTATGTTTTCAGTAAAACCTTGTTTTTTTTTTTTACATTTTGATTTTTGCACACTTGATCTGAGCCCATCATCTAATACGTATTGTCCACCATAAATTTTAATACACAGGTTAAAAGTTTAATCTGTTTACTGGCTATGCATCCGATTGTCTTATTATCTGTCTGGAAATTTGTCCTCTGGCAAGTTATCGACTCTGACAGGTTTTTTGTGGTGTTCCACAAGGTTTAGTTTTAGGTCCAGTTTTATTTTATTTTCAATAACTGGCATAATGTTTTGGAAAATCCCTTCCACACCTACCTAGATGGCATCTTTTAAGTCCTGCTATACCTAGATAGGCTTTTCATCCTTGTTCACTATATTTAGTTATTTATTTGCTACGATTGTCACCTTTTTAACTGACCAAAGCTCTAACTGAACTCACAGATGATTTTTCCCCTATAGATAAAATGAACCATGAATGTTCTTGTATTTAGATTGCAGTGGTTCCCAGATTCAGGCATACTGTGTGTGAATTGTAGGTTGAGGAACTCCATGCGCATCGGTTGAGGATGTTTGACTATTCCCCGGTCAAGTATGCAACTTTTCTACTTTTCTCTTCTGCCATGGGATCATCAGATGAAGAGTAAGAGCACATTTTCCTAGTAGCTCTGGAAAAACAAAAGGATAAAAAACACACTAAGTAGTCATAGCATCAAGTTGTGTGTCATTGCCAGCTGTAATTCCTGGGTACACTAACCTTGTTACAAATAATAAACAATGTTATGTATAAAAACGTTTAATGAGAATACTTTTGTTTCTGCCAAGAAGAAATTCTCTGGAAATTAGTTTGTTATAAAAATCTAACTTTGCTCGGCGTTTACTATATATTTACCATCTGTACATGGATACCATTCACTATGCAGCACTTGAACGTTTCACAAAATACAGTCAATAAAATTATAATATATCTGTTTTTACATTTGCTCTCGGTAATGTTCAAAATATTCAAATTTCCTGACTGAGGTAAGAGAAAACTTCCTTAATACTCTTTCATCCACATCAAATTAAGGTCCCCAACCCAAAGAACTTCTCTAATTTTGTGTGAAAGGTATTGTTCTGAGATGTAGAGGTGGCCAGAGTATCTAAAATTTCAACTATAGAAGAATTGTAGAATTCAACTTTATTGTCATTACATTGTCACAAGTACAAAACAACGAAATTCACTTTCTGCAATTAACCCATCCCCTTAGGGAGCAGTGGGCTGCTGTTGTGCAGCGCCCAGGGAGCAGTGTGGGGGTTTAGGGTCTTGCTCAGGAACCCAGAGTGGCAGTCTGTGGGAGTGGGGACTTGAACTCGGAACCTCTGGGATCCAAGCGCAATGCCCTAACCACGAGACCACCTCTCCCCTAAAGCAGTAGACAGTGAGCCAAACTGCTATAGGGCTCTGGATCCGCATTGCATTGTGGGACGTGGCAGCCATATTAAGGGCTACGCTAACGTAAACATAGCTCTGATACAACGTTGTTGTTGAAAGAAGAGACGTAGAAGTAGAGAGAAAAAAGATGTTAAAATCCCGAAAAAGGATCTGGAATTTACAGGGACACATTAAATAGAGAAGTTGACAAAATCAGCATTATTAATAATTTGGATCCATATGAAGTTCCAAACAATGAGTGGAGCACCGATGAGTGAGCGCCTATACTTCAAAACAGTTCTGAAGCTACAAGTCCTTGGAGTCTCATGTGCAGTTCATGAATGGATGGGTTCACGAGCTGCAGATCATAAAGCCAGCAAACAGTGGGAACACAGTAATCCGTACAAAGGTAAGCTGTGCTCAGACAGGCTCTGGAACCTGCTAGTTTAGTAATTGCTAACCGCTAGTGCTAACAACCACTCACGCATGTAATGTACTTTTAACTAGCTGCTATGTGTTTCAAAGGTGTAGTTAGTGACGTCAACTGCCAACCCTCCCCAAACCCTCCGGGTTTCTCACATATTTGAGCCTTTTCCCGCTGCCGTTTTTATTATTTTCTATTTTCTATTATCTTATATCTGTAAAAGATCCCAACTTTGAATGAAAGAAACAATGTAGGCTATAAAATAAAACCGTGCATCTTTAACTTACCAGAATGAAAATGCAGGGAACACACTCATTGACCTCATTTTACCATGGTTGAAATCAAGTTAAGGTGAAATTAATCAAATTAAAACACGGCTGAGAGGGAGTACAGTATGCGGTAGTCAAAGGCAGTAGTCTGATCAGCGGTAAAGGAGGCCATCAACATGGCGGCCACGCAAAGTAATTAAGTCATGTCGACCAAGCCCTATTAAATGTTTAATCTCAATAGCTCACATGCTATGATGCTTTGGAGTTTGTGATTTCAATTTCTGTTTTT
Organism: Cyprinodon diabolis; assembly: GCA_030533445.1. Classification (NCBI taxonomy): domain Eukaryota; kingdom Metazoa; phylum Chordata; class Actinopteri; order Cyprinodontiformes; family Cyprinodontidae; genus Cyprinodon; species Cyprinodon diabolis. The sequence goes on along the minus strand of CM060063.1, from coordinate 43,944,704 downwards.
TTTTTAATGTAATTTCCATGTTGTATGCGTGATCTATAATTTGTTTGATGGTCTTTTCTCATGTTTTTGGCTCACTTGGAATAACATGCTCATTTAGAATAAGTTATGTATTTAAACTGTTTTTTTTTTATATTTGAAACCCATTGCAATAGTTATATGTTTATATCTTATATCTTTATCTTTATAAATACCCATGTAATAGTAGTAATCCTGCTAAAAAAAAGAAAAAAAACAACAAAAAACTGTCATATGTGGACGCTCTGTATGTACTGTATATATCCCATGCACCTTTTACTTCCCTTAGCATATTCTTCTTTCCCTTTGACTATTTGAGCTGATGTAACGGGTAAATTTCTCCACTGTGAGATCAATAAAGTCAATCAATCAATCAATCAATCAATCAATCAATCAATGTTCTCTGTCAGATTTTTCCCCTGGCTTTATTTTTTTGCTTTGTTTCTTTAGTCAGCTCCCTTGTGTTTTCTACTCTCCCACTTTTAGACCCTGAACTGTTCTCCAATTTCCTCAGTATTTAAACCCAAAGTTTCTCGTTCTCATTGTTCTGTTCTGGATCCTTCCATTGCTATGACTGTTTGCTTCGTATTTTACCCCTACCTCTGTCCATTTCCTGTTCTTTTCATGCTATTCTCAGTTTTATTAATTTTGTCTTTGAATATTTTTGTCATAAAGTTGGACTTCTGGACCAAAATACAGGAAAAAAAAAAAAAAAAAAAACGCCTGGGGGGGATGTAGAACAGAAGCAATTTTAATTACGTAATTTAAACTTTCAGGGTAGGATGAGGCAAACAAAAGTGGTTAGAGAGCTGATTTGAACCAGCAGTGAGCAACAATGGGGCCTAGTGAAAGACAAAGACAAACTGAAGGTATGAATAGAGAATGAACAGGTGCAGAAAATAGCTATAATGAGGAGATGCAGGTGCAACTAGTAGAGTGCTGCCTCAGGTGGCGGGGAGAAAAAATTAACAGTGAAGACAGGGACGGACAGGAAAAAATAAAATGAAAATGAAATAAACAAAAGGAATGCACTAAGAAATAATTCAGAAACTAATAGAACAGAGGTGTAAACTTTAAATTAAAAACACACATGGATGTGCTTTTGGTTTCTACTACAAACCAGACGTGGCAAGCTAACCCCAAACCACGCAACCTTCACAGCACCCATGGCCTCTCTACTTCCCATATATCTATATTCTGTCTTTGCATTTGGGTAAACCCCCCATGCCAACACAGGAAATACTTTTTTTATTTCCGACCACAGAGATTAATTACTTTTTTTTTTAAACAAGGAAGTGAGATTCTGTAAAATGTTGACTTCACCAACTTAGATCTAGTTTTCTTTATTGATATTTGGTTTCTGATAGTGATGAATGTGAATCATTTTTTTTTTTGGTCTTCTGTTGTACCAGAAAGAAGCAGGATTTTACAGGAAGGAAAATAAGTATTTGAACACCCTCCTTAGAAATCATGGAGGGGTCTGAAATTGTCATTGTAGGTGCATGTCCACCGTGAGAGAAAATCACAATTTATCATGTTAAATGTAACAATGTATTTGTATGATACAACTCAAAAAGTACTTGAACACCTGAGCAAATCAATGTTAATATTTGTTACAGTAGCCTTTGTTTGCAAACAAATGTTTCCTGTAGTCTTTCACAAAACTTGTGTACACTGCAGCAGTGATTTTGGCCCACTCATCCACACAGATCTCATCTAGATCAGTCAGGTTTTTGGGCCGTCGCTGAGTTTGAGCTCCCTCCAAAGTTTCTCTATTGGGTTTAGGTCTGAAGACTGGCTAGGCCACACCAGAACCTTGATATGCTTCTTACTGAGCCACTCCTTTTTTTATCCTGGCTGTTTGCTTCTGGTCATTGACATGTTGGAACATCCAGCCTCAACCCATCTTCGTCACTGGAGGTTGTTTTCCACAATGGCAATACGTGGGACCAGTCATCCTATCCTCAATACAGTGCAGTTACCCTGTCCCATGTGCAGAAAACACCCCCAAAGCATGATGCTACCACCCACATGCTTCACATTAGGGATGGTTTTCTTGGAATTATACTCATCATTCTTCCTCCTCCAAACATGGTTTGTGGAATTATGACCAAAAAGTTCTATTTTGGTCTCATCTGCCCACATGACTTTCTCTCATGACTCCTCTGGATGATCCAAATGGTCATTTGCAAACTTCAGATTGGTCTTGACATGTACTGGTTTAAGCAGGGTAACCTTCCGTGCCATGCATTATTTTACACCATGACATCTTAGTGTATTACCATCAGTAACCTTGGAAACGGGGGTCCCAGCTCTTTTCAGGTAATTGATCCACTCCTCCCGTGTAGTCCTGGGCTGATTTCTTACCTTTCTGAGGATCATTGAGACCCAATGAGGTAAGTTCTTGCATGCAGCCTCAGTCAGATGGAGATTGAGAGTCATGTTTAGCTTCTTCCATTTTCTAATGATTGCTCCTACAGTGGACCTTTTTTCACCAAGCTGCTTGGCAATTTCCCGTTAGCACTTTCCATCCTTTGTACTTTTCAGGTATAAAATTGTAGGAATTACTTCAAACATACCTGGTGCCTACAGATAACCATAGTTTAGCCGTTAGGTCAGGCATCCCCAAAGTCTGTCCTCCAGGGCCATTGTCCTGCAGGTTTTAGAGGTTTCCCTGCTTTAGCACAGCTGGCTATGATGATTGCAGTTGAGCAAAAGCATGTTAATCACCTTTTAATTAAAACCAGCTGTGCTGGAGGAGAGAAACCTCTAAAACCTGCAGGACAGCAACCCTCGAGGACCGACTTTGGGGATGCCTGCATTAGGTAGACCTTAAAAACAGATTGGTCAGTACAACCAAAAAATTTACTGAATTTTACCAATCGGCTTGGTAGTTTTATGTCCAACCACCCCGTTGGTAAAACAATCAATCTAATTTTGTTGTGTTTTTAACCAATCTGTATTGGTAAAAGGGCAAATAGTGGTTAATTAATGACATTAAAAAGCAAGAACCAGAGCTTTGACCAACAACCCCTTGGTTGAGGAGCAAACTCCTGCATCCTACACCACTGTAGCCACTAACACTTCTTGGAATTTAATACTAGTTTATTCTAATGTTACAACTAAGATTAACACCAAGATTTGCATGCTGTACTTGAACACATCATTGTAATTGTTTTCTATGTCCATAACTATTACACATTACGCTTGACTAAACAGTCAGATTAGTAAATCCCCAGTTACCATTTTTATTGGTTGTTTGGTTAACCATTTAAATTGGTTGATCTTAAACCAATGGCCTAGTCAGTTTCTGACCATTATATTGTTTAATCTAACCAAAATGGGTTTAACCAACTATAGTTCTTTTTTTTTTCAACCAATCCATTCTTAGTGTAGCTTTATTCAAACTCAAGTCGTTTAATCAGTTGTAAAGACTTTGTCATATGAGAGTCACATGATTTACTGACATTGTTTACTTTTCTAAAATCAATTCAATTCAGTTTATTTATATAGTTCAATTCACAACACATCTCAGGGCACTTTACAATTCAACCAGATCTTAGAGTCAGCTTGATTCATAGTTTTCTATCTAAGGAAAACCAGTTGATTGAAGGCAATCCCTTACCCTAAGAATGCTTGTAGTGACAGTGGAGAGGAAAAACTCAGTGTGAGCGGCCTTCTGCCGAGGCCGACTGGCGTTAAAGAGACAGAAGCAGAGGTATAAAAAGAAGCAGGGATACAAAAGGCAACTTGAAACCAGCCCCACAGGCGGCCCCGTCCAAGAAACACAGCCAGGCATGCATTTGAAATTTGCAAGATTGTATAGAAATCCTGCTCTTCCTGTAGAAAATCTACAAAATTATTTAGACAATCTGCTTCTTTTATATATATACGTTAATGATGAGATTTCCAAAAAGTTATCATAAAGGATATAAAAGCTTAAATTAAATGTGGAAACCAGTCTTTTGCTTAAAAAATCCAAGACTACAATTATTGGCTCTCAGAGTTGATTCTCCACAAAAGGTTTATAGAAAATTGCAACAACCATCTTTACCATTTGTTTAGGCTTTAACGTGAATACTTTACCCAATGTTTCTTGTTTTCCGATTGTTTTGCCTGCAGTAAAAATAATTTATGAGCTACTGCCATAGTGTGGAAACAATCATGTCATCACAATTAATAATAATAATTGAACTTTATTGATCTCACACTGAAGAAATTTACCTCTGCATTTAACCCTTCCCCTTGAGGAGCAGTGGGCTGCCACTGTGCAGTGCCTGGCGAGCAATTGGGGGTTAAGGGTGTTGCTCAGAGACACAGAGAGTCCGTCTGTGGGAGTGGGGCTAGGTCACCACTCCCCCTATTCACAATTGTGAATAAAACAAGACAGATGATTGTAGACGGCAGGAGAAATGGGGATGGGTCGAAAACTGTATCAAAGTGAGGGGTATAAATACTACTGTTACACCGATACTGATACCAGTATCGGGCAGGGCCCCGATACTGTACTAAAGTAATTGTATCAGTATCGGCGAGCACCAACAAATAGAGCACCGATACCATTTTGAAAGCCAAAAGTTTATTCAATTAGACCTGATAAGGTAAGCAGCAGTGATTAAAAAAAAAACATTGTGTTGAAAAACAGAACTGTAACTATAAAGTCATATGTTTACATTACTAACATTCAGGGTTTTATTTTATAACCAATTTTACATAACATTCAGCAGTCTAATGGCAGTTATTTCAAAATTTCTCAGCAAACAAACAACAACAACACCAAACACGTAGAACATATATCAAGACTTTTGCAAGACTCTTCCTGTTTATGTAACTTCTCAATCACTGGTCCTCCTGACTACATTTCCCAGAATCCCCCAGCATTCCTCTAGCTTGCACTGCGCATGCTCAGTCTGAACGGCACCCTGCTCGGCTGTAATTTCTAATAATGCAGCGCTTACAGGCTTTTTTAATTCTTTCCTTCAAAATGAGGCGCACCATCGGCTGATTCTACATCGACAGCCGAAAGCAGGAGAACGGGAAGATGAAATGGAGATAACTCGGGCCAGACCGTCGCTGTATGGAGAAATCGGTAAGTAGCTTACAGTGTGTGACTAACCTGAGATACCAGTTTATAAAAAGATTCGGCTAATGACAAGGTGAGCTTGGCAGTTAACGTTATATGTTAGTTTTCTATGCTTGATTTAGGCTGGAAAAGTAGCCTGAGGAGAAACAGCGTGGTTAGTGAAAGTGGTGATAATGGTGAGCATGGTGAACCAAGGCTTTAAGCTCGTTATTCAGGAGAACAGAGCAATTTATTCTCCAAAACAACCACAACATCATATTGGCTTATGAATCCTGCAGCACATATTGCATCAAATTGATCTGAGGTGTAATATTACATGTATTACTATCACAATTAGGTGAAGTATCATGGCTTACTGCCACACTAAACAGATGCACATTATTAATCAACTGAATGCATTTAAGTTTTTGATCACCTCTGAGTCAGTTTCATATGTTTCTAAAATGTAAAGTTTGCATCTTGTGCTTTATTTAGCCATTAAGATGCTTTAATACTTTGATGAGTCATAACCTGTGGCATTGTTTGTAATGATTCATAGGGGCAGTTGCTCAGGGCGGTGTAGGTGCCAGATCTGCTGGGGACCCTGCCCTTTCTTATGACATCATCATATGGCAACTCCACTCGGACAAACTGTATCGCATCCGTCCCGGAAGCATCTTCCGTTCTGCGCAATGGCATAACTATCTGTAAGCAGAGTATGCAGTTGCTTTACGGACCCCCGAGCTCTTAGGGGCCTGGTCATCGACGCCCGGTAGGCCCCCTACGCAATTGTGGACTAGGACGTCTCTTTGCAGATGTAATGGTGTGAAAAATTCCTCTTAAACCCATTCGATACTACTTTGACTGACCGGACCTTATTTATACCCCAACACATGGCAGACTTCAACATGCAAATAGCAAAGCAGACAGTGGTACTTTTAATTACTATGTTAATAACTGTGTATAGTTCATTAGACGGCTGGTTAAAAATACACTCATATAATATGTTTCAAACCGGAATAAAGATCTTAAAAGTACGATGTATTTGAGTATTTTATTTTTTACAATACTACTTGGAATAATTGGCAATGCAGAGCCTAGATTGAAACCATAACCATTACGTACAACACATTGTACTGTATTGGTATTGTGTTTAAATGGCTCACCATCATGTTGAAATCTGGCAGTCAAACGAGTATCAGGTGGGTTTAAGAGGATTGTTAGGGGGTGTTGTGCTTGATATGAGGCCCATCCAGATAGTGTTGCTTACGGGCCTATTGTTGTGTCGTTACGTCATTTGTTCTGCGCATGCACGAATAGATATACATCCGGGAGTGTCCATAAATAATGTAATTATAGTACTAAAACTACTTATTTTTTTCCTTAACTCACTAAAGAACACTAATACACATCTGTAAAAAAATTTTAATGACTTTTGTGAGACAATGTTTGTGCTTTTTACATTTTCTTCATTAAACTGCTTCTCTGACGCCATCATCAGACATGCTCAGAGCAGTGGCAAAATATGACTGTAGTGGCGATTGTTTGTCAAACCAAACATCCAATAAAGTTCCAATAAGCCACTATAGGCACTGGGGTCACGTTTTCTTGATGCATGCATAAGAAGTTGAAGTCCAAACTTGTAGATGTTCAGTTGATTTATTTCCTATAGTTTTTGCAACATTACAGAGTTCAAACATTCCCTTGCTCTGTCACCTCTCTTGCACTGGTAAAAACCCATAGGCCCCTAACCCAAATGCCTGCTGGTCCTTACCAAGCTCCTACATTTGTAGAAGGTGGACCACCCACATTTATTCCTGTTTTACATAATAAAGAAAGAAAAAATGATAAAACAGCAAAACAAAAATACACAAAATTCAACAATTAACCTATTAATAAAGTCTGTAAATAATACAAAAAATATATAAGTTTGGGACGAGGGAACTGGGAACGAGCATGTAGGACGGCCTTACGAAAACATATCACCTGAATGATTGACAATAAGGAGGACCACTTATTTAGATGATCCACCCGGAAAAAAAAAAATCCTCCACGACACCTTTAAGTGAGCTCTTTAAACAAAAAAAAAAACAAACATCTGTGATCCCCAAACCAGACAAATAAACAAGTCAATTTCATTTTATATAACACATGAAAAGTGAAAACTTATAAAAATACCAATATTTCTGCAAAATTTTCGAATAAAGACTGTTCGACATTAACATAATCTGAAAACATGTATTACACAAAGGAGAATCAAAAAAAGTCGCACATATTTAAAGATATCGAAGAAGTGTCTTTTTGAACACATGAACAGAGTTTATAGAGCTCCATATTTAAATAAAACATCTGCTTACCGAGTCTAAAAAAAAGAAAAGACATTTGAATTGCATGTCTAAGATTATATAAGGAGCTAAATCGAATCACTTATTGTTTTTTGAATGGTCCGAAAAACTAAGATGCATACATTTAAATATATAAATGATAACCAGTGAAATTGTTGTCCGGCGGATGCAGTGAGCCAGGACAGCTGTATAGCAAAGAGTGGAGGGTTCTGAAGTGGCATCGAAGGATAAACCTAGCAGCTTGTCTTGCAGCTTCTATCAAGCAATCTGTTACTAAACTGCTGTTAAAAATCATTTTCCTTTTTATAAAGCAGAACTGTATTGAGGCCCACAAATGAAAAGATGGATAAAAGAAATAAAAAGATGAATTACTCAACACGCCACAACACGCGTAAAGTGTAGATTAATGCAATGACTCAATTCTTATTGCACAATTTAGTTCCACTGAAGGGAAGATATTTTCCAGAAGTGAAGTAAATTATTGTTTTGTGGTTACATTCTGCATATACCAACTGTGCTAATGGCTAGCCTTAAAAAGCACATGTTTCTGAAATTTATATATATATGTATATACTTTCTTGCCTGCATTACTGTTGCATGAGTTGCATCAAACTGCTTAAAAAGGGAGACCTTAATGTAGCATAAAATGGCAATAAATGAGCCATAGTTAGATAAAGAAATAATTGAGTATAACCTGCTGGAAATGTGACGTTCAAGGCTGGACGTTCAAGTTTGTTTTTGCTCTATGCTTGTGCAGCGTTTTAATGAGAGACCTAAAGTTCACTGTTTGGATCATTAGGCCTATATGCACACTCTTTGTTTTTTTTTTCTTTCATTAATGCCGGACCAATAAAACAGCTTTTTTCTGTCCCACTGTTGCAGAAACAACATATTGACTTTTCTTAGCCCCATTGGGTATTTTTCTTGAAGCATGTGCATTTCAGCAACAAACTCTTCATACAAAATAAAAATTCTAAAAAATAGCTTCTTCCCCACCATCATCAGACAGCCGAACTGTTGAAAAAACTCATGTCACAGATTCTGCATCAAACTCATAACACCAAACCAAAACACTGCATAATGGCACCATAGATATTTATTGCTTTGAACTTCCGTAACTCAATGCAGTTTTTTTTGGCACTGTTTACATTTGAGCAGTGCAGCACTTAAAAAATGTAAATGTCATGAGAGCTGTTCAAAACGAAATTTAATTTTGTATACACTCTGTGTAAACAAAATGACAAAGTATTCTAAAGGCCAATTTATGCTTCTGATGCATAGCCTCTACAATCGTCAAATCTGTCACTTCAAAAAAATCCTGATTACATGTCGGATGGTCGCAAACCTGCGGAAACCTAAAGAGGAAGTGCGCCTACAAAAAGCAGCTGTGAATGGTCCATGGTATGCCTTTCTGGCTGTCTGCGTGGTCGTCCTTCTCGATTCGTTGCCGTAGCGCGCCATTTTTTAATGTTTTTAAAAACCAAGGAACAATTACAATGGACAACTATGACGAAAGGTTAATTGAGGACGTTCGGAAGTACAACCACTTGTACGATGCCTCAGACAAATTCTATATAAATCTCTGGCAGATCTCAAGGTCAAAACTTGAGAAAAAACTTTCTTGTGACCATCCGCCGAATTTCTCAAAAGTTCTCGAATAGGCTCTCCCTTGCGCTTTGGCGGGAAACTGCTGTACGTCCCTAGAAATTCCAGACCGATGGTGCAGAAGCATACCCGCAAAACTGGTTTGTGACCAGACCCAAGCGACATTTGAAGTGTGCAGTTGCAGGAGTCTAATCTGCCCTTTAGTCTAAGTCAGGGGTGTCAAACTGGCTCCAGAAAGGGCCATGTGGCTGCAGGTTTTCTTTCCAACCAAACAATCGCACACCAGACTCCATTCATCTCATCAAGTCATCATGTTCAGATTGGACTCACTTGATGAGATGAATGGAGTCTGGTGCACGATTGTTTGGTTTGAAAGAAAACCTGCAGCCGGCCCTTTCTGGAACCAGTTTGACACCACTGGTCTAAGTCTAAAAAGTCATACTGGAGCATGCTTGATATAGCATGAATGTGTAATCTCTGTAAACCACATTGAGAGACAAACTTATTTTTCTTTTTTTAAGTAGCAGTAGGTATGAAGGAGAATTTTATGGATATTTGAAAATATCACGGTAGACAGCTAAAGGCTGATTTCTGCACCACACCTCAGGCATGATGAACCCAAGTGCTCAGATTTGATCTGCCTTTTGTGTCTGCAGCTCATGGCCTCGGGTTCTGGACAGACCGGTCAGCCGTGCACGAAGCTGCCGCTCAGGGCCGAGCCCTACAGCTGCAGCAGCTGATTGAGGCGGGTGCGGCCGTAAACATCGTTGCCGTGGACTCCATCACCCCACTGCATGAGGCGTGCATTCAGAGTCAGACCCAGTGTGTCAGGCTGCTTCTGGACGCCGGTGCACAGGTGAGGTGGCCTCGATGTCTTAACAGGTGGATTTAGTGGTGAAAAAGGCTTTTCTAACGTGTTTACATATGACTGTGGTGCCGTCCTACAGGTAGATGCTAGGAACATTGATGGAAGCACCCCGCTGTGTGACGCCTGTGCGGCCGGTAGCTTGGATTGTGTCAAACTGCTGTTGGAGTACGGAGCAACCGTCAATCCTCCTCTGTTCACTTTCTCTCCGCTTCATGAGGCTTGCATGGGAGGTATGGGGTTATGCAAACAGCTTTGCCTGTCAGCAAGGTTATACAATCTCTAGATAGATTATCATGCTCAAATTTCCTGGGGCTTTCTCTGACAATACTCCCAAGAAGTTTAAGGGTGTGACGTTGACTTCAGATAGGGTTTCCTAAGTAGACTGATTAAATGGAACTTAATACTTAAACACATCTTAAAATGTCCCCTTCTACTGTACTTTATCTGTATATAGGATTTTTTACATTACATAGTCAACAGGCTTTTGTTTCTCTACGGTGGAAATATTATGTTATTCTGAGGCCTTTTCTTGTCAGCCACCAAAAACCGGAGAGACAAGAGAACACACTGTATTTTTAAGGCTTAAACTTTGACTGTTCATCTTTATTAGTCAGGAAATTATCTCAAGAAAGGGACTTCTAACCCAAACTTGCCCACTATTATAATTTTAGTAATATTTTATAAGTTAAAGGCAATGAGAACAAGTGTTGCACCAATGCCATTTTTTGGCTCCGATACCTGGCTGTGCAGTATTGGCCCATACCGATACCATGTTTAATGGTACTTTTTATTGCCTACCTGGAATGGGTGACAATAGTTGAATAAACTTTTGGCCCTCAAAATGGTACCAGTGGCCTATTTGTTGGTAGTCGCTGATACTGATATCAACATTTTAGTGCTGGATTGGGGCCCCGCCCGATACTGGTATCGATGCAAGGCTAATGAGAACCACTACAAACCAATCTGATTGACTGAACTTTCCCTTATGAATAGGAGGATAAAAGGTAGGCAGTAAAAGAATCCTTAAAACTTTCATTAGTATTTATTTATGTCACTAAAGAAAAGGCCAGATATCATAATTGGGTGGGTGGGGCCTTCTTGTTTCGATGTTTAGATGTCAGTAGGTGCTCCACTGTTTAGGATGCCCTTTATCGTAATGACACCTCGTCTTTCCTATCAGGTAACTCAGACTGTGTTCAGCTGATGATTGATCGAGGAGCCTTCATGGAGGCTCATGACTGCCACTATGGAACGCCACTTCATGTAGCTTGTGCCAGGCAGCACTTTGACTGCGCCAAAGTGCTCCTCATGGCAGGTGACTGAGTCTCCTCCTTCAATCCTCTGCATTCAATTCATCTTTGCTGTCATTTTTATTTATTTATTTGCTATTTTGCTACAGCGTTACCACAGACTTCAGCATATTTCTTTTGGGGTTTTATGTGACCAACCCATCAGTACATGAGTTTGCAGTTTACAGAAGAGGATAAGGGATAAAATAATAGTATGAAAAGTTTTGAGTGCAGATGAATTCAGTCCATGTGAATCGATCTTTTCATCTTTAGATCTCTGTACTTTGAGGCATTCTGACAATTGAATATGCTTTCAGCTCTTTCTGTTGAACATCTGATGGTACCTTTAAAGTTGTCTTGCTAGAAGGTAACTTTGCCTCTTTAAAGACTTGAGTGCGTTCTGTTCTTTTGTTTTTTGTTGATAAAAGCTTGATTTGTGAAATAGATGAAAAGAAATACAATTTTTTGTTTCATGGTGTACCTCAGCGGAAAAGCAAATAGGCAACATAAGAAAACACAAAAGACATATAGAAATATGAAAAAGAACAAAAATCTCCACAAAATGTTCAGAATAAACTGTACAGGGAAGGAAAAAAAAACAAAAAATAAAAACACTGCACATACGTATACAGAAAATGCAATTTTTCAAATGAAGAAAAATTTCAAGATTAAAAGGCAAAATAGCAGAACATTTACAAATACAATTTAAAAAAAGCAGTAAAAACATCCTGTATCTAGAAAAACACTCAGACACCTAAAGATGGTTGGTAAATTGAAGATTATAAAATCTAACAAAACCTCAAAAGAAGGATCTGTGATGGTGCTCCTTTGTGCACCTATGGTGCAGCAGATTTTCGCTGAAGGTTTTGCACTTGTTGGTTCTGTTTAAGTTTTCTTTTTGAGTTTTCATTGGTTTCATTTAATTTTGTGTTGTTTTTGGTTGTATTTAAGTTCTTATATATTTCTTGATTACCTTCTGTTGCCCTCTTGTGTCAGTTTCCTTCTAGATTCTTCTGTCCAAACCTGCTCCCAATCAGTTGATCACCCCGGTCTTTTTTCTGTTGGGCATAAGTATATATATATATATATATATATATACTTCTCCTCTTAAGTTACTGTTTACTGGTTTCTAGTTGTTTCTTGATCCTTGTGTGTTTTCCATGACGTCTTCTGTTTTGCTTCAGTTTCCTCCTTTTGGTTATTAAATCTGCAAGAAACCACGTCAGCTTCCGTCTCTGAATTTGGGTCCTCTAGAACAGTGGTCCCCAACCTTTTTAGCGCCACGGACCGGTTATATGTCAGACAATATTTTCACGGACCGGCCTTTAAAGTGTGGGGGGTAAATATGATCAAATAAAATAATACGACTGGCATAAAATCAAACACAAACAGCATAAAAATAAAACTCACCATTATGTTGAATTAGTGGGAGCCCTGAGCTTGTTTCTCTGAAACAAGCCGGTCCTATCTAGGCGTAACCGGAGACAATGGCACGAAGTGTGCTCCTGATGTCCAGTCTGCTCCTTAGCTTTGTTTTGGTCGCTCTAACCGAAGGAAATAGGATGCGGGTTAGGGTTATAGATAAGATGTGTCTTGACCTGAATTAACCTGTGTCAAGAGGCACAGATGCACCGACTGACGTAATTGGGAGAGAATACCCCAATTTTTTATATTTTTTAAATAAAACATCACTCAGACTCGTATAAATAATATAAATGTATTTTTTTCTGTGCGGCCCGGCACCAAATGACCGACGGACCGGCCCGTTGGTTGGGGACCGCTGCTCTAGAAAACTCCACATAACGTTACAGAAGGAACTCTTTCTCCCACTTGCTCCACTGTGTTCAAGGAGTATCCCAGGACACACATTGCCTTCCAGATTGCCTGCTTTAAACATCTCCACATCTTTATTCCTAACGTGTCTCATTGTCTTGTTCACTAATGCACATGAACCATCTATAACATAAACTCCCAGTAAAATATGTTGAGGTTTGTGGTATAATGTTACAGTTAACTGGTGTGACTACTTCTGTTAAGCTCTGTACGAATACAAACCTAAATGCCTCAGACAAAAATAGTCATATAACTGAATGTCATTATTCTAAGGGGCCAATGTGAACGCCTCAAAGCTCCATGAGACGGCTCTTCATCACGCAGCTAAAACTAAGAACACGGATCTGATAGAACTGCTTGTTGAGTTCGGTGGAAATGTTTTCGCCCGCGACAACCTCAACAAGAAGCCCATCCACTACACCAGCGTGGGATCTCCTTCATACACTATATTGCCAAAAGTATTTGCTCACCTGCCTTGACTCACATATGAGCTTAAGTGACATCCCGTTCCTAATCCATAGGGTTCAATATGACGTCGGTCCACCCTTTGCAGCTAGAACAGCTTCAACTCTTCTGGGAAGGCTGTCCACAAGGTTTAGGAGTGTGTTTATGGGAATTTTTGACCATTCTTCCAGAAGCGCATTTGTGAGGTCGCACACTGATGTTGGACGAGAAGGCCTGGCTCTCAGTCTCCGCTCTAATTCATCCCAAAGGTGTTCTATCGGGTTGAGGTCAGGACTCTGTGCAGGCCAGTCAAGTTCATCCACACCAGACTCTGTCATCCATGTCTTTATGGACCTTGCTTTGTGCACTGGTGCACAGTCATGTTGGAAGAGGAAGGGGCCAGCTCCAAACTGTTCCCACAAAGTTGGGAGCATGGAATTGTCCAAAATGTCTTGGTATGCTGAAGCATTCAGAGTTCCTTTCACTGGAACTAAGGGGCCAAGCCCAGCTCCTGAAAAACAACCCCACACCATAATCCCCCCTCCATCAAACTTTACACTTGGCACAATGCAGTCAGACAAGTACCGTTCTCCTGGCAACCGCCAAACCCAGACCCGTCCATCAGATTGCCAGATGGAGAAGCGCGATTCGTCACTCCAGAGAACGCGTCTCCACTGCTCTAGAGTCCAGTGGCGGCGTGCTTTACACCACCGCATCCGACGCTTTGCATTGCACTTGGTTATGTATGGCTTGGATGCAGCTGCTCGACCATGGAAACCCATTCCATGAAGCTCTCTGCGCACTGTTCTTGAGCTAATCTGAAGGCCACATGAAGTTTGGAGGTCTGTAGTGATTGACTCTGCAGAAAGTTGGCGACCTCTTCGCACTATGCGCTTCAGCATCCGCTGACCCCGCTCCGTCAGTTTACGTGGCCTACCACTTCGTGGCTGAGTTGCTGTCGTTCCCAAACACTTCCATTTTCTTATAATACAGCTGACAGTTGACTGTGGAATATTTAGGAGCGAGGAAATTTCACGACTGGATTTGTTGCACAGGTGGCATCCTATCACAGTTCCACGCTGGAATTCACTGAGCTCCTGAGAGCGACCCATTCTTTCACAAATGTTTGTAAAAACAGTCTGCATGCCTAGGTGCTTGAATTTATACACCTGTGGCCATGGAAGTGATTGGAACACCTGATTCCAATAATTTGGATGGGTGAGCAAATACTTTTGGCAATATACTGTATCTCTGCCTCGAGTTCTATGAAAGTACGTGTTCCCACAAGAAGGGCCCTTTAATGGCCCAGAGCTTTGGCAAATATCAAACATCTGGTGTTTGTTTTTCCTTCCTTAGACACTCCCCTCAGCCTGCAGCAGCTCAGCAGAGTGGCTTTGAGGAGGACTCTCGGCACACGTGCGCGTCAAGTCATTTCGGAGCTGTCCTTCCCCAAGAGCATCATAAGATTCCTTTCTTACATGAAACCTCTTGTTATTGAAATCTAAACACATTTAATAAGCCTATTCTGACATCTAAATAAGCTATTCATGGGGTTTGTTTAGGATCCTACATGGCAGGATGCCGGGAGTTTGCACTGAAAACGACCAAGACTGCAAAACTAGCCGGACCTATGAAGCATGTTCTCATATGAGGGTTTTTCTTACAAAGAAAGGAGGGCAGGCTGCTTGTAGAGACTGGACACTAATACATTTCTATAAAACAAGGGAATCTCTTGATAACAGCGGCACCAACAAGGACTTTTTTTCTTTTTGCCTGTTAAGGTCATTTCTTTAGAAATGTGTGTGAATTTGCGCAAGAAGTCTGCAGGCTTGTTACAACTGGCAGGGTTCTTTGAAGCCATTACCGCTAACAGAATCTGGTTTTTCATGTTCCTGGGAACTGCTTTACACTGAACTGACTAGTCTGAATCAAAGCAGCGTGAACTTTAGATCACCACTAGTCATACAGGTCGGGTGAATAATGTCTGCCTCTCTCATAAATCGTAGCTATCCTAACCTTATCCTAGCTTGCCGATCATAAATGTTCTATAGAAACTGAAGCATACTAATGAACGTTGTGCTTATCATTAGGAAACCATAAAAAAGTAGACAGTCACATGGAAGCCATCTTTACAGCAATATATGTAAGAGGCGTCATCAAATTCTTTAATGATAAACTGACTCTAAAAGAGCTTATTATTTAATAATTAGCACTGTATAATTGTATATAATTGTACATATTCTGTAACTTTTTTTTGTAAATATGTAAATTGTACAGATGTTATACCTGTATGAAGTTTGTTGAAATAAAAAGACCAAAATCGGTCTGTAAGAATTGCTTTTAAATCTTTTTGTGTGAAAACCAAATGTACATGTACAAAAAAAATGGCTACATCTTTAAATATTTTGCTTGTTTGAAATAACATAAATTTAAAGCAGTATTCATCTGAAAGTACTTTTATCACATAGAGTTCTCATTCTTACCCTCCATCGGTTTGGTTTTACATAGAAGTTGCCTTAGAACAAATATTTTGGTACAAGAAAATCTTGAAAATGTAAATGATAAAATATTACAATCAGTATTTAAATTTAGTTGAATATAAAAACAGTTTTTCTGACACTTATGCAGAAATGTGATGCCATGCACTGATGTGCTTCTTTATGGGAGTGAAGAACCAACCTGCTGACGCTGATTGGTCATTCTGATGAATAGTAGGAAATAAAAAGGCCATGGGTAAAAACATAATTATGAAAAAAAAGCAGACTTTTTAAAGATTTAATATTTGAATAAAAACTGCTGGATTTAGATAAATAACTTATTTTACTAGGGAAAGTGGAAATTAAATAATGTTTTTCATTTTACTTGCATGTATTTATTTCAGAATTTCATTATTATATTGAACATTTATGTATTATTTATTCAAGTATGCATTTATTTCATAACTGTTTTATTTATGTAATTGAGTACTTTTGCGTTCCATAGGTATGTGTTCTAGAATCGCTAAGCATCAATTTTTTTACCTTTACCAACCGGGAGACTTTTCTGACAGAACTAGGAGATAATATAATAAGAACTGATAAAACATGAGTTCCAAAAAGCTGTTGTAAAAGAGCCTGGATTGGTCCTCTGGGTTTCACAATAGAATAACTATAGACAGGCAGAAACAAACTTTAGACCTGCAAACCGTACACACTGTACCCACCTATAATCTATACGTTCATCTGAGCTGCACTGCAGTGTGACGGAACATAAAACAGTTACAGAAAAACAATTGGCTCGATTGTGAATAAAAAAGCCAGAAAAATAGCATTAATCTGCTAAATATCTTTCTCAAGTCATTTGATGGATAAAGGATTAGGATAATGGATGAGCATATGAATAGATGATAGATTAATTATTATCAAACAGACAGATAGATGGAGGACATATTGATTACTCAACTGACAAACCAGGATACAAACCGGTGTTTAAAAATGAAAGAAAACCAGTGATACCAACTTATTATAGCCGATTTGGAATGTTTTTTTTCAACAGCTTATTGAATGATTGTAAAGTCTGCAGTAAACTGATCGTTTACTGCTGCAACGCCTTGCTGTTTGTGACGTGGGGACGGGTGCGACCGTTAACTAGTCACCTGCAAACAGCACATCCATATAAGGCCAACTGAGCTTAAGAGAGTTTAGTGAGACTGTTAATTTTCTTTAACATTTAAAGCCCAACTGATAATATACGTTGAGCAGTTCTCACTTCAGCAAAATCTTAAGTATTTAGGAGCAAGAGAGCATTAAAATTATAGCATTTTTGAGGCTTCTTTTATAGAAGCTGAATTTTAGATAGTATCTGGTCACTGCGATGAAGCAATCCCCTGGCAGAAATTATCTAATTTCCTCTGAGAAGTGGGGGGTGGTGAGAGGAGGAAGTCTTTACAGGAAAAACTTTTCTCTTTTAGGTTTGCATTATCTTTTAGTTGTTCACCAATTATAAATAAGAAGTTTATTTAATTTTTATTTGTAAAGCAGATAAGGGCAAGCAAGGAAAACTCTCCTTAACTGGACATTGATTGGTTTTGCAGTTCAATCTAAAAGGCACAACAGATGTTTCTCTTTTATTTTCATTTTAATGATTTTTTTGTGGTATATTAAGTTGCCCTTGCAAATTCTGTGTCGTACTATTCTCAGGCCACAATACTCAGACTGAATTGGAGTTTTAACAACCCTGCCAGACCATAGAAATGAGGAAATTAACTTTCTTGTGGTTTTTCAAAACACAACATATTTGAATAAATACCACTATTCTTTTACCCTTATATGCTGAAAACAAAAAACAGCTTGGTGCAGAAATGTTATGCCGTATCTAAAAAACAACCTCAGTAGTAGGAAGTGGCTTGAAAGGGTCGAAGTACAACTGAATAATGAATGCGTTGCAGTGCAAACAACTCAGCCAATAAAATGCAGGGCAGACAGTAACAAGCAGAAAGATTTTACTTATTTTTGTCACAGATTTTCACAGATTCCTAATATGTACACATCTCATTCTGTTTTCCAAGAAACGTTCACCTTATTATTGTATGCAGATAGTCACACCTTGCAGAAAAACTAATGTTTTCAGCTTGTAGCTTCCTGTGAACAGCTCAGATGTTATCTTGGCTTCCCTTTATTTTGGAGCGATTCACTTAGCGGGCAGCTTTACACATGATAACAGAGTTTAAACACATAAAACACAGAGTCAAACCGGTAAACAGTGGTATAACACTAACACAGGCATTTGGCAAAGATTGATTTTTCTTTTTTTTTTTTTTTTGTAAACTTAATACATGTTTTTAAATTTGGATAAAAAAAAACAAACACATTTTGGACGGGGGTGTTCAGTGCAGCTAAAAAGACAAGCATAAGAAGAGACGCAGACTAGACTGACAGGAAACATTTGATTCGTCTAAACTCCAGTTTCCTTCCTCCTTTGTGATCCCTGTAACTTCTGCTCCAGTCTGCCTTTGGAGAGCGTCTGGCGCCTGAGCTTAGGGGCGGCTGCTGGTGGACGGTTCTCGTCTGTTTCTTCCTTACAGATCTTTCCTGGGGAGATTGAAGATGGGAGGTTGGACCCTTCCTGCTGGACCCTAGCTGGAGCCCCCTGCTGTTGGGTGATTGCAGTGCGCAGACAGTTGAGCCACTGCTGCTTGTGGTAAACGTCACCGACTTGCAGGGTGTGGGTCTGGCCGTGGGACGGATCCATAGAGCTCACGCGGAAAATATTCTTTGCTACAGAGACACAGGAATTTAATAGAGGAAAAATACTTAACAAGTTAAAAAAAAGAAAAAATAATCTAAGTTATTACAAAAAATAACAAGCAAAATAATCATAAAAACCTCCTAAATTCCTCAGCATGCTAGAAAACATGCCACAGATTAACAGCTAGAAACTAACAAATACATTTTTTTGTCTGTTCAATCTGATCTTTAAATGAATGATTCATTTATTTCTTCATCAACTGTAAGCAGAGACATGATTAGGCAGATCCAGTCTTCTTCCAGCACTTTTAGAGCTGCCTCTGCTGTCATAAAAGCTGACATAAATGATGTGTTACCAAGAAAAAGGCTCATAAACTCTTCGTCTGCAACAGACGGAGGATAAGATTAAAAGGCCAATGGTCGGATTGCAAAAATGCATTCACAGCCTTCAAAATTTCCACCTTTGATCCACGTGTTTAAATGCACAACATTGGGAATCGTATGTGATAAAACAACATTTAATAAAGCACAATTTTAATGTGGTAGAAAAATAGAAGGAAAACACTTTAAGGAATCGTTTTTTCATCTGTGTCTCCATCTCTATCAAATTTCTTTCCAGCTATATTCAAGTCTTGCTACAGATTCTCATTTGGGTTTAGATGTGCACAATGACAGGCCTAATCTCACATATCAGCATGATTTGATCCAAATCAATCTAATGCAGCACCAGTAGTTAGAAGCTGAACCGCTTCAAGGTGTTTGGACTTTTACAGCCTGACAGGTTAACTACATCTTTATTAATTCTGTCCAGCTTTCTTGCCTTTAGTGAAGTAAATATCCCGACTGCATGATGCTTCCACCACCATGCATCAGTAGGACAAATCATCAAAGTGATGTAAAGTCCTTGCATATCATGAGAACAACTGCAAATGTGACTCACTCTGCTGTTCTTCTAAAAATGGCTTTCATCATTTTCTGGACACTGCTTTGTGATAAATTAGCCTCACATGTGAGACAATATTGGGAATTAGGGACGCATAAATATGGATATGTGGTATTAATATTGTCACTCTTTCAACTTGTTAAAAAGCAATCATGCTGATAAAATGACTTCTCTGCTTAACGTAAAATCCTACATGAGGAAGTATGCTAGCTTTTCTTAATTTGTGATTTTATCAGTAGGGCTGGGTAAAAAAAAATCGATTTAATCGATTATGAATAGATTCCTTTACATTTTTGCAAAATCGATGTCTAGGGTATGAGATAGATTAGTTTTATAGTGACGCGTGTGATGTTCAAATTCAAATGAGCAAGAAAGATGCACTCAAGATTACTTCAAGCCAGACAGCTGCAACTATAGCCAATAGGTTGACTGAAGACATTAACAAATGGTGGCTGACCAGCAAACACCCTGTAACTGTTACAGACAACGCTGCAAATAAAGTTTGTGCAGGGAAGATAATGCAGCTCATGCATGTCTGCCGTGTCCCCGCTGTGTCACGTCCGCTCGCTCGAGTGACGCTTCACTTTTTCACTTTTCACAAACAAGTTTGCACTTTTGAGACAGTTTTGTTCACATCTCAAGTTTAAACTGTCCGATTTACAAGTTTGCACTTTGTGTTTAATATGACAGGAAAAAAATAAAATACAAGAGCATTTTGAAACACAGTTGAACCACTTTCATTATTGTAAAAACAGATCGAATCGAAATTAATCGATTTAGAACTGAATGAATCCAAATCGAATTGATTCAGGACTTTGGTGAAAATACCCAGCCCTAATTATTAGAGCTGAAAGCAATTAACCAGATTAATAGATCATTTAAATAATCGTTAACATTTAGAAATAGATTAATCGTTAACTGGAGGGCAGAGACTCTACAACATGCCTTTAGCTGACAGGCCGACCCACTTAGAGCAGCAATTTTATAAAAATTGTAAAAACTATAAAAATATAAACATTTTGCATTAAAGATAAAAAAAATTGTTTTTGTCGGTCAATATACTTTATTCGGAACTTCCCAAGTAGTTTCACCTGGTTTAATTTCATAAAAAAAAAAAAAAAACTTTTGCTATCTGATTATTAATCGATTCATCACAAAAATAATCAACAGATTAATCGATTTGCAAAATAATCATTAGTTGCAGCCCTAGAAATTATTATGTTGTACTTCATAGTAACTCCGATCAACAACTAAAGTAAAATAATTTTTTTAAAAGTCTACAATAACTGCAGTAGCTCTCAGTGGCAAATGCACCACAGACACATAAATGGTCCAAACTAAATATCAAAATACTGTTTTAATCACAGATAAGAGAGGGCAGGAGAAAAAAAAAGGAAAAATTCCCCAAAAACAAAAGGAGGGCAAGACCACCTGACTTGAAGGCCAACTTCCCCTAATGGTGTGGCGTTCTCATTTCCTTAAAGAGGAAACGTTTTTTGCTCCTGTCTTGTTTCTTTTTTTTTCTGTTGCATTTCTTCATTTTTTTTCCTTTCAGTGTTTTAAAAGTGCATCATTCATGTGTCTGTAGCACTAACAGCCCTTTGCTTTTATACATGACTACATAGAGTTGCCCAATGTCTTAAGCCACATCCGTCAGCACATTATCAGTGATGCTCATTGCAAATTAACGCTTAGATGTAATGTTTGATCGGTTACTGTCAGCTGTTAGGTAATTTACTTTCTTTGGATAATGATGATTTTATTTCGCCAGTTAGATGAACTCTATTGGTATTATAAGTATATTATAAGTTCCACAGCTGAAGCGTGTTTTTGCACCTCAGATAGTAAAGGCCAGGAAAGCATTTGAACTATAATTCATAATATCTGTAAGGGTTTTTCAGTCTATGTTTGCAGTATACGTTTTTGACATTGTGGGGTGTAAATAGTGTTGATTAACCAGGTTTGAATTCTGTTTATACACATAGAACTTCCTGAGTGGTACATTATGATGAATACCGAACATATAATGATGACATCCGAGTGTGTCCACATCAGGCAGGTCTTAAAGGTATAATGGAGAATTTTCGCATATTTCTGAAAAGACCCGCACTCTCCATTTAAAAAAAACATAAAAATGCAGATGCACAATTTCCCAGCTAAGAGGGAAACGCGTGCAAGAGCATGCATGAGCCCATTTCTCCTCATGCACGCTACGTTAAAAAGTTGCTGTTTGCATCACTCATACAAGCGTACTTTCCAAGAAAAGATTTGTAATTTTTTCACTATGTCAGACTTAGCAGCAGTAAGTGAAAATGGGGACGAGCACGTAGGTCGGCCTTACGTAAACATATCACCAGAATGATTTATTTTTAAGAGGGCCACTTATTTTGGTGATCCACCCGGATAAATAACATCCTCCACTATAGCTTTAAGCAAAGGTGAAATATAAGTACATAAATGAAATGACTGTGGGCAGTTTACATGCATTGTTGGATACAAATGCTGGAGCAAAGAGATCAATGTGTTCATATTGGAGGATTAAGATACAGTCCAATATAATCCAGTAATGGCCAATATTTGATTAATTTAAGTTATTATATCGGATTGGTACCAAGCTAAAAATCTATACAACAGCAAGGATATACACTATATTGCCAAAAGTATTTGCTCACCCATCCAAATTATTGGAATCAGGTGTTCCAATCACTTCCATGGCCACAGGTGTATAAATTCAAGCACCTAGGCATGCAGACTGTTTTTACAAACATTTGTGAAAGAATGGGTCGCTCTCAGGAGCTCAGTGAATTCCAGCGTGGAACTGTGATAGGATGCCACCTGTGCAACAAATCCAGTCGTGAAATTTCCTCGCTCCTAAATATTCCACAGTCAACTGTCAGCTGTATTATAAGAAAATGGAAGTGTTTGGGAACGACAGCAACTCAGCCACGAAGTGGTAGGCCACGTAAACTGACGGAGCGGGGTCAGCGGATGCTGAAGCGCATAGTGCGAAGAGGTCGCCAACTTTCTGCAGAGTCAATCACTACAGACCTCCAAACTTCATGTGGCCTTCAGATTAGCTCAAGAACAGTGCGCAGAGAGCTTCATGGAATGGGTTTCCATGGTCGAGCAGCTGCATCCAAGCCATACATAACCAAGTGCAATGCAAAGCGTCGGATGCGGTGGTGTAAAGCACGCCGCCACTGGACTCTAGAGCAGTGGAGACGCGTTCTCTGGAGTGACGAATCGCGCTTCTCCATCTGGCAATCTGATGGACGGGTCTGGGTTTGGCGGTTGCCAGGAGAACGGTACTTGTCTGACTGCATTGTGCCAAGTGTAAAGTTTGGTGGAGGGGGGATTATGGTGTGGGGTTGTTTTTCAGGAGCTGGGCTTGGCCCCTTAGTTCCAGTGAAAGGAACTCTGAATGCTTCAGCATACCAAGACATTTTGGACAATTCCATGCTCCCAACTTTGTGGGAACAGTTTGGAGCTGGCCCCTTCCTCTTCCAACATGACTGTGCACCAGTGCACAAAGCAAGGTCCATAAAGACATGGATGACAGAGTCTGGTGTGGATGAACTTGACTGGCCTGCACAGAGTCCTGACCTCAACCCGATAGAACACCTTTGGGATGAATTAGAGCGGAGACTGAGAGCCAGGCCTTCTCGTCCAACATCAGTGTGCGACCTCACAAATGCGCTTCTGGAAGAATGGTCAAAAATTCCCATAAACACACTCCTAAACCTTGTGGACAGCCTTCCCAGAAGAGTTGAAGCTGTTCTAGCTGCAAAGGGTGGACCGACGTCATATTGAACCCTATGGATTAGGAACGGGATGTCACTTAAGCTCATATGTGAGTCAAGGCAGGTGAGCAAATACTTTTGGCAATATAGTGTATATATATATATATATATATATATATATATATATAAAATCCCAAGCGACAGCAACATCAAGAAGAAAGAACACGAGAAGCTTGAGAAATACCAAGGGCTGAAAGAGGAGCTAGAAAAGATGTGGAAAGTAAGAGCAGTAGTGGTGCCAGTGGTAATTGGAGCACTGGGGGCTGTGACCCCCAAACTGGGAGAGTGGCTACAGCAGATTCCAGGTAAAACATCAGAGGTCTCTGTCCAGAAGAGCGCAGTCCTAGGAACAGCTAAGATACTGCGCAGAACCCTCAAACTCCCAGGCCTCTGGTAGAGGACCCGAGCTTGAGGATGACACATACCACCCCACGAGGGGTAAGAAAACAGTTTTTTATATATATATATGTATATATATTATATATATATATATATATATATATATATATATATATATATATATATATATATATATATATATATATATATACATATTTTTTTTTTGTATTATTTTTGTTTAGAAGCTTCATTTAGGAAAAATCTTCCATAGGTTATGATGACGTTTCAGATTATTTGAAAAAAAAAAAAAAAAAAAAAAAAAAAAAAAAAAAAAAAAAAATCCCATTTCAAAGGAACTAAAACAAATTCAAAGCTCCACTTTTCTCATATTTACACACAGAAGGTGTTGATTAAATTACTTTGTATCAGATTCAACTTTCTCTAGTTTATGATAGCCAGCACAAGGTGAGCAGTTGGTAGACTAGTAATAATTTAACACTCAAAATCCTAATGTAAACAGTTAAAAGATCCGACTAACCTTTCTCTCCATTCGTGAACGCCCCTCTAAATGAGCCGCCTAAGCGGACCTCTCCATCCTGGAGGTCCTCCAGGACCAGGTCTCTTACTGGGATGGGCTGCCGATACACCTGGAAGCAGCTCCTGTCGTTACGAGTCACCGGTCGGGTCAGAACCAGCAGCTCAGAGAAGAGGAAGACGTGTAGCCTCTGAAACATCATGTCATGAGAGAAATAAGTCTACATCCTAAAGATTACAGAGGCAATGAGAAGCTCTTGTTCTCACCGATCCGCTCTTGGTCCGAAGCTCGCCGTGACAGAGGAGGGTCCTACACTCATCTATGAGGGGGTCCCGCTGCTTTTCATCCAGAAACTCCAGCTTGTCTATGTAATACTGGCACTCTGACTCCCCCTTTCTCACGTTGATATCAGACAAAATGTCCTGGATTATTGTAATCTGGGTGACAAAAGGAAGAATTATGTGCAGCAACGCCAACAAGTAAAGCATCACACAGCTCAGAAATACATTAACTATCGCTGTGAATCTCATATTAATTTTAGAGCTTTTACTTTATTAATCAAAGCAGTTTCTTTATATTCTGGAATGAAAACAAAACTACAATTAAAATGTAGAGAAGAACTGGTTGCAGATAAGAGAGTGGAAATTACTGTTGGTACGACTCATTAAATGAAAGAAAAACTCACAAAGGTATCAAAAAATTTCCCAGCTTGGGATAAATAAAGTAAATCAATCAATCAATCAATCAATCAATCTATCTATCTATCTATCTATCTATCTATCTATCTATCTATCTATCTATCTATCTATCTATCTATCTATCTATCTATCTATCTATCTATCTATCTATCTATCTATCTATCTATCTATCTATCTATCTATCTATCTATCTATCTATCTATCTATCTATCTATCTATCTATCTATCTATCTATCTATCTATCTATCTATCTATCTATCTATCTATCTATCTATCTATCTATCTATCTATCTATCTATCTATCTATCTATCTATCTATCTATCTATCTATCTATCTATCTATCTATCTATCTATCTATCTATCTATCTATCTATCTATCTATCTATCTATCTATCTATCTATCTATCTATCTATCTATCTATCTATCTATCTATCTATCTATCTATCTATCTATCTATCTATCTATCTATCTATCTATCTATCTATCTATCTATCTATCTATCTATCTATCTATCTATCTATCTATCTATCTATCTATCTATCTATCTATCTATCTATCTATCTATCTATCTATCTATCTATCTATCTATCTATCTATCTATCTATCTATCTATCTATCTATCTATCTATCTATCTATCTATCTATCTATCTATCTATCTATCTATCTATCTATCTATCTATCTATCTATCTATCTATCTATCTATCTATCTATCTATCTATCTATCTATCTATCTATCTATCTATCTATCTATCTATCTATCTATCTATCTATCTATCTATCTATCTATCTATCTATCTATCTATCTATCTATCTATCTATCTATCTATCTATCTATCTATCTATCTATCTATCTATCTATCTATCTATCTATCTATCTATCTATCTATCTATCTATCTATCTATCTATCTATCTATCTATCTATCTATCTATCTATCTATCTATCTATCTATCTATCTATCTATCTATCTATCTATCTATCTATCTATCTATCTATCTATCTATCTATCTATCTATCTATCTATCTATCTATCTATCTATCTATCTATCTATCTATCTATCTATCTATCTATCTATCTATCTATCTATCTATCTATCTATCTATCTATCTATCTATCTATCTATCTATCTATCTATCTATCTATCTATCTATCTATCTATCTATCTATCTATCTATCTATCTATCTATCTATCTATCTATCTATCTATCTATCTATCTATCTATCTATCTATCTATCTATCTATCTATCTATCAGAAATATCTTGAATATATAAAAAAAGTAATAATAAATAAATAAAATAAAGTCAGAAACTGCTTTTCAAACATTCTTCAACAGCATGATTAAATAATAAACCAATGAAACAAGCATGGACATAAAACGATGGTACTTATAGAAAGTACAGAAAATAAAGTGACCAAATGGACATGTTAAAGCAAGTTTTTTTTTTACCAATTAGCATCACAGCTATCTACAATTTTGTAAAAAGTGAGCATCTATAAAGAGCTACAGGTAGTCACTGCGCTGTTTGGTGACATGGTGCGTACCACACTCAACATGGACCAGAGAAATCAGAGTTATCTCATAAGTTTAGAGAGAATATTGTAGAAATGTTTAAGGTAAAGACCTACAAGATCATCTCCAAGAGGCTTGATGTTCATAGTTGGACTCATGGATAACGTTTTTATATCAGAAGCGAGGGGAACACAAGTATTTTTAATCAGGGTTCCTACAGCATAAGGCAAGTTAAATTCAAGACTTTTTAAGACTTTTAATGCCACTTGAAATAAAAATTTAAGACCAAATTCACAAGAAACACAAGAAAAACCTGCTTGCGACAACTTAACCCAAAGGTTTATTTTAAAATAAACCACTGCACTTATGTTTCAAATGTTGAGAAGCTTCCCATTCAGGAAGAAAGCTAAAAACACACAAATGACAGATATATTTTAACAATTATTTTCACTGAATTCACAAACTTTGTTTTAGCAGGGAACAAAACAAATCGGTTTTAAAGCCACAACATAACCAGTGCTTAGTCTTTTTTGCAGCTATTTTTCTTTGTATGGTTTTCTTAGTATGTTTGATTTGGTGATAAGTGGAGGCGTTGCAGAGAGAAGGGTGGAACAGAACCGAGAAATACCGGCTGTTTCTCGTTAACTCGATTTTGACGCTTTGTTTTTCACATGTGTGACTCCACTGCCTTAATTCCCATCGTTCTGAGCTTGAATGACTTCTTGCACAAAATCCACTGAGCCTCATGTATGTTCCCTGGTTTTAGCCATGGAGAAAACTCTTGGCTGGAGCCAAATTTTCGTTACATTTACACTTGCTCATATTTTCCAGACAAAAAGTAAATGGCGCATCTCCAAATGTCCAGGCCGCAACAACGCTTTTATTGGTTCCGCTATCGGGACGGAACCAATAATGGCGAGCCATTATTTTTTTTAAATAAAAAAAAAAAATGTCAATATTTATGTTTTAATTTAGATTACAAAAATAAATAGCAATAAAAATGATCCTATTTATGATGTTTTAAAAATTAAGACCTACGAAAGACTGATTTAAGACATTTTAATACAAATTAAGGCCTTAGTTTTATTTTGAAGAATTCAATGCCTTTTAAGACTTTTTAAGGACCTGCGGGAACCCTGTTAATATAACTAACTTCAGTGTGTTTTATCATCCAATCACAGCCATGATTCAGTGGGACATCAGATGTTTGTAAAGTGAGCTTCACAGAAGTGACAGTGGTGATAACCAATCACACAAGAAAAGACGGAGGGCCAATCAGGAGCTTGTTGGTGGTTTAAACTCAGGGAAGCGGGCTTCATCTTATGCTGTGGTTTTCTGCTTGGTCCTTGTGCTCAAAGAAAATCTGTGTACTGTAGCCTAACATTGTTTTTGGACGGTAAAATATGCAGGGGAGCAAAATGGACGTTTGAAAAATTTTGCTCCCCCAAAAATTACATCCATGGTTGGACATATTCAAACCCACTGTTTTTATTTAATGAAAAATGCAAACCTACCATTTTGTCCACGCGTATATTGGAGATTAATTTGGCTTTTCTGTTATTTCATATATATGTAAATACATTTAATATCGGAACAAATCCCTCTTCATACTTTACAGAAATGCCTTCTATTATATGGGACCAACAACAAGCTTCAGGAATCATTTGGCAAATCTTCTGGCCAGTTTGTAGATTTTATCCTAACTACTGATTTAATTCCCAGTCTACTTGTTTTCTTTTTATAGGAAGGAAGTGTTACCCTGCTTCTGTAACTCGTTATCTTGTTTGAAAACCAAATATGTGTCTAAGATTATATAAAATAGCAGTTATGTTTAGTGTAATATGAATAAATAATTAGATTCTTGACATGGAGAAACATTTATGAGCAAATTAGACCCTCAGCATCATGCTACCACCACCATGTTTGACAGTAAAGTAAAGGCTTCTTCAGTTTTTGCTAAAAGTAAAGCGCAGGTAAAGGCCTTAAAATACTGTCTGCACAAATCAAATAAAGATTTGATTACCTAATTAGTTGGAGTATATTATAATAATTGGTTAAGGACACATCAAAGTTTACTGCAAACCACAAATTGATGTCAAATCGGAGTAAACGAAGAAAACGTACAGCTCTCTCCAGACTGGCGACATCTGGGTGATCAGGAGGAGTGTGTCTGAGGATCTCCCTCAACAGCAGAGGATACTTCACCAGGCGTGAACGTGGGATGTCAAGGAAGCTCCACAGATCCAACTTCCTGCTGAAAGGCGACTCCAGACAGCGCTGCAGGAAGTCCTGCACCCGCTTGTCCTGTTTCTTCTGATCCAGCAGAGCTTTGGCTGCGAGCTGGTTGCTGCAGTAGTTTTTATAAGCATTCAGGCCAGGCAGCTGAACACAGACAAAGGGACATTTAGTTATTGATTCACTGAAATGTCATATATCTTACATTAAGTTTTCCTTTTTGCATGCATACCCAGTCTATTACTATCTGTCCAATCTGAGCTACCGTTCCATCAGGGCCGGTTCCTTCTGTGAGCTTCATGAGTAAGTCTGCAGATAAAAGAAAGATCGTCAGCAAAAACTGCGAGAAACAAGCAGGACTTTAAAGAAAAGGCTGATTAGCTGCAGCTTACACTCATGGAGGGGAATGTATGCGTCCAGATCACCAAAAATGTGGGCCAGTTCCTCCTGGGTCATGATAGAGAGCTTGAGCATCGGATCATGGTATGCCTAAATGCAGGAAACACCATTTGGGGATTTTCAAATCTGATCAATGTTTAACCTGAATTAAAGAGAAGTTTCCAAACCTTTCGTGCGAGTTGCAGGTCCTCGATGAGGTCCTGCTCACCCCGGAAAAGCTCATGAATTGCCTGCAGGATAAACATCAGTCACATATTACTCCTCCTCTGCGGTTCTGTTCTAGATTCTCCTCATATCAAGTCACACTACCTCTTGTCTTTTGATTTCCTTAGCAGAGAAAGCCCTCTTCTGATGGACATCCAGCGTCTCTGACCACAGAGTGCTGTTCCTGCGTTTGGTGGGAGTCGGACCCGAGGCCTTGCTGGCGGCTTTGAGAGTCGTTCCGGGTGACTTCCCATCCCCACGTACAGACATTGACTGAGGAAAAGTGTGTGGGAGTGTCTTGATTATGTCTGATGTTTTAAGGTAAACACGAGAATGGGTTAATGCTTACCTGAATGGACTGGCCGAAGCGCCGCACAGCTCCGTTTTTGGATGGGGACATCAGGTTGACGAGGGATGAAACTTTGGCCAGGGATCGCACCCTCTTATTATTGGGCTCCTGAAAAATGATTTCACCACTATAAGGTTTATTAATTCATAATTAGATCATGTTAGGGCTGATGCTATTAAGATGTATAATTCCTCCAAAAATCTTAAGAAATGTTTTTATTCACAATATAAGGAAAAAAAAACTATCTTTCTGGTTAAGCTTTGTTCACAGTTTTTAAATAATATAATAATAAAACATTTTTTTCTAATAGGGGTTTTTTATCTAAACCTCCTGTATGACTCAGAAACTTGTTAAATTTCCCTAAAACTGAGTAAGATTATTTGGGAAAATGCATTTATAAGTCGATTGCCCCAGTTTAGTAGGTTCCACTTATGATAGATTTACCAAATCTTCCCTTTCAGCGCCACCTACTGACTGTTGTTTGGTATTGTCTATGGATTGAGTGAGTCAAAAAAAGGGGCATCTGATTTAAAAGTTTATTCAAACAAGAGCCTAAGTAAACTGGAACCAAAACACCTCCTCATGCTGGCCACGCTGCTGCAGAATAAGATTCTTTAATTAGCGGGCAGGAATTTCGATCATCCCTAGTATTAGTAGTATACCTCACAGTGGAGGGACCAAGGCTGGCTGCTAAGAAACACTTAGATCAAACGTCTTTAAAATTATGTAACAGATTCCATCCATCCATCCATTTTCCTACATGCTCAATCCCAAGTGGGGTCGCGAGGGGAGCTGGTGCCTATCTCCAGCTGTCTACGGGCGAGAGGCGGAGTACAACCTGGACAGGTTGCCAGTCCATCGCAGGGCAACACAGAGAGACGAACAACCATTCACACACACTCACACCTGAGGAGAATTTAGAGAAGCCAATCAACCTAACAGTCATGTTTTTGGACTGTGGGAGGAAGCCAGAGTACCCAGAGAGAACCCAAGTATGCTCAGGGAGAACAAGCAAACTCCATGCAGAAAGACCCCGAGCCGGGAATCAAACCCAGAACCGTCTTGCTGCTGAATAGACTCATTATATGGAATTTGAAATCTATATTACCGCTTAATTTTTGATTAAAAATAAAAATAGCAGTATCACTGTTTTTCTGTGGGGTTAAATATGGAAGTAAATCTGTGTCGCTGGGATTTGAATTAAAAATGCTACTGAAATTTAAATGTTGTATTTTTGGACTTACTGTTTCAGTGTTAAAATATATTCAGAACACATTTTTGACCTAAAAAAAATTCATTGTCATTATTTCTACAAATTTGAAATTTAATTTATTTTCTCTTCAAGCTAAAAATTCGCATTACTATTTCAAAGTGATTATATTTTCAATACTTATTTTTCAGTTTAATGAAGAGAAAAATAATGACAATGAATTTTTTTTAGGTCAAAAATGTGTTCTGAATATATTTTAACACTGAAACAGTAAGTACAAACATTTAAATTTCAGTAGCATTTCTAATTCAAATCCCAGCTACACAGATTGCCTTCCATAGTTAAATAAAATAAACTCTGGTTAAAGATCTTTATCTGTCTTTTTACAGCTTGAGGCAAAAAAGCCGTGTTTAAATGAGCCTCCATAAATGAAGCCACTATTGAAGCATCCAACACATTGTTGGTTCACTCAGACATTAAAATCCATCAATGTGAAGGATTATAAACTAGGTGTTGATGTGGAAAGTCAAAGCTAAGCCACGTTATCTTATTATGAACCTGCATAATTCACAAAATAATCTTAATACTATATATTTTTTTAGTATGTTAGGATTTCTATATGTTCCTCAAACAAATTCATTTGAAGATTAGCAGGTTAATTATGACTAGATCATTAGATCTAAGGCCTTTCTTTTAAGGTGCCATCATAACAGCCACTTGAAAGTCTTTTCAGAATGCAAGGCTCTTCTGCCACATCCAGAATATATCTTTTTAAGATGCTTGCTTTTTTTTAAAGTCGTTAAAGTAATTTATAATTTAATACTATTATTGTTCTGTTTATCTGAATTATGAATAATGTTTATGTTCTCTTTCTTTTTTTTTCTTCTTTGGTGTGTTTATTGTAAATCACTTTGACCAACTCTGTTAAAAAATGTTTGACTTTATTCCATTAGCAAGACTGAGGTTTACAGGGCGGGAAAACCTGGATGGATTTGTATTTTTTTATGCAGGAAAACGATTCTGGAAGCAGGATTTGAACGACTCCATGTTTAGACAAAGATTCAGATGATGCGTTGGACCCATTTGTAACTCAAAGAAAGCAGAACGCAGGTCAGACCAAGTTTAGCAGTTCCTGTAGCACCATTAAACAGGAAAGACATGTTATTTCCTTCCTGTTAGGACAATACTCATCTTGTCATGCAGACTCTTCAAAAGTTTAAACACTGGGGTTTGTAGAACCACCTAGAAGCTCTATCAAACATTTTTTGCAACAACGCTTCTATTTTCTTTCCTTCTATCTATTTTCCTTTCTTTCCACGGTATGATAATTATAAGGTAATGTTGCTGCTGTTTCTAAATTGGAAGTCTCCTCAAGTGGGTTTGAACCAAAAGCTTTTGACATGAAAAATTTATATTTATCTCTTATTTTCCTCTGTACAGGATATCTTAAGCTATTTAACTATTAGTGCAATTCAATCATATATTTATTTTGTGATTAAAGCATGACTGTGAAATTTGCCAAAAATAAAATTTACTATTTTTATTGATAACCAAAATCTTTTTATGAAAAATGTTATGAAAAATTCCAAGGTTATGTTGTTTTCATGGCCTTTAGTGCTTTCTAGCCCAGAGTAGATCAAGGGACTTTACTGTTGCATAGAAGAGTGCTTCTTATAGCGTGCGTGCATAGATCTGCAAGCTAGATGTGAATTTCTCTGCCCATCTTTATGATTCTTCTAGTAAAATGGCTTATTTTCTTTAATTTTCTATATAGCTGTACCTTTTAATCACACTTCTCCAACAAGGCAAAATAAATTGGTGTGGATAGATGGAAAACAAAAAACCCCTCTGGAAGTCACAAAAAAACAACATATTTTTAGGCAGTGTTTTCTTTTTTAAAACAAATTTGCATGGGAATATTTGAGGGCTGGAAAAAATTACTCAGATTAATCATGATTTATCGATTATTGAAATAATCTTCAACTAATTAAGTGATCAATTAATCCTGAATTGGAGTAAAAAGACTCTTAAACATGCCTTTAGCTCCCAGAGAGACCCACGTAGAGCAGTAATTATACCAAAATTGTAAAAAAAGAGAAAAAAATGTAAACACATTGCATTTAACTTAAAAAAACGTTCTCATTCATCAATATGCTCTGTTCAGAACACCTCAAGTGGAACATTTTTAGTTTCACCTGTTTTAAATCCTGCGAAAAATCTTCTTTAAGGAATGTTTTGCTAACCAATTATTAAGTGATTAATCTAAAACATAAGTGACAGATTAATCAAGTAGTAAAATGATCATTAATTGCAGCCCTAGAAGTTTTTTTGGCGGGTCTCAAAAGACAGAGGCAAAAAAGCAAAAAAAAAAAAACTTTGATCAGGTTATGACAAACAAAAGCCAAAAT
Organism: Cyprinodon diabolis; assembly: GCA_030533445.1. Lineage (NCBI taxonomy): Eukaryota > Metazoa > Chordata > Actinopteri > Cyprinodontiformes > Cyprinodontidae > Cyprinodon > Cyprinodon diabolis. The sequence goes on along the minus strand of CM060063.1, from coordinate 43,911,382 downwards.
CTCAGTATATCCTGCCAAAGTCATTTTTGTTCACCATCATGTCTTTCTGTTGTTCACCCATCAGGTAGAATGGATTATCAAATCAGAAATGAAGCTCTATATGTGATTGCTAATAAATGTTTTTTTTTTTTTTTTTTTCGAAAAATGCTTCATTATTATTTTGAATCTTATGCTGTTATGCCAAGGATATACTTTTAGTTTAACATACTCAATAAATCTTGCTCAAATGTCCTGCTATGTAACAGAATTTAAAAAAACGTTTTGAACTCTTGTTTAAGGTACTTCTACACTTGTTAGTACTTTTTTAGAAAGGTAACCTAGCAGCTTTAAAGTAATAATTACTCTACTGACTTTCAACCTAAAGATATATCTTAAAAAAGCACCAAAATATTGGTAAACAGCAATGTAATGTTGATGGTTTCCTCTTTATATTTTCCTGAGAAATACTGGTTTTACAGCTCCACGCTGCAGCAGGATAATCCCGAGCTTATACACAGGAGAACGCTCATCATTGTCTGTGTTGAGAATCTGAGTCATGCAGTGGGATTACGCTGTGCTGGAAGGAGTCATTCATCTGTTGCTCTTTCTATATGCAATAAGCACAGAGGACGTTCGCTCACCTTAAGGTCAAAGCTGGAAAGACTGACCGTGTCATCCTCCTTTTCTTTGCGCTTTCTTTTCTAAAACAGGAGGATAAAAGATTAAACCATTTATTTTCTGACACTCGCTCCAAACTTCACAGAAAGAAATCCGAAACTAACTTCAGTGATGTTGCAAAGTATCTATAAACTTGATGCAACAACAGACTTCAGGGTAGTTGTAGAATTTATGCCACACACAATTTAGTACACAGATACAAAATGGAGATTCTGACAAAAAACCCACCATATTTAAAAAAAGATCTGGAATGTATGCATGATTTCTCTTCCGATTTATAACCATGTGCCTCCTTGTTTCTGTCTAAACATGAAATCCAATAAATATACTCGTTGATTGATCCTTCTGTAATGCATTGTGAATCCTTTCCAACAGCTCTAAATGCCATTTACAACTTTATTTCTGTCACTAATTGCATTTTAAGCTGCTGTCTTTATGTTAGAAAAAATTAGAAAAACTGATCTTAAAGATCAAATATTTTATTTTGAGGTTCAATTAGGATGAAAAATCATAAAATATATGATCAAAAGTGGCAGTGCTATCGGATGAACTCACTAGACTGAAGTCCCACGGTGTGCCTGGAGCGAGGAAAGTGAACGAGCTGCCTCTCTGCAGCGGCGGCCTGCAAGAAAACACAAAAATAATTTCAAACTGCAAAGAAGTAAAGATCAGCTGATTACGTTCAGCTCAACTGGCCCAATAAAGAGGGAGGGACTCACACTATATTCAAACTCTCCCATTTCTTACTGCAGTAGAAATAAAGAGGTTATTTTCTAGAAATGTTCCACTCAGATACACTATATTGCCAAAAGTATTTGCTCACCCATCCAAATTATTGGAATCAGGTGTTCCAATCACTTCCATGGCCACAGGTGTATAAATTCAAGCACCTAGGCATGCAGACTGTTTTTACAAACATTTGTGAAAGAATGGGTCGCTCTCAGGAGCTCAGTGAATTCCAGCGTGGAACTGTGATAGGATGCCACCTGTGCAACAAATCCAGTCGTGAAATTTCCTCGCTCCTAAATATTCCACAGTCAACTGTCAGCTGTATTATAAGAAAATGGAAGTGTTTGGGAACGACAGCAACTCAGCCACGAAGTGGTAGGCCACGTAAACTGACGGAGCGGGGTCAGCGGATGCTGAAGCGCATAGTGCGAAGAGGTCGCCAACTTTCTGCAGAGTCAATCACTACAGACCTCCAAACTTCATGTGGCCTTCAGATTAGCTCAAGAACAGTGCGCAGAGAGCTTCATGGAATGGGTTTCCATGGTCGAGCAGCTGCATCCAAGCCATACATAACCAAGTGCAATGCAAAGCGTCGGATGCGGTGGTGTAAAGCACGCCGCCACTGGACTCTAGAGCAGTGGAGACGCGTTCTCTGGAGTGACGAATCGCGCTTCTCCATCTGGCAATCTGATGGACGGGTCTGGGTTTGGCGGTTGCCAGGAGAACGGTACTTGTCTGACTGCATTGTGCCAAGTGTAAAGTTTGGTGGAGGGGGGATTATGGTGTGGGGTTGTTTTTCAGGAGCTGGGCTTGGCCCCTTAGTTCCAGTGAAAGGAACTCTGAATGCTTCAGCATACCAAGACATTTTGGACAATTCCATGCTCCCAACTTTGTGGGAACAGTTTGGAGCTGGCCCCTTCCTCTTCCAACATGACTGTGCACCAGTGCACAAAGCAAGGTCCATAAAGACATGGATGACAGAGTCTGGTGTGGATGAACTTGACTGGCCTGCACAGAGTCCTGACCTCAACCCGATAGAACACCTTTGGGATGAATTAGAGCGGAGACTGAGAGCCAGGCCTTCTCGTCCAACATCAGTGTGCGACCTCACAAATGCGCTTCTGGAAGAATGGTCAAAAATTCCCATAAACACACTCCTAAACCTTGTGGACAGCCTTCCCAGAAGAGCTGAAGATGTTCTAGCTACAAAGGGTTGACCGACGTCATATTGAACCCTATGGATTAGGAACGGGATGTCACTTAAGCTCATATGTGAGTCAAGGCAGGTGAGCAAATACTTTTGGCAATATAGTGTATGTTGTATCAGTCTGAAATATGGAGGATACTGTCAGGTGACTGTATCCTCCATATTTATATAAATATAAATGTTCAGCTCTTGACTGAACAGTGAAGCCATAGAGTGTCAGGACTCACAGAGGGGGGGGGGGGGGGCATAAAGGCCAGCTGAACAAACGGACCCAGTCTTATGCTTGTGTTCATCACATGAGGACATTTTATGAAGATTCTCATTTGGGTTTTGCTTCAGCTGAGGAATCTAGTTTGACTTTTATAGATTTCTTTTGCTGTTTTATTTTATTGGTGTTTTTATCTGCTTATGTAACTTTTCAATTCATTTTTCAAGGTTGATTTTTTTACTTTATAAGAAATTCTATTAAACAGTTATTAGTGTGCTAAAGGAAAAAAGAAAACCTTGATTTCACCTTTTATTTAGCACACTGCTCAAAGGTTTTAACCATTACACATTGGAACACCGCTGCATAAAATCTCTTATCTACTGCTCTGTTCTCATTTTTTTAAAGAATTCAAAATGCAAATAGGGCATAATAATAATAAAGGTAAAAATAATAAATAAATAATAATGGTTCAGTTGCTGCTGCTGCTGCAAAAAAAATTATTTGTTTTATTAACCCAATATTATTTACCGATACACTGATAAGACTTTTCCTGGCTGATACAGACCTTCAATTTTCTTTTGATGATTCATATTTTGACTGATTCAAACTAGTTGGAGTTTTCTTTTATTCGGGGCCTGCATCACAAATACAACAATAACACAAAAGATACTAACTTATGTGCAACAAAGAGTTGCCTTCTTTTTATAAGAGGTGTCAAGTAACGAAGTACAAATACTTCGTTACTGTACTTAAGTACACTTTTTACAAAGTCATGCTTTACTCCATTACTTATTTTTCTTCCTACTTCTGACTTCTACTCATTACACTTTCTCACAAGTATCTGTACTTTCTATTCCTTACATTAAAAAAAAAAAAAACGTTACTCATTTCAAAATAGTTGAAAAATTGAGCTTTCAATTCATTAGTGGCATCTGGTTGTCTTTTTTTTTTAAGATTACTTTATACTTTTATACTTTCAGTAGTTTTTGAATTACATTCTTTTTTACTTTCACTTGAGTAAAGAGGTCAAGTTGATACTGTGTGTTAAGGAGCAGTTTTTCAACTGCAGTATCTATACTTCTACTTAAGTGACAAATGTGTGTAGTGTACTTTTGATTGTCGATCACTAGAAGATCATGAGAAAGTTGGTCAATCTCGAATAATTACAACTTTTATAAGTTTTACAAAAACAAGATTATTCAATTCCTTGTATGGACACTGAAATAAAATGAGCAGCTTTTATTTTTATTATCATTATTATTATTTTTTAACAGTGTCCTATCTGGCGATGTGGCAATAAGAATAATTGTGTTGATGCCAAAAAGAGCCCAACAGGTTTTCACAAGTGGAGCAGTACGGCTATCGCAGTGGTGTTCCGCTTGATTTATGCATATAAATAGCTTTATTATAACTCATGCAGGGAGTTTTACTGATTTTATTGATACTTCAATGTAAGTAGAACAGGAAAGGAAAAGAAAAGGAGAAAAGATTAAAGAAAGAGGAGATAAAAGGGGGATAACGATTTTCTGATGAAGGAAGGATTCTATTTTTCAAAAGATCATCTAGAGAGGATGTGCAGAACAGCTCATTTGTCCTGGATTCATAGAGGAGAAACCACAGGGATGTTCTCATTTTATTATTACTCTTCTTATTCATTTATCTTTATTTTGGTCCATTGAATATTTTTAAAAACTTTATTTCCATCAAACTTTCCAAATGAAACATCCAGAGAAGCGCTGTCTCCTGTCATGATGAGTTTAATAAAATCTACAGCTTCCTAGAGGGTCTGAACTGTTTAGCCGTTTTGCCAATTGTAAGATTGATTGTAACTAATAACATAATTAATGAAGCTTTTTAATCCATAGCCAATTACCAAATATTCATACAGTGTATATTATTGGATATGTTTCAATTGCACTGGTTCCTGTATCAGTGCCAGTAATAGCTTATTAGTTCCCCATTGTTTATTTTACTTGAACTGCAGAGAATAATTAATGGGCAAAGTTGCGAAATTCTTTGTTTAAAGTATATTTAAGATGCAAGTATTTTAGTAGGGCTCATTCAGCTTTACTTCAATTCTCTAAAAATCACCAGAATATAGAAAATAATGTGTAAAGTAAGAAAAATGTTCCACATAACTACAGACCAATTATTGTTACTCAGTATAATTTACTGTGCTATAAAAATTCCACATTTTGCCACTTTGGTTCAGTTAAATCCTCTGAAAACCTCCAACCTATAACTGCACCTATCCTCATCTAACCCTGACAGGGTTTCCTGTTCAAACTATTTCAAAATCTCACCCCAAGGTTTGGTGAAAACAGTGCTTTGATACTCACTTGTATATTCAACAAAATACTCCTGGTTATTATATGGCAATTAAGTGGAATCTATGACGTACGAGGTGCACCTGAATGCACCATCTGCCAGTTAATACCAACCCATCTCGTCTCGACGAGTTCGGGTTATTATATCTTAATAAACCGTATTTTTACCGACGCATCGTATTATAAGTTGCAAGCAGAGGGTGAGCAAGTGGTTTATTCGGAAGCAGCTTACTTCTTGGAGTTGTGTCTTCGCAGTCTTGGCGGGGACGGCTCCGCGGCGCTGATGACACTGCAAATGGACGTCCTCGATGAAATCCTCCGTAGTTTCTTCCTGGGGTTTTCCGCCGTCACTCCGAAAACTTCCTCATTTTCCTCCATTTTGCAAGTCGATTCGTTTGAAAATATGCGGTACTAATATTTATTAATAACGTTATGGTAAAATAATGAGCCCAGGCGTTTAAAAAAGTCCCTTTAGGTGTACAAAGAAAACAAGGAATCGATGACAACACTCAGAGAAGACGGCGGAAGTTTGAATATGGCGGATTATTGGAAAGGGACCAATGAGGAGCTTTGCTCCGCCCACCACAAGCTAAGGGGGACGGGCATGCGTTGAACGGTACCAGGTGACATTGGTAAAAAAGAAAATTCAAAATTCAACTATCACTATATTTATATGTTTATATTTATGCTAACTTATAGGAGATTAAATTAATAATGTCGATTTACTTTTTGAATTTTAATGCTTAGATTCCTGGAAAAAACACCAAAAAAAAAAAAAAAAAGACCAAAACAGACTTTTTCTATTTTTATCTATTTATTTTCTTCTGCAAGAAATCTTTTTCAGACACCTTAAGGATGAATATTACATGTGTTGACGCAGAACAGAGAGCTATATCCAGTTTAACATCTTTTAGCTTCCCTATTGTAGATCTACTTTATCTAATCTCTATATTATTTTAACGTTTTCCTTTCATATTTATGCTGTCCCTAGTTTTTTAACAACATATAGTACAATTTATTGTCTTGGTCAAGAATAAAGGCAAGGCAAGGCAAATTTATTTGTATAGCACAATTCAGTACAAAGACAATGCAAAGTGCTTTACATGATTAAATTACAGGAAGATAAAACAGAATCAAAGCAAGTAGGAAAAAAAATAAATAAATAAAATAAAAAATGCAGAAACAAAAAACATTTGGAAGTTTTTGTTAGATTACATTTATTTATTTGATTTTTTTTTCATGGAGAAGAAGAGGACTTTGTTTGAGCTAATTTTCCAGTATTTGATTTCTAATTATCTTTAAAGCTGTTAGCATTTGATCAAAAATTTCTCCTTGGGCAGTTGACAATTCCCCAGAACCTTGCCTTTTGTTCTACTACCATAAAACTGCAAATCCTTTCCCATTATCTACAGGCAATTTAACTCTGCCCGATACACACCAATCCTATGGTGCCAACCTGGATAACTGGGGAGGATCCCACTCTAGATTACCGATGTCTCAGTAAAATTAAGTACCTTCTGGTGGCACCTACAACCTTCCTCTCACTCTTAGAGAGAGCCTCACGTTCCTATGCGAGGTCTTTTGGTTCACAGGTGGAACAAAACCTGAACTGCCTTTCTGCTCCCCAAAATGAAAAGTTATCTTTTATTTTGTCTTTAACATTTTTGTTTATTGCAACATTAAAAGAACCTTATTTTCTTAGCAATTGATCAAAAATTTCTCCTTGGGCAGTTGACAATTCCCCGGAAACCTTGCCTTTTGTTCTACTACCATAGAACTGCAAAACCTTTCCCATTATCTACAGGTAATTTAACTCTGCCCGATACACACCAATCCTATGGTGCCAACCTGGATAACTGGGGGGGGATCCCACTCTAGATTACTGACGTCTCAGTAAAATTAAACGCTTTCTGGTGGCACCTACAACCTTCCTCTCAGTCTTAGAGAGAGCCTCACATTCCTATGCGAGGTCTTTTGGTTCACAGGTGGAAAAATACCTTAATTGCCTTTCTGCTCCCCAAAAAGAAAAGTTATCTTTTATTTTGTATGTATATTCTTTACTATTATACTAATGTTAATGCTTTTGAAATGATTAATTTAAAGAAAATATGTTTTAGTTGAACTGTTTAACTAGAACAGTTTAAGGCAATCCTAAACAAATGTGTTTTTAGTCTTGATTTAAAGGAACTCAGGCTTTCCGCACTTTTACAGTTTTCTGGAAGATTGTTCCAGATAAGTGGAGCATAGGAACTAAATGCTGCTTCTCCATGTTTAGTTCTGGTTCTAGGTATGCAGAGCAGGCTGGAGCCACAAGACCTGAGTGGTCTGGAGGGTTGATACACTGATAGCAAGTCTGTGATGTATTTAGGTGCTAAGCCATTCAGAGATTTATAGACTAACAGAAGTATTTTAAAGTCTATTCTCTGAGATACAGGGAGCCAGTGTAAGGACTTTAGAACCGGGGTGATATGCTCTACTTTCTTAGTCTTAGTGAGGACAAGGGCAGCAGCGTTCTGGATCAGCTGCAGCTGTCTGATCCACTTTTTAGGCAGACCTGTGAAAACACCGTTGCAGTAATCAATTCGACTAAAAATAAACGCATGGATTAGTTTTTCCAGATCATGCTGAGACATTAGTCCTTTAATCCTGGAAATGTTCTTCAGGTGATAGAAAGCCGACCTTGTAATTGTCTTTAAATGCTTTTGGAGGTTCAAGTCTGAATCCAGCACTACACCTAGATTTCAGGGCTGATCAGTGGTTACTAGCTGAAGCGACTGAAGCTGTGTGCTAACTTTAGATCTCTCCTCTATTGGTCCAAAGATTATTACCTCAGTTTTGTTTTTATTCAGTTGAAGAAAATTATGGCACATCCAGGCATTGATTTCTTCTAAGCATTTCCTCAGTGCTTGAATTGGTTCATAGTCACCTGGTGACATGGTGATGTAAAGCTGTGTGTCGTCTGCATAGTTATGGTTGCTGATGTTGTTGTTTTTTATTAACTGAGCCAGAGGGAGCATGTAGATATTGAATAGGAGGGGACCCAGAATGGACCCTTGGGGAACCCCACATGTGATTTTTGTCATCTCTGATGTAAAGAGTGGATATGCATGAATTACCTTTAAAATACCACAGAAAATCAGGAAAAAGACTGATGAATATCACTTTAAAAAGATTTAACTAAAGTCTGGATCTTTGAAAATGAAAATTTACTATAACATTTTTCATTTTTTGCATATTATAGATTTCTTCTTAAGAAAACTAAAATACAGTCAGACGAATACAGCTGTTTCTACAGTTCTTTTATTTTATATATAATATTGAAGCCAGATATTTACTTTACTGACAATAAATCGGTCCAAAATCTTAGTTAAAGATTTGCTGTCGTCTCTAAAACTATTTTACTTCACACAAAAAAGAAGAAATTTAGAGGGACCCTTTTTTTTCTCAAAATTTTTATGTATTTATTTTCAAACACGTATGTTTACATGGAGTAAGAGAAACACTTAGAGACAAGTGTAAAGACCATGAGAATGACAAACATCACATCATTCAGGAAGGAAAGAAGTCTCAGAGTTGACTGTCTGAAGATCCAAAACGTACATAAAAGAAGGTCACATTTCAAAAATACTTTACTTAGTTTTTCAGACCAGCCCTTCAGTCCGATGAACTAACATTTTATTATTTGACCATAATGGCCAGTTTTATATTTGGTGGATAAGGAGGAAGACACAGGAGCCTGAGTTCACGATCCAAATGGTTATGTGGAAATACTGAAACAAAAAATCAATAAATAAAGGCAAGTTTCCTAAGTTTAATGCCAATGAGCATTCTTAATGGACAAAAAAAAAAAAAAAAAGACAACAACCCAAGACATCGATTATGAATTGGCACCCCAGGCTCATGATAAAATGATTGCTTTGAGTTTTCCATCTTTGAGGGACTGAGTCGGAAAGCATAAGGATTTTCAAAAAAAAAAAAAAAAAAAAACTACGGAGTTTATACACGTGGTTAAAGAAACAAATAAACTCAGGAATAAATGTTAACAAACCAATTGACTGACTGCAAAAAACAAAACAAAACTGACCTGACACACAAGGATGTAAATACACTGGCGGATCAGACCATCACACAACATAAAGGTAAGCGGCGATATAGAACTGCAATCTATATATATATATATATATATATATATATATATATATATATATATATATATATATATATATATATATATATATATATATATATATATAGAGAGAGAGAGATAGAACTACAACCTATATATATATAGATAGATAGATAGACATAGATATATATGTATGTATATCTATATATATAAAGATTTACTGCTTTTTGACATATATATCTATATCTATTTATATATATATATATATATTGTATATATATATATATCTCATAAAGGAGTAAAGATATATATATATATATATATATATAAAGATTTACTCCTTTTTGACACACATATAAATATATATACACTATATTGCCAAAAGTATTTGCTCACCTGCCTTGACTCACATATGAGCTTAAGTGACATCCCGTTCCTAATCCATAGGGTTCAATATGACGTCGGTCCACCCTTTGCAGCTAGAACAGCTTCAACTCTTCTGGGAAGGCTGTCCACAAGGTTTAGGAGTGTGTTTATGGGAATTTTTGACCATTCTTCCAGAAGCGCATTTGTGAGGTCGCACACTGATGTTGGACGAGAAGGCCTGGCTCTCAGTCTCCGCTCTAATTCATCCCAAAGGTGTTCTATCGGGTTGAGGTCAGGACTCTGTGCAGGCCAGTCAAGTTCATCCACACCAGACTCTGTCATCCATGTCTTTATGGACCTTGCTTTGTGCACTGGTGCACAGTCATGTTGGAAGAGGAAGGGGCCAGCTCCAAACTGTTCCCACAAAGTTGGGAGCATGGAATTGTCCAAAATGTCTTGGTATGCTGAAGCATTCAGAGTTCCTTTCACTGGAACTAAGGGGCCAAGCCCAGCTCCTGAAAAACAACCCCACACCATAATCCCCCCTCCACCAAACTTTACACTTGGCACAATGCAGTCAGACAAGTACCGTTCTCCTGGCAACCGCCAAACCCAGACCCGTCCATCAGATTGCCAGATGGAGAAGCGCGATTCGTCACTCCAGAGAACGCGTCTCCACTGCTCTAGAGTCCAGTGGCGGCATGCTTTACACCACCGCATCCGACGCTTTGCATTGCACTTGGTTATGTATGGCTTGGATGCAGCTGCTCGACCATGGAAACCCATTCCATGAAGCTCTCTGCGCACTGTTCTTGAGCTAATCTGAAGGCCACATGAAGTTTGGAGGTCTGTAGTGATTGACTCTGCAGAAAGTTGGCGACCTCTTCGCACTATGCGCTTCAGCATCCGCTGACCCCGCTCCGTCAGTTTACGTGGCCTACCACTTCGTGGCTGAGTTGCTGTCGTTCCCAAACACTTCCATTTTCTTATAATACAGCTGACAGTTGACTGTGGAATATTTAGGAGCGAGGAAATTTCACGACTGGATTTGTTGCACAGGTGGCATCCTATCACAGTTCCACGCTGGAATTCACTGAGCTCCTGAGAGCGACCCATTCTTTCACAAATGTTTGTAAAAACAGTCTGCATGCCTAGGTGCTTGAATTTATACACCTGTGGCCATGGAAGTGATTGGAACACCTGATTCCAATAATTTGGATGGGTGAGCAAATACTTTTGGCAATATAGTGTATATAAAAAACGCGCGGGCGGTCTTCCCCCCTATTTTTCCTCCAAACTCGTATCCTCTACCAGAGGCCTTGGAGCTTGAGGGTTCTGCACAGTATCTCTGCTGTTCCTAGAACTGGACTCTTCTTGACCGAGATGTCTGATGTATTTCCAGGGATCTGCTGTAACCACTCCTTCAGTTTGGGGGTCACTACTGAGGGCCCCAATGACCAAGGGCACCACTGTTGCCTTGACCTTCCAGGTTTTCTCCAGCTCTTCTCTGAGCTCTTTGTGTTTTTCTAGTTTCTCATGTTTTTTTTTTCCTGATGTTGCAGTCACTTGGTATTGCTATGTCAACCACAATGGTTTTCCTCTGGTTTTTGTCCACCACCACAATGTCCCGTTGGTTTGCCATTACCATTCAGTTCCTCTGTATCTGGAAGTCCCACGGGATCTTGCCTCGGTCATTCTCTACCATCTTTGGAGGTGTTTCCCACTTTGACCTTGGGTTTCCAGCCCATACTCTGCACAGATGTTCCTGTATACTACTCCAGCCACTTAGTTATGGCACTCCATGTAAGATTTTCCTGCCAGCATCTTACACCCTGCAGTTATGTGCTGGATTGTCTATGTGCTGTGGTGCTGGTAAATTGATTAAAACAAAAATATCTTCGAGACAATATCAGCAATTTAGTTAGTGAGCAGATATGATGAGGTAAATATGTATACAATGAAAAACGAATACATGCCAAAAAGGAGTAAATGTTTATTAACTGAACATGATTGATGTAGTATATATTAATAAAGCCGGAGGTAGAAAAACCCTAAAGACCAGGAAACAGTCTCTAAACACAAAAAATAATAGCAAACCTCAAATATGACAAAGCTAATAAATGGTAGTACAGGGAAAGCTGTTTTCAGAGTAACAAAGCATAATCAGAATTTAAATGTAAGTTACTTTTGCTATACTAGGTACACAGTCTGTATACGCTGATGGTCCACCTCCCAGAACACTGATTTCATGTGGTGCTAGAGAATGGGTAGAAACATCTACGCAGCCAAATGAAATCAGCTTCTGAGTGCAGATTGTTGGAAAACAACCTTTCACTCTAACACAAAATCACGTAAAAAGAAAAACAATCCACACAGTGATGCTGTTGATCCAGATGTGCAGTAAACCTGCAAGGCTTTTTATTTTGAGTGTTGCTCAATTCTGCCGATGAACACCAGGGGGAGCTATTTGAACCAGAGCTGACTGGAGGAGACAGAACGTGGGCCACCTCAGCAGGGTTCCACCTGCCTGGACCAACATGCCTCTGCAAGAAAAAAATACTACATTTCAACCAGAATCATGTTTGCAATCATGCCTAAAAGCATTCATTTGTTTTCACTTTAAATCAAGAAGGTAAGAAATGATTAATGAGGGAATTTACATGGTTTACACATACGAAGAATAACAGTCATTTTAATCCTCTTTGTGGAGGTGGATCTTGCAGCCTGGATTTGATTTAGATCTCTTTTTTTCTTGCCAAGGCGACCATTTTTATTGCTTACGGTAAAGATAGCCATCAGTGGGTTTATAGGTGCTTCTCTAAATTTTCACAAGCAGGAAATGTATTAGGTGGGAAGGTGATAGAAGCAAAAATTAACTGAGCTATAACCAGAGACATTGCCAAAAAATTTTTATAAGGAAGGCCAGGCAATAACCAATGTACACTGTGGGGTGGCCGAAAGTGGAAAGACGCCAGAACCTCAGGGTCATTGTATCTGTTAAGGCTGATTTATACTTCGAAACTAGGTCGTCTGCGTAGGTGTCGCAGTGAACAAAAAGACATCCCCGCCCCCTCCACAGACACTCCGCTGCACCTCTACCAAATTGTGACTGACTGTTGACAGTGTCGCAGACAGGAGGCCCGTTTTTTTTTGTTTTTATGACCGAAATTGCAGAAAACAACTCGTGAAGTTGGACCAGCTAGAAGATCGAAGTGCACGAGAACGCTGGGACCCTTTTTCCACCTGGATCCCCGCTCTTTTTCGCTGTCATGTCCCTCGGTTGTCGGACTAAACTCGCCCCCACTTCCTCACCGCCTCGGCCGTATCTAGACCCACAGCTTATAGCGCAGACCACACTTCAATACTGGGCATAAATCAAAAATGTCTGTGTCAAGCTTACTGCAACACTGCTGCAGGAGTATAACCAGCCATCTATACTATATCCGTTGCTATATCCTTTGCAGGTGATGAAGCAGACTGGAGACATTTTATCATTGTCTCCCTTTTATCTCCTCTTTCTTTTGTCTTTTCCTGTTTTTCCTTTCCTGTTCTACTTACATTGCAGTTTCCATATAATCTGTAATACTCACTGCATGATTATAATAAAGCTATTTATATGCATAAATCAAGCAGAACACTATGGCGATAGTCGTGCTGCTCCAATTGTGAAAGCAAAATCTGTTAGGCTCTTTTTTGGCATCAACACAATTATTCTTATTGCCACATTGCCAAACAGGACACTGTGAAAAAAAACAAAAACAAAAAACAACAACTCAGGGTCAATCTACACTGTTCCAAAAGGAAAATTAACGAGCAAAACATCCACATTTTCAAAATAAAGACAAACTATACTTTCCTACAGCCTTTGCTAAAAAATAGACGCACATATTTAAACATCCGTGCTTTCTGGATAAAAGGTATAGTGGATAAAATTCTTTCAGGTTAGATTTCTGGGGCGAACATCTTTTCCATTGTCATTACTTTCCTACTTTTATCAATAATCATTCTGCATAAAATTGATATTTATAAGTACTTATACCTACAGAAAATGATTATTTAATAAGTTTTTATTAAAATAGTTCTTTATCTATGATTTCACTGAAGACTCCTAGATGACTTGCAGAAACATCATTTTATTTTTATCATTTTACCCCATAATTAACACAAAATGTAGTTCTGAAAAAAGCATGAATTCTGTACTTATCTTTAATGTCATTATACGGATGTGCACCAATTAACCACCAAAATGGTAGGGGTGGCCACAGGGGTGGCCAATGATTGGTTAAGAGTGGCCATGGCCACCCCTGGCCCCCCATCTAGCTCCGCCCCTGGCTATAACTGAAAATGCAGAATAAGCTTTTAAAAACACTTGTTTTTGTGGCTGACTGTGTTTGAGACACATCCTGTACTTGGTTTATGTTAGTGAGATTTCAAAAGAAGATACTGAGACTCTGCGACAACACATAATGGTTATTCAAAAGTAATAATATTCTTGATTTCATCATGAAACAATACTGATATCTCGCTATAGCCTCTGTGTGAGATAAATGTGGTTCCTCATTCTGTCCTGTTCATTTTAACTCCTGTAAATGTTCCAAAGTTTGCTCTGACTGTGGGTTCAGCCATATTTAGGTTTGTAGCAACATTGAAGTCCAAAACAATTCATATTGTTTGGAAATGAAAAATAATAAAATAGTAATGCAATGTTTAAGTAATATCAGTTTTCAAATAAAAAAAAAAGACCCATAAATGTTTTAATGTTGTGATTTCCTGTTTGATTTAGATCAGCACAAATCCTTAAACATTAGACAAACAGAAAGTTGCAAATTACTGCTTAGATGCTACTGAACACACAGAAATTATATGTATAAAAAACTAATTTTATAGGAATTAATGGATGTGCCTGTTTAGAAATAAGCACCACTGATTGTTATTTATTGAAATAGTTTTTTCCAAACGAAAAGAACTCAAATCTGAGAATTTGTCTTTCTCAGAATGTTTTTGTTGTTTTTTATTTCAGTGAGGCGATAAAACTAATTTATAAGGTGCATTCACACCAAGGTTTTTATTTTTATTCATGGAATTTTACAAGGAACCAAATAAAATAAATAAAGATAGTACAGCAAACAGGGTCCTGTTTTTCTACATTAAACTAATTTCTAAGTTGTTGAAAACTTGTATTATATTATATTTTATTATTGAAAATAAATTAAAACCTATATTACTTCTGTTAATGAATCTACTGTCTAGTTTAACAGGTATGAATTCTGAATCATTATCCAGAGTAGTATTTGTTTTTTTTCTATTTCCTTGTCCTTGAGTATGTTTTTCCCATATGTTTAGTGGTACTGTTACCCTGGTAATGAGTGTAATTTGATAATTATTTAGCAGGTTTACGTTTGCTATTAATGATATATTTATCAGTTTCTGTTCTATAGATTTCCGTTTGGCAGCTTTGCCTTTTATCTGTCCAATATCTTTCCTCTTGTGTCATCAGCTGGTTGACACAGGTAGTGGTGAGTCAGCTGGTCGTCATCCGGACAGGAACAGCAGAAGTCACTAAAGCTTCATGCAGAGTGAGATCAGCGTGGAGTTATTCCTGGAAGGGGGGGGGACTGAGAAATTATTATCTGATAAGTTATTTCTTTTTCTTAGGATGGTTTTGTGTGCATCAGCTGACTCATGGTGACACGTGGGCAGCAGACGCACCTACACACACTGACATATGGTCACTCTGAAGAGGAAACAAGTTCCTGTGGTAGACATGGTTTTCTCTGGAAGACACAGGGTCCTCAGAAGCGTGTGCAACAAGTATGGTCTATATTTAAGACCCTTCACTGCGAGATGATATGTATAACTGGAGTGCCAGTAGGACTCCATCAGTTTAGAGATCCTTCAAGGGAAGTGTAATGTTTAGAAATAATGTCAGATTCTGAAAGACAGCTTCATTATATTCTGGCTCCAGTTTGAAGTGCCAACCGTATTTATTTTAACTAGACTATGAACATCTCAGGACTCTGGTTAGAAAAAAGATGCCTTGCCCTTTAAAGATACTTTTATTTCCTCTGCCAAGAAAGTTATGTTTTCTTTCTTTCTTTCTTTCTTTCTTTCTTTCTTTCTTTCTTTCTTTCTTTCTTTCTTTCTTTCTTTCTTTCTTTCTTTCTTTCTTTCTTTCTTTCTGTCTGTCTGTCTGTCTGTGTACAGCATAACTTGAAACGTTGTGGACTGATTTTTATGAAATTTTTATCAGCAGTATCCCTCATGCCAAGGAACAGGGTCTCGATTATAATCTGGATACAAGATTAAAAAAAAAAAGATTCTCTAACATTGTAAAATAGGGATATTTGGCAGAAGAAGCAGTTCCCCACTAAACCAGAGGGTGGCAACAGAGATTATTGAAAGCCTCAGCTTTAGACTCAAAAAGTCAGAAGGTGTTTTCCTGAAGACAAAAACACAAGGAAAGAGATCGTTGTTGGTTTGCTGGCTGGATCAATTGAAAACTTGTGAACACATTTTATGGAGGAGCTGAATGGTGGAGCAGTTTGTAGCACTGTTTTCTTGAAGTTAGGAGGTTCTTGGTTCGATTCCCATGGTCTTTCTGCATGGAGTTTGCATGGTCTCCCGTGGATGCATGGGTTTTTTCGGGGTACTCGTGCTTTATCCCGCAGTCCAAGAACATGACTGTTGTGTTAATTGGCAGCTCTAAATTGTCCTTAGGTGTGAGTTTGCATGGTCTATGTCTGTGTATTTTTTCTTTTCTTTTTCTTTTTTCTTTCTTTTTATTTATTTATTAATTTATTTATTTTATTTATTTATTTTATTCTTTTTTTTTTTTTTTTTTTTACCAGAGGTGCACCTCGTGCCAAAGAAAAATTCATTAAAATTTTGTAATGATCCAGATCCTTTGGGAGTCTGAGCTATTAGTTTTAGTCACACTTTGGGGTAAAATTTGCTGCTTAGCAGAGGTCTGCGCTCTCTGGGTGCTTGTCTAGTTATGAATCATTTAAAAGAGTTTTCTGCATGTTTTGATCTTACAACATCATTTTGTGTTTATAACAAATTCACAATATTATGTGATGTTAAACTTCTGGACAGTTAAATATGAGACTGGTAGTTAATTGCACAGAAACCAGTTCATTCATTTATCAGTGTAAGTTCAGAAAACAATTAGTTTTTTAACCCTGAAAAAACCTCTAACACTTGCTATGAATACTACAATATGACAAAGATATATTAAAAAAGGTTAAGACAAGAATTATTTTTTAGAACGTTAAACTGGAAACCGTGCATCATTTCCACATTGTGACTACATCATTGCAGAAAACACTTCAACTTCATTAACTGGGACTTTAGAGCTACATTCAACTGGTCCCCTTATGGTAAAGTTCTGTTGGGGTTAGGATTAAGACTAAGGTATGAATTATTCAGTTTAGGTTAGGGTTAAGGTTAGGTACATGTTGGTAATAGTTAGGGTTAGGGAAAGAGTCTGGGTTAGGATATATAAAATGAATACAAGTCAATGAAATGTCCCAATATGTCATGAAAACAAAGCAGTGTGTGTATGTGTGTGGAGGGAGGGGGGGCATTGAGGGGAATCACATAAATACATGGGATTAGTTATGCCAAGAAACTCAAAAGTATTTTAATTTGCTGCTGAAAGATGAGTAACTGGGGAATTTCATGGAGCTGCTGGTAAATCATTTATTAGTCCAGACCCTTTATTGTCTTGTCTGAAATCAGCAGTGAGGCAGAAGAAAATAAAGCTTTTATCTCAGATGAGGCTTATATGAAAAGGATTTTTTTTTTTCTGTAGCTATTTCTGTCCGCAGTAATGCTGAACAGCCTCCAGTCGTGTTTTCTTTAACACAAAAGTCTTCACTGCATTTATAAACAACTAAATAGTTGACAGATAAAGCAGTTAATGAAGCATTGTTATGTCTTTTTTAGCAGATTTGTTTAATTAAAGATAAGAGTTATTAATGTGAAATGAAAGGGGAAAACTTTCCTCCTCTGATCATCCAAAGCTTTCTGATAGCCCGAAAGTGTTTGTTCAAAACATTTAAACACATGTAAAGATGTAAATACTCAAATAAATAAAAAAGAAACTCTTCAATGAATAAAAAGGACTAACCTGTTGCACGTGATGCATCACCTGTCCCCACTTGAATGTCCAAACCAGTATTCCTGCTCCAAGCACTGAGGGATCCTACATGGTTTGAGCCTCAAGCTTTCCTCCATCCGGACGCGCATCAAGCCAAGCAGCAGCTGGGAGGTAATGAGGAGCTCAGCCTTCTGCCTTGTTTCTCTCTCTGCTGTCTACAGCCAGAGTGAGCTTTTCATTTGCTACAGTCATTACCATAACTCTGAGTCACTGTGGGCTGAGGTAAACACACAGGGACGCACGAATATGCAGATCCTCTGGATCTCAGATTTTAATGTTGCTCACTTATTTCCTCACACACTTTACGCACCATGACAAAGCATATTTTAGGTGAACGCCTCCACACCATGACTGCTTTACACGCCCTGATCAGTGCTTTAGTTTGGCTCCATGGAGGAAATGTTGCTGTCTTAATCAGAGCAAAGAACAGCAGAACTCCTTCCATGTGAGCAAACCACACACTCTGGGGAAATTCCCAGGCTGAGAGGGAAAAGGAAGGATGAAATAGCATCCATATGGAGGAGGCAGGTGAAAGGGCACAGTCACGGAACTGGAATCTCAGCCTGCATTGCAGAGTGACGGGAAATTCAATAAATGTGTGTCTCTGCTGAGGAGGATAGGAAGGGACAGCCCCCCCCCTCAAAAAAAGAAGCACGTGGTTGTTTTCCCAGAAATCCGTTCCTGTGTGGTGAGTCGTCTGACCGGACGATGACTCCTCCTTTGAACAGTAGAGGCGAGGAAGGCTGAGTCATGTCAACTTCTTACTATGATTGCTTCACTTCCTCTGCATCGTTTGGAGAAGCATCCCTTAAAGCATCAGCTTGAATCTGCCCTCGCTCTTCTTTCACTTCTCATTACGAATCAACTTCATTCATCTTTCAGTTTCTCTATGAATCTTCTTGATCCGAATTACCAGAAGATGTGAAGATAAGAGAGGCTGATGTTTTCTATGGAGTAAAATTTGTCCCATTAATGTTGCTAGAAAAGTTTTGCAATTGGAAATATAAAAAATGCAATCTAAAGATGAAATTTTGAAAAACGTATTTAACAAAGAAGGATTAAAAGAGCAAATTAGCTTTTTTTCTCAGATTTTTGCTTTTCAAAATTATGTGTTTTTTAATTAGTTTTCATAATAATTTTTTTATGTTATTTTTTTTCTTTGAAGTCATAGGGAAGTCATATTTTTATTTCAAATCATTTTGGCTCAAAAATGTATATAAATGTACTCTTTATCAGACCATATTTTCCCAAAAGTTAGAAAGTTTCTATTTAAAAAAAAAAATCTTGACCTAAAATCCCCCCCCCGTTATCTTATGCAGGCCAGTGTCATGATGGGTTTTAGTTGCTTAGCCCACATGCAGAACACAACGGAGGCTGGGTAAAAGGTTTAACAGAGTTTATTGAATGTGCAATAATATAAGTACAGGAATCTTGAACTGGCCGGGGCTGGTTCACTGAAGTCTGCAGAGATGATAGTTTGATTAGAAGGCAGGCAGATGAGCATGAGTCCTTAGATAATTCTGAATTCTACCTTGACTGAATCCGGGCTTCTCTTAGAGAGAGGAGGAACCGTTGGGTCCAAAGACTGTTTGTTCAGCAGAGTACACGAGCAGCTGCAGCGTCTAGCTTCTCACTTTGAATGGCAGACCTTGATTAGAGTTTCAGCTCTTCACTAAGAGCAGCAGGAGAATCCACATAGGAATCTTCAGGTTTGGCTCACCAGGGCAGATTGGCAGGTTAAGCTCATCCAGAGCTTAAAGCTAGAGACAGGTTTCCTGAGAGACAAAAACAGAAGAGAGTTAGAATCAGATCTCTCTCTAGAGACAACTAAGATTCTTATTAGTTTCGAAGGCAGGTTTTATCTGGGAGACATGGAACGTGGGATGGATGTGGAGACTCGGAGGAAGGTGTAAACGTACAGCAGAGGGGTTGATGATCTGGGCAACCTTGTAAGGACCAATGAACCTTGGGACAGCTTTCGAGACATACCCTTGAGGGGAATGTCTCGTGTAGAGAGCCATACCTCTTGGCCAATGGAGTAGTCAGGGGCCGGGCGTCTCTTGGAGTCAGCGAAGCGTTTAGTTGAGACAGAAGAACGGTTGAGGGTGGCGATGGTGTCCTTCCAGACCCTCTGACAACGACGGATGTGCTGATGGACTGAACGGACCGAAATCTCTCTCTCGTCTGCAGGGAAAAGTGGAGGCTGATAACCGAGAGATACCTGAAACGCGGATAAACCAGTGGAAGCTGACTTGAGTGAGTTGTGGGCGTATTCGATCCAGGTCAGGTACTGACTCCAGTCGGAGGGGTTGTTTGAGGTCAGGCAGCGGAGAGTGGACTCTAGTTGCTGATTCATTCTCTCCGTCTGCCCGTTAGAATGTGGATGATAACCAGAGGTTAGAGAGGACTTACAGTTTAAAGCTGAACAGAAGGCTTTCCAGACTTGAGAAATGAACTGTGGGCCGCGGTCAGAGAGAATTTCCTGTGGGATGCCATGGAGCCGGAAAACATGCTTCACCAGAAGCTGTGCCGTCTGGAAAGCCGTGGGAAGTTTTCTGAGGGGAATTAAATGACAAGACTTGGAGAAACGGTCGACTATGGTTAAAATGGTGGACATACCTCTGGAAATCGGGAGACCAATGACAAAATCTACGGCAATATGAGACCAGGGACGGGTAGGAACAGGTAGAGGATGCAGCAGGCCAGAAGGTGGTTGGTGAGAGGTTTTGTTTCTGGCGCAGATGGGACATGCCAAAACATACTCTTTTACGTCCTTGTGTAAGGATGGCCACCAGAAACATCTTGTAATCAGGGCTATTGTTCTGCTCACTCCAGGATGGGCGTACAATTTAGCTGCATGCATCCACTGGATTAGGCGGGATCTGACAGAAGAAGGAACATAGGTTTTATTTGGAGGGCCCTTACCTGGGTCAGGTTCAGAGGCAAGGGCAGAGTTGATGAGATCAGTGATCTCCCAGGAAACCACTCCTACAGTACAGGAGGCAGGAAGAACAGGCTCGGGCGTCTCAGGTTGATCAGCAGAGTAAAGACGAGACAGAGAATCGGGCTTGACGTTCTTGGAACCAGGTCTGTAAGAGATTATGAGATTGAATCGGGAGAAGAACAATGACCATCTAGAATGACGTGGGTTAGCTTGTTTGACAGATTGGAGATAGGCCAGGTTTTTATGGTCTGTCCAGACCAAAACTGGATGTTCGGCCCCCTCGAGCCAGTGTCTCCACTCCTCCAAGGCGAGTTTGATGGCTAGAAGTTCACGATCTCCAACATCATAGTTTTGCTCCGCTGGTGAGAGTCTACGAGAAAAAAAGGCACAGGGGTGAATCTTTTGGTCTGAGTCAAGTTGCTGAGATAAAACAGCTCCAACACCGGAGTCTGAGGCATCCACCTCTAAGATAAATTGTTTAGAGGGATCTGGCTGGATCAGAATGGGAGCTCTAGAAAACAGGGTTTTTAATTTTTCAAAAGCTTTTTGAGCTTCAGGTGTCCATTGAAAAGTCTTCTTTACCGGAGTCAGGGTTGTGAGAGGTAGAGCTGTTTGACTGTAATTCCTTATGAAGCGTCTGTAAAAGTTTGCAAAACCAAGGAACCTCTGAAGCTGTTTGCGGTTTTCAGGTGTCGGCCAGTCAAGAACTGCCTTTATCTTGTCTTCGGATGGCTTAACCTGCCCGCCCTCGAGCACAAACCCTAAAAAAGTGACAGATGGTTGGTGAAATTCACACTTTTCTGCCTTCACAAAGAGCTTGTTTTCCAAAATTCTCTGAAGGACCAGACGGACATGTTTCTTATGCTCAGATAGGTTCTTGGAGTAGATCAAAATGTCGTCAATGAACACAAACACGAATATATTCAAAAAATCTCTGAGGACATCATTGACTAGAGCTGAAAACAGGCTGGAGCGTTTGTGAGACCAAAAGGCATGACCAAGTACTCAAATTGGCCTAAGGGGGTCTTAAAGGCTCTCTTCCATTCGTCTCCTTCTCTTATCCTAAGAAGGTGATAAGCATTTCTCAAATCGAGCTTGGTGAAGACTGTTGCACCCTGAACAGGTTCAAATGCTGATGCCAGTAATGGTAGTGGGTACTTATTTTTGACGGTTATCTGGTTAAGACCTCTGTAATCTATACAGGGTCGTAGGGAACCATCCTTTTTGCCCACAAAAAGAAACCAGCACCAAGAGGAGAGGAAGATGGGCGGATTATCCCAGCAGCCAGAGACTCATTAATATATTTCTCGATGGTCTCACGTTCAGGCTTAGAGATGTTATAAAGTCTACTGCTGGGCAAAGGAGCTCCTGGTAATAATTCAATGGCACAATTATATGGTCTGTGAGGTGGAAGAGACGTAGCACTGACCTTACTGAAGACTGGTGCCAGATCATGATACTCGGAAGGAACAGAAGTAAGGTCAGGAGAGTCCATCTCCCCCCTACCTCTAGGAAACTGAACAGCGGGAGCTGCAGAACGAAGACATGTCTCGTGACAGGAGGTGGACCAAGACTCAATGTGGCGTTCAGCCCAGTTGATATGGGGATTATGCCGTTCCAGCCACTCGAATCCAAGCACCAAGGGGGACCATGCAGAAGGAAAAACAAAAAAGGTTAATGTCTCACGATGATTTCCGGAGATCAAAAGTTCAAGAGGTTGTGTTTGATGAGTGACTTGATGGAGTTTCTTTCCATCAATAGCGGATACTCTGAGAGACTTGGATAACGGAACAGTTTCAATCTGTAATTGCTGGACCAGGTTAGAATCAATGAGGTTACTCTCACATCCGGAGTCAATGAAAGCAGACAGGGTGAGATTCTGGTTAGAATAAAAAAGTGTAGCTGGTAACATCAGATGAGGAGCTTTTTCAGTTTTCAAATGGCCCGTCAGACTCCTCAGTTCCTCTGACGGGCCCTTGCTTTTGACTTAGCCGGGCAAGAAGCAATGAAATGGCCAGTCTCACCACAGTATAGACACAGATTGCCCCTGAATCGTCGTAGTCTTTCCTCAGGGGTTAGCCTTGTGTGTCCAATCTGCATGGGTTCAACTTCTGCTCCATCTGAGTGAGAGACTTGGACTGGAACAGAAAGAGTCTGGTTTTTAACCTTTGGCTTGGAAACGGGTTCTGTGGATCCAGAAAAAACAGAAGCATTATTTAATGCAGGGGTTGACACACAAAAATTCAGAGTTCTTTGTCTAGTGTTGTTTCTAGTTCGGAGCCTGTTATCCAATCTGATGGTTAAACGAATTAAATCCTCCAAACTATTTGGTTCGTCGATCGTGGCTAGTTCATCCTTCATGTTATCATTTAAGGCCTTGAAATAGGCACTCTTAAGTGCACATTCGTTCCATCCAGAGGCTGCGGCCTTGACCCGGAAGTCGATGGAAAACTCAGCCACTGTGGAATTTCCCTGTCTTAAATTCAGCAGGGCTCGGGAGTCAATAGTTTTATCAGAGTTGTGGTTAAAAACTTGGGAAAACTCTGAAATAGACTCGGAAAAAGTACAAGTAAAACTGGATTCAGAGGAGAACCTTGCCTCCGCCCATGCAAGGGCTCGTCCAGTGAGTTGAGAAAGAATGAATGATATTTTCTTTCTATCATTCGGAAAACTGCCAGGAGAATGTTCAAAAAGTAATCGACATTGGAACAAAAATCCCTTACAATCTTTTGGGTTACCTGAGAATCTTTCAGGCAGGCTGGGACGGAACTCACGAAATGACGTCACTGCCGGTGACCTTGGAGGCGGAAGTGGATCCGGAACTGGACGTACCGCTGGCGTGGCGTTAGCATTACCCATGTAACTGGCATATGTTTGTAGCATCTGATTTTGGTGTTCAATTTTAGTATGCAACTCACGGAGGGTATGCGCATGTCCAAGGATTTGAGCGTCCTGTTCCTCAAGCCTCCTACGGAGGTGATCTGCTGGGCTTTGTGTGCGGTCGCAGTGTTCTGTCATGATGGGTTTTAGTTGCTTAGCCCACATGCAGAACACAACGGAGGCTGGGTAAAAGGTTTAACAGAGTTTATTGAATGTGCAATAATATAAGTTAAGTACAGGATCTTGAACTGGTCCGGGCTGGTTCACTGAAGTCTGCAGAGATGATAGTTTGATTAGAAGGCAGGCAGATGAGCATGAGTCCTTAGATAATTCTGAATTCTACCTTGACTGAATCCGGGCTTCTCTTAGAGAGAGGAGGAACCGTTGGGTCCAAAGACTGTTTGTTCAGCAGAGTACACGAGCAGCTGCAGCGTCTAGCTTCTCACTTTGAATGGCAGACCTTGATTAGAGTTTCAGCTCTTCACTAAGAGCAGCAGGAGAATCCACATAGGAATCTTCAGGTTTGGCTCACCAGGGCAGATTGGCATGTTAAGCTCATCCAGAGCTTAAGGCTAGAGACAGGTTTCCTGAGAGACAAAAATAGAAGAGAGTTAGAATCAGATCTCTCTCTAGAGACAACTAAGATTCTTATCAGTTTCGAAGGCTCAGGTCGCTAACCAAACTAAGGTCAACACTGCGGCGTCGAAGCAAGGTCTGGCAGCTGGTTATAAAGGGGAGGTCTCCTGATGAGTAGATGCGTCTCAGGTGTGCTGGAAGACTCCAGCTCCAGGAGACCCACGGCGCACTCTGCTGGAGGAAGGTGGTACAGCTCCAGATCCCAACAGCCAGTTAGTTATACTTCAGCCTGTACACCTAAATTCGGCCAATCATATATCAACGGTCATCTGTCAATCAATTTTTTTCCAGTCATCTCATCTTGATTCATAAGTCCCAGCTAATATACGTAACGGTTGAAATAAAAATAATTTTCTTTACGTCCCAGTATTCACGGGGATGGACGTCTGTGTCTTTGGCAGGCGGAGAGCTAACAGTCCTTAAACATGTACGGCTGTAAGCCTTCTACACTAAACTCTCCTCCTCTTGCATGTTTCCGCTGTCCATAGCGTTCCTTGACAGCGTCATTGCTAAGTCACCAATTTAGTGCTACTTGGTCCCAATGGAATTTCCCTTTGGGAACCTACTAGCACTAAGTAGCTAACTGGTTAGCAAGATGCTTCCGAGAAAGCGGCCACAACCAAACATGCTTGTGAACCTTCTGCCACAACAATCCCCCCTTGATAATCGACCAATCACATTCACTTTATTTACTCGTGTTATTTGTCGTAAAGTCAGGCACCACTCAGGAGAATTCGTAAATGCAATGGTTGAAACAGCCGCTTCCCTACGACTTAAAATTTCTCTTTTTAAGGTTATATCTCTGAAAATTCTCAGTCATTCAGGTCCTGGTCAGTCTAGGCAACTTTTTCTTTTCTAGAATGAACTGTACAATTCCTTTAGGGCTTTCCTATGTGGAGACAAGCAAAGATGTATTTCTATCGGCCTGCATGAATGTTAGCAGCACCAGTTTTATTTGTCAAGAGAGAGCATTCGTGTTGGACTTCAAGCAAAGAGAATGCGATCTGTAAAATGCAAATGGAAATGCATGCAATTAGTAAAACTAAGTCTGACCAATACAAATGTGAAAAAAAAAATAAAATAAAATATGAAAATGTGAAAAAATAGAAAAGATAAGAATTGAAATAATTTAATAAAAAATAAAAAAATAAAAAATGTTACTTAAACTCCTAAAATCAAAACTGTATTTAAGCATTTTTTTTAAAGTTTAATTTCTGAATTACATTTCTTTCTTTGTTTTTTTTTTTTTACAAAATATGTTCATTTTTTTTAACAATAATGGAACTAAATTCATTCTATACTTGTCTCATTTATTCTCAGTATGGAAAATAATCAATTGCCAAAAAAAAAGAATTAAACAAAAATTAAATAAAATTAAACTTCAAGTTAAACATATTATAGTCAAAAACTCTTAACTAAATTCCTGAAGCTCCATAAACTAAATACAAGGGTGTGTAAACAGAAAAAATGGTTAAAAACCATTACCAATGATATAATACATGATATCAGATTTTAGTTTGAATTTTATGCTTTAGATCCAAAGTTTATCTTCAAAAAATTGGAATTAGCTTAAAATAGGTTTTAAACTAATTTAGACTGGAATTAATTCAAACCCATTGACAATTCAAATCCAAGAAGTAGATAAAATTATGGTAAAATAATAGTTTAAACAGTGATTTAGCCAATAATAAAACCATTAAGGTGATTGATTCTTCATGTCATTTTATGCAAACAGTGAAGATAAAGGCTAAAAGACACAAGGGAATTTTAAAATGACTATTAAGTCATATTTTAGTAATTAGGTGTAATGAGTGAATTAGAAAACTAGTCAAACATTGCTGACTTCATATCAGTGTTTAAACCCAGACCGAAATAATATTAGTAATACCTTTTCCCAGACAGTTGGCCGGGTCATTCTCCACTTGTCCCTCTATACATTCGCCTACGATATTCTTTGTTTTACTCTAAATTCCTTTTCCATGCCTCACTTTTGTAAGTATTTTTCTTTCATTGTTTCTTTCCATGAAATAACTTTCAATGTTTCTGTCAGCAATTAGGTCCAACTCAGAATCCGCTTATTCTGACACATTTGCTCTGTGTTGATCCTGACAGTGGGCTGACCACCACACTATCAATTGGCTTCACATAATCTTTTCAAACCTCTCATTCAATCTATAAAATATTTCCGTGCTCATGCTTTGTTTAAACCCTGTTTTTCTAATTATCTTAAAATATTATAGTCGTTTTTTGCCCGACTGTAATAAACATAAAGAGAAAACACCAATGCATGTAAGAATTATGTAACAGTTGTATTAAAGTATAGGATGAAGGCTTTAAATGTGTCCTTAGTAACAGTCTCCATAGCACCCTTGCAGTCATAACTGGCTTATATAACAACAACCTTAGTGGCTTAAAAAAGTATAAGCTCAATGTAGAAGTGCACAATTTACCAAGGTTATGTTGCTGCTCTATATACATTCCTGGAAATACGTTTCCCGCCTTGCAGCTTTCTTCAGCTTTTATTTGTACCATCTAAATGTTTTAGATCACATAAGTTTTAACATTAGACCTACACTTAAGCTCCAAATTCTTCATACCCCTGACAGATCAGGTTGTTACTGTTCTTGTAGTTTGACTGACGTGTCTCTTTTGACTGGGAGTAAAGTTGTAGAGTTACCCAATCACAGTACCTGGTTGATTCTGGAGGGGATTAAAGATAAATCTGTACAACAAAGAAGTCTAACAAGGCTATGTTCATATGGTGACCAAAATGCATACGTGCACACGTGCAAAAGGGTGTGTGATGCAAACTTCAAATCACGCAATCACAACAAATGAATGCAGAAGAAAAATCCTGCAGAAAAAAAAAAAAAAAAACAAGCTCCAAACAGGTGCGTATTTTCAAGCTAAATGTACCCCACACTGATACTTCAGAGCTGTTGTTTATTAAGCTAAAACAAATTTTATTTGTCTTATTATTTAAACAGTGACGTAACATTAGCTTTTATGGGTTTCCTTATATGCTTACTAAATTTCTTATTAAAGGTCTACAATGTTGACAAAAAATAGAAAGGAAGCTGGGTGGAGATTTTTAAATAAACATAATTAGGTATAAATACCAGGTACCTTGCAGTACATTTAAGATTTAAAAAAATGCTGATAAATTAAAAGTTTACATGAATATATTTAATGTGGGTGAAAAATGGACACGGCTTCATGCCACAGTCAGCTTATTGCAGAACCAAGATAATCCACAATCTATAAGAACATTAGAAAAAAAAAAATCTAAATATAAGAAGCTGATGTAGCTGAAAGATGTCCATTCTTTGTTGACATTAAATCTTATAGTAACTATGGTGTTCTAATCAGTTTGAAGTGCTTTCCTCTCTGATGTTCCTGGCAGACAGCTCACATTAGCGCTGATTCGCTCACAGGTTTAAAACATCATCGCTTTCTGTCTAAACCACTTTTAGGAAGAAAATAAGTTGATGAAATGATCCATTGATCTGAAATATCAGAGCCAGTGTACAGCAAAACAGTTCTTTTTATTTGTCATGTCACTATTGCTGCTACTAAACATGTTTATCT
Source organism: Cyprinodon diabolis (assembly GCA_030533445.1). NCBI lineage: Eukaryota > Metazoa > Chordata > Actinopteri > Cyprinodontiformes > Cyprinodontidae > Cyprinodon > Cyprinodon diabolis. Next base: position 43,883,553 of record CM060063.1, on the reverse strand, counting down.
GACTCTCCACCTCACCAGCATCATCCTTTTATAACCCACATTCTTGGCTCTGCAGCTCTATAGCTCGCCTGTGTTTGTGAAGACAACCCACACACTAACAGAAAATGGACAAACAGCTGTGTTTCAACACAGCGGCTATTACTAACGTCTATAAAATTATCCAACAAAAAATTGTAATGGGAGGTGAGTCACATGTATATGTGTGAAATGTTATTTAGCGTTTCCGAGAACGCCAAGGTCCTTTTTTTCTGGAGTGAGACGTGAAACATGCACACAAAGGTTCCTGCTTCATATTATGATTTCATTTTGCTCCGTTGCATGAAATAGTTTGAAACGCTTGTAATTGAAAAGACGTATGCTCTCATATAAATGCTTAACAGCAAAGCTTAGCAGAGAGCAGTAGGATGCAGCACTCTTAAGAAGAAAATACGTTTTTTTTTTGCCATGGGATTTTACTAAAAGATATATTTATTTGGTAGCTTCGATCTGAAAAAAATCCCCCTTGATGAACCATCAATTAAGAAATGACTCTGACTGACAACATAAAATCATGACTTACAGCATGAAGTAGGCCAAATGAACTCTGTAAGCAACTTCCAAAAAAAAATAAAAAAAAATAAATCCACTGGATTGTACGGAAGAGGATTAGGGCCACTGAAAAAAAAAGTTAACTGATTTTTTAATTTTATTTCAGTTTAGTATGGGAAAAAATTCAGAATTCTGACTTTTTTCTCAGAATTCTGACTTTAATCTCAAAATTTTGGATCTTAATGTAGGTAGGCACCATGAAGGTAGAGATGTTGGAGCACTCAGCTTTACTGACAAAGATGTGAGTTGTTTGAGGTGGCCAGTGACACATTGGTGGAAAATGACAGAATTAGACAACTTTTTACGTGCCCGAGGGGTCCCCTCATTAATGCAGGAGCAGAAGGTCATTAAAACAAGAGAGCTAGTCTCTAAAACAGATATGGCTATGACTTGATGCTAACATGTTTGTTAGCTGTCAGAATTCTGAGAAAAAAAGTCAGAATTCTGAGAATAAAGTCAGAATCCAATAACTTGTTTGGGGGCAATAGTTACAAACAGGTTATCTGGCACACCTTTATCATGCCAATACATATCCACTTCCCATGTTTCTTTTGTTTGTTACTTGTCTTTTTTTTTTCATCTAATGTTCATTCTTAGTTGTTTTTTTCTTTTCATTTGTGCATTCCTTTTTCCCTTTTCATTCTCTTTCATGCCTTTTTCCCCATTTCATTTGTTCCTTTTCTTTCATTCATCCCCTGTTAGTTTATTGTTTTGTTTTGCTCTTTTTGTTCATTTGGTTGTTCTTCAGTCCTTTTCATTCTCTTGTAGGAACAGATTTCAGGCACACATTAATGACATTGTGTTACGTTTGATTTTGTGTATTTCATTTGTTCTTTTTTTGTCTGTTTAGATTTTTAGGTTGTTATTCTTTCCTTTCTCCTTGAAATAATGTATCCAAGAGGTAAAATATTTAATTAAAAGCTGTAAAAGCAGGCAAGCATTTTAATAAATCTTTCCCCGGACCTTCCAGTGAGCACTCCACTGCAGTAACGTTATTGCTTATACCAACGGAAAGTCCTAGATTAACTGTGATGAGGTGCGGGCTGCTTCCTCTGTGGCTGAACCAGACGTCAGTTCTGATACGGAGACCACAGCTTCACTTGTGTTTTTATTTGTCTGGTTTTTCTTATCAACGTGGTGCAAGAGGATGAAAGAGACAGTTTCTCTGCAATGAGACTCAGCTTTTCAGTAGCTCAGCAAATGTAACCCAAAAATTAATGAGAAGAATGAGAAGCTTTAACCAAATAGCTTTAAGGTAAAGAATAAATCACCCAAAGCAGTTTCATAAACATGCAGACGGCCATTTCCTCTTAAATGAGGATGGACAAAGTTTACCAACAATCATATGACGCTGAAACTCACACATTCACTGACTTTCTGTGGCTTTGACTAAAATGAAAATTGAGATTTCACAACAGTGACTCAAGTGGGCATTTTAAATTCCTGCCTCTGACGCACCTTACTCATTTCCATGCAACACATTTTAGAGGAAATTACTCCAGTTTCATGTTTTTCTTTTTTGTTGCCCTAAGCCTCAGCTTCTTGGCTTAATATTTTGTTCAGTGTAAATTTATTGTTTCCAGCCTGGTATTCTAGACAGCTACCACAGGATGTGACTTCCATCAAGAACATGGTGTTTCACCACCATCATAATTCTGAGCGATAATAATGAGCAAATAAGATAATAATTGGAAGCAGATGTGCTGCAGAATGATGGCCTGTTTTTTTTTTAAATCTTTGTGCTAATTACTTTCATCTTTTTGATCAGTTATTTTGTGGTATATGGTGGTGAGGTGGATGTGAATAATCTTCCCTCTCACTCTGACTCATACGAGAGCACCGCCTTGGTTAAGTGAACATTTCTTCATAGGCAGACCTGCAGCGAAACAAAAAACAAAAGATATTAGTCACAGAAGTTAGACCTAGCCACGTGCTGCAGGAACATGTGCTACTTATGCCTTTGAGGTGGTAAAGCACCTTGTATAGTTATGGACAACATTTACATTTACATTTAGTCATCTGGAGAAGCTTTTTTTCCCCCTATGAGGGACTTACTGTAACCATGTCCATGAAAGGACAACATGTACATTTTGCAGCTTTTTTTATCTTTGATTTTTACACAACCTTAAATCAAATAAGAAATAACTAATAAGTGGGAAATGACTTCATAAAAAGAATTCTTAAACACATTTGATCGATTTTAAACCAGACTGGTGGTAGGATAAAAAAAACCCAAACCCTTGTCATGCTGTTAGATACATGGCAGGGTTTGGCTTGGTTTTATTATCGTCCACAGAAATTGTGTTTTTTCTTGACTTTCTTGCTTCGTTTTTAAACAAGCCAAACAGTATTTCTGAAATCTGGTGCATGCTGACCACATGGGTGAACGAGAATGCTAGGTTTGTCATTTTTTAGTATTATGTTAGATAATCTATTTCTGGGTGCAGTGGTTAGCATGGCTTCATCGTAACAAGAAAGTTCTGGGTTCGAATCTTGGAATGGGGTCTTGCTGCATTGAGTTTGCATGTTCTCCCTGAGCATGCATGGGTTCTTTCTGGGTACTCTGGCTTTCTCCCACAGTCCAAAAAACATGACTGTTAAGTTAAAGGGGAACGCCGTTTGTTCTTACATTTGGCCCTTGATTTTATGTTATGACATCATGTTCTACATGTCATTTGGAGCCGTTCCGAAGATATTCCGTTAGGTTATATCTGTTGGGATCCTGAGGCTTTGCCCACCAGAGGGCGCAGAGGATCCTCTTCTGTTTTATGTTTTCTGTTAGGGACTGGGGTTACTGTTGGGATCTGGAGATTTACCATCTTTCTCCAGCAGAGAGCGCTGTGGGTCTCCTGGGCTGGAGCCGTCCAGCACACCTGAAGCTCATCAGCCCATCAGGAGACCTTCCTACATAAGCAGCAGCCAGACCTTCCTTCAACGCCGCAGTGTTGACCAAGTTTGGTTAGCGAAACCTGAGCCTCTGTTAATTCATAGAATCCTAGTAGACTCTGGAGAGAAACTAGATTCTAACCTGCCTCTGTCTTCTCTGCCTCATAGGAAACCTGATCGAAGTCTGAAGCTCTGGATGAGCTTTGTCTGGAACCCTGCCTGCCCGCCCAAGGAAGCCAAACCCGAAGACATCAGTCTGGATTTCCCCAACAGCTCTCAAGGAAGAGCTAGGAAACCAAGTCAAGGTCTGAAACTCACGAGTCAGAAGCTAGATGCTGCAGCTGCTGAGTTCCCTGCTGAGTCTTCAGTCTCTGGACCCCCAACAGCTCTCAAGGAAGAGCTAGGAAACCAAGTCAAGGTCTGAAACTCACGAGTCAGAAGCTAGACGCTGCTGCCGCTGAGCTCCCTGCTGAATCTACAGTCTCTGGACCCAACCGGTTCCCCCCTCTCTCAAAGGATCTGCCAGAACCTCATCTAGGTACATTCTGAATTAACACACTCGACAAGCCATCTCGCTGCCTGGCTAATTAAACTATCCATCTCTGCAGATGTCAGTGAGCTTCCGGTGGTGTTTCTGCATGTGGGTTAAGTCCATAGACCTTTCATGACAATATCCAATTAACATCTTCCTATGGGCAACGACTTGAAGGCACAAACTGAACTGTTCATAATTTATTCGTTATGGTTCGCCAGCATTCATAACATGTAGGCCAATCACTGTCCCCCAGACATCCACGGTTATATTTTTATATTTATATGTTTTAAAAACAAAGCGGAGTGTGTATGAAGTCATCTGCGCATGCGTACTGGAGTCGTAACAGGCAACCCGGGCCACAGACAGCTACGCTCTACCCCTTCTATTCATTCTAGCTAATCTGAAACGTTCAATTCCACTTCGAGAGCGAGATCATCTGTAGTAGTAGCACTAGACATCTTCCAGGCATGTGAAGGAAACTAGCAGCAGTTCAGCGGACAGGATGAAGGAACGGTAGCCGGTGCATGCGGATGACGTCATACACGCGCCGCTTTGTTTTTAAAAGATATAAATATAAAAAATATAACCGCGGATGTCTGGGGGAGAGTGATTGACCTACATGTTATGAATGCTGGCGTACCATAAATGATAAATTATGAACAGTTCAGTTTGTGCCTTCAACTTGTTGCCCATAGGAAGATGTTAATTGGATATAGCTGTTTTTTTTTAGCATTGTCCTTATTACTACAAATACAATATAATTATAATGCAAATGGTTAGAAATTATTTTAGTCCTTTGCTTATGATAAAAATAAAAACGGGTTTAAAGTAATTATAAAAGCCATTAACAAGGACATTAAAAGCACAGAAAGACAGTAGAGCTTTTCCCTGATTATGTGGCTCCATCTCGGCTCGCCTTTTTTGTCCCCTTCTTACTTCGTGTTTCAGGTAAACTGGATAGATCTCTGAGTTTAAACTTGACTTGGAAGCAGAGAGCTTCTCTTTCAGCATCAGGACATGTGACACAAAACATCTACATTGAAAAGACGAATAATGGTGAGATAAGGCCTTTAAGAGAGCAGCATCTTAAAGTGATATCCTCTATATGTTTTTGATGGCCTAAGACTGCAGTCCAAGAATGATACGTGTGAACGTCGGCACAGGCTGCTTGGTGCAAATAGAAATAACTTTATGCATCAGTGAGATTTTTATTAGAACCAAAACATTTTTGCTAATCCTAAGATCTTTAGGAGTAAACTCTGGAACCAGGTCCTGAAACTTTGAAACTTTATAAGTCTTTGGGTGGAAGAGCATCAACCCTGTCTGCTCTTTTCTTGGAGTACAGTCCTATTAATCGACTCTTAATTTTTATGAAGCCTAACCCTGTTCAAAACCCTTTATCACGTTCAAAATAAGTACTGACCCTACAGCTTAATACTACCACAACTTTGCTTTTTGCTAGCTTGGTTTTGTTCAGGTGATGGACAGCTCTTGCTTTCCTTGCAACAAACACTTTGATCTTTCACTACGGGTTGTATAGTCTTTTTTTTCTGATTGGCTTGAAAGGGCACATGGCATCAGTCCAACTTTATCTGTTTCAACCCGGAAATGTGCAGAGCTGTGTCACGGTGACTGTACATTTCTAACATTTTCTTATAGCTCAGCCATTGTAGGAACTATTTCACATTTCTGGAATCCACAGTCTTACAATCAGGTATATCAGGAGCATCTGGTTTTAAAACAAGCAGATTCTTTTCCATGAACCTGGGTGGTGTCTACTTACCTTTTGATGAGGCTCACTAATACACAATACATTGTGCATGTGGTGGAAAAGCTCAATAACTAATTGGGTGATTCAAACTCTGCAAATAGCATAGAAACTTGACAAACAGAACATTTTCTATATAAAACAAGATAAAAAACACCAAACGTATTTGCTTTCTTTTGGTAGTGCTTTATTTAACTCGAATTCCCCTGCACAACAAACTCCATTATTTCCAAACCTTGCTGATTTTTGCACCCCTTAGACACTCACCTCCTTGTATAGCTTTACATATATCTAATCCATACAGATAAAACTAATGAGTGATGTAAATCTTTGTTTTATTTGCATTTCTGAATCATTCTCTCTACTGTAGTGATCGATAAACTGTGTCATTCGTCAAATGTTGAACTTGTTTGATTGTGAGATGAAAAAGACACTTCATAGCTACACTGAGGGTAGTTTTGTGGAAAAATATTCAGGTATTAAAAGCAGCTAAATTAGTATGTTTTTATTTCTCAGTGTAAATGGTAAGTACTTATATAGCGCCTTTTTATTCAAGTTAGGAGACTTGACCAAGGCGCTTTACACTACATTCATTCACCCATTCACACACACACACTGATAGTGGCAAGCCACATTGTAGCCACAGCTGCCCTGGGGCTCACTGACAGAAGCGAGGCTGCCGTACACTGGCGCCACCGGGCCCTCTGACCACCATCAGTAGATGATGCAGGTGAAGTGTCTTGCCCAAGGACACAACAACACTGAAAGTCGGAGATTTGAGAATCCGAGAATTTCGGATTGATTTGAGTCCATTTCTCTTTTATCGCAGCAATTTTTTCTTGACTTTAACCTCCAGTGATCAGTTTATCCTACAGAAAAATAAGAAGCAAAAAAAGGTAAAACATTAGGAGTGATAAAAAAAGTGGAAGCTCTAAAGATCAAAGTAGCTTAGATTTTAATTCTTACTTTCTTTGCGTTGTTCACACACTGCATGTAGGCTGATGCAATAGCTGAGCAAGTCAACGTTCTCCTTGGGTTCTCCTTGTAGCATCTCAGGATCTGACCCTGAAGGTCTCCTCAGAGAGGCTGGGTGTGAAAACATCTGAAGGAGAAAGAAAAAAAGGGATATGTTTGGGAAAGAAACAGTATTTCTCTCCATGATGGTGAGAAATAACACTTGTCATGTTACTGATTTTGACTTAATTTACTGAAACATTTAGAATGACAACTTACGCAAAACGCTTATTAGTTTCCTCTTTGCCTTTCTGGAAGTTTTCAGCTGAAACTTTGTAAAACTCTACACACTGTGAGGAAAAAACACAGGCATAATATACATGTTTATGAAAAGAGTGCAGATGATAGGCTGAACAAATGATGCACATCCACTGGTTTAGCGGAAACGTGAGTCTGGCTGCCCCTTAGTGGCCAAAGACGTGTAAAACACAGATAAATCTGGTGGTTCTGAAAAACACCTAAATACTAAATAAAAACCTGCTTCAATCAGGAAAACAAGAAATATAGATTGAAAAAGAAACAACTTTATGTGCAAACATTAAACCAGAACAAGAGGGTGTGATCTAGCTTGAATTTAACACAGAATCCACCAACGTACATACATTTTTTATCTCTGAAAAAAAATCATTATTAGGTTCACATCACAAGCATTATTAATGTTTGTTTTCTAAAGGCTTGATTGAAGCTTAATCTCAAACACCATCCCAGCATCCTCTGTCAATGTTTTACAGATCCCTCTGCAGGGTTAGGGTTAGATGTAGAGATGTCCTGCTGTCTTAGCCAAGCAAAAAACTTTACAACTCTACTTTTTTCTTGCACAGACTAAACAATTCATGCAAAAGCACAACCACACTGGAAAAAATTGAAATCTAGCTAAGTCATTTTTACTTAAAATAGGTACATTTGTTCTTGGATGAGGAGGCAAAAGAGACATTTTGCCAATGGAACAAGACAATTTACACTTCAAATGAGAAAACACAATCACATTGTCTTATTTCAAGTGCATATCATCTAATTGTCTTATTTAAGAGTAAAAATACTAATTCCATTGGCAAACTATCTCATTTACCTACTCAAATTAAGTGTAAATACACTTAATTTAAGAAATTTTTACTTATTTCTAGATCATTTTTCCAGTGCATCCATTAAATACAGTACATGTAGATTCAAGAACAAACCATTTTAAACCAAGCCATCACTTAGTAATATATCTTTTTGTAAAATATTTATCATAGGTATTTGTAATTTATTTTAAATATAAAGGGAAGCAAATGGGCTCCCAATGAATTCCCAGTGAGTGCTTATGCACTGCAACATTCTGAAAATTAGTAGAAATGTCTTAAAATAGGTTTATTTACCCTCAATTTGAGTAGGAAAATAAGAAGATCTGCCAATAGAATGAGTGTTTTTACCCTTAAAATAAGATAATTAGACATTATGCACTTGAAATTTGAGACCGCAGTTGTTTTTTCTTAGTTTAAATCTAAATTCTTATTAAGTTGGCAAAGTGTCTCACTTACCTTCTCAATTTAGGAGAAAATGCACTTACTTGAAGAAAAAATGACTTACTCAGATTGACATTTTTTACAGTGTGGTTTTGGTTTAAACAATAAAGTATTGGTTTATTAATTGTTTATCAATAATAAACTAATATTCCTCTCTGACAGTAAAAAAGCTGCTCTGATCTCATGAGTTTTTGCTTTTATTCTTAGTGAAGTTTATCCTAAAGTCTCTGAATTGAAATAAAATATGATGCAGGAGCCTTTTTAATTTTTTTTATTTGTTGTTATACAATTTTTCTTCTAAATATAGTTTAAATTGTACAAATCTAAGATGAAGTAATATCCTTCTGAGAAGATAAGTTTACCTTTGCTTCAAGCTTGGAGACGTGCTGCTTGTAGAGCTCATCCTTCTTCTTCATCTCCTTCTCTTTGTCCTCCAGCTGCTGCGCCTGCAAAAAATATTCTTACCGTCTGAACATCACAGCATTTTGTCACATTAAAACCACAATTACACATCTGTTGACTTAATTTGTTAATTCACAGACTTCTTAAAGCAAATGGTTCAAGTTAATTTAGTTTAGGGGTAAAAAATTGTGGCTGCATAAAAATACAAGCAGTGCTTTCTTTTTTAATGCAAGAAATATCCAAAGAATGTTTAATTTGTCTTCCACTTATGAAGCTTAAGCATAAATTAAATCTGGAAGACTCTATTAGCTTCACCTCAGCTCCAGCCAATCAGCCCCTTGGGCCGCACCTTCTCCAAAGCTAATCATCTTTAAAGATCCTCTTCATTTAGCTTCTGGCCTAGCTTCTCTCTCCCACATGCAAGCGAACTTTCACCCACCTCCACCGCTTCTCCTCCCTCATTCTCAGTCCCATTCACCCTCTGGCTTATTCCACCACCAGTGTCCAGGCCCCGGGGGAAGACTTCTCTAATCCTTTTCTAGGTCACTCATCCCACCATGCATACATTGATTCACAGCATCAAATCTTCTGCCGGGGCCCGAGCACCAAATAATTTATTTCGTTTATGTCTTTATGTGCTTCCATCGCTTCTAACCACAGTCAGCCTCAGCAGATGGCCGCTCACACGGAGCCAGTTTCTTTCTTTTAAAAGTGAATTTTCCTCTGCACTGTCGCTACATGCATGATCATTGCGAGGGATTGCAGAGTGTGAATGAGTCTTCACAATCAGCTGGTTTTCCTTCGATAGAAATATTTTGTAAAATTTGATTTTGGCAGCTGTATAAATAAATGTAATATTTTCTAATTGCAAATTTTCTCTGTGTCAGTCTCTTTATGTTGAATGCAAATGTCACATAAAATCTCAACAAATCAGTCAAAGCTTGTGATCGAAAGAAAGAAAATGTGCAAAAGTCCAAAGGGGTGTTAATGGTCCTGAGTGTATACGTACATCATATACACCAGTTTTTCACGTGCTTATATAAATGTTTCTTCCTTCTGCATGGAAAGCATCACGGTTATGTGAGCTGAGAGCAAAGCAAACATGTCAAAGTAAAGATGTGCATGAATAGAGATACTCCTATCCTACCTTAACCCCCATCCACTAAAAAAAAAAACCCAGAAGGATGGAGGTCATGTTTCATATACGAGTCCAGAATGTGTTCTGCTTACATAAAGCTGCAACCTGAGCTTCTCATCCTCTGCCTGCATCTTCTCAGTCGCCATGGATGCTGTCAGCTTCTCCAGGTGCAACACTCTCTCTGCCTCCAAGGTCTTTTTCACCTGCTCCACCGCCTCAGCATGAGCTGCCGCCGTCGCCTCAGCTCGGGACAGGGCCTGGATTTCTTCCAGCCTTCCCCAGCAAAAAAAAAAAAAAAAGACATTGCACACATTGGCTTGTTAAAAAATATCTGATTTATTGTTTCTTTATTAGGAGACAAGAGATACTTGCTGCTGGTTTTAAGTCAAACTTTAGGATTTTCTTTAGGTTTTTGACTTGCAAAAAGATAAAAAAAACACAAGAATGATTAAATATAAGTATCATGAGGTATGTGAAAACTTGCAAAACCTTTATACTGTAGCAGTTAAATCATGCTTTTAATTAAGAGCAAGAGAAAACTTCAACATGCATATTTTAGACTAAGAGGAATACAGTAATAAGTGGACAATCCTTTGTTCTTACTGATGCTGGAGCTCCAGTTTCTTCTTGCTGATCTCCTCCTCTAGACTTTTCTGCAGCTCTGCTCTGATCCTCTTCCTCAGGTCCTCTTCTACTACTACAGGGAGAAACGAGTAATGCTGAACATGAAAACACATTTTCTCTAAATTACGTTTTGCATTGAGAGGTCAGCCAATAGCTGACATATTTGTTCTTAAGTTGTCATTAGGGGAGATTTTAATAAAAGAAACCTTCAAAATTATTATTATTTTTCCAGGGTTTTATTGTCATTACACTGTAACAAGTACAGAGCAACAAAATCAACTCTTTGCATTTAACACTTTCCTCTTGTTCTGCTATTGGAAGGGGAAAAGTCTACAAACGGCAAGACATGGCGCTAGTTTAACTTCCATGTGAGATCAGAAGGAAACATTTACTTGTTCATAAAACACAGGTAACATTGATATAGACCAAGACTTCTGGAATATTGATCTTTTTGGGGAGATAAATTTAAGTTTGAAATGTTTGGACAGTAGAACGGAGCATTTGTTTGGAATAAACTGAAGCACGGTGTTGGGAGTGTCATGGTTCTGGAATGCTTTGCTGCAGCCGACTTCTTACTAATAAAGAATTCCCCTTTATTTCTTCTGTGTATCAGAGGGCACCTGAGGAAACTGTGAAAATAAACTACAAACAACTTAGATGAAGAAAAACAAACCAAAACAGAGAAAACCAGTTGTGAATCACTGAGATCATGATTTCAGTGTTGCCGCGGGGATTGTTAGATGTCCATGGGTAATTCTAGATGGGGGCCAACAGGGGCCCCTGTAGAACTGGTCCTGGCCCCCGTTATGGCCCCAGAAAACATAAGCTGCAAAAAATTTAATATAAATAAATTTTTCCTGATGTTCATTACCTTGATTTAAGCAGGCGGTTTAGACACTTTGCTGATGGAACAATATGATTTATGTTAAAAAAACAAACAAAAAGCTATTATCTTATTTCAAGTGCATAGTTTCTAATTACTATTTATCTGCTGAAATTAAGAGCAAATATACTAATTTTAGAGGAACTTTTACTTTAAACAATTACCCTGAAATTACGGGTTGGTGATCTCCATTTTAAATGTTTCACAGCTGGAAGTGAAGAGAGGAGGAAACTTTCTTCAGACCCGATTTCAGACACTGATAGATAACCAGGTGAAATGTCTCATTAGAGTTAGCGCCACCAAAAAGAGGATAAGCTATTCAAGTTATGCTGAAGCTAGAACACACATTTCTAATGAAATTATGTTTACTGTGTGAATAAACTTAGATAAATTAAAAAACATAATTGTTTTAAAATTGATATGAGCATTTCTTTCAAAATACCTGACAGCAATGTCCTCATATTTCCCCATAACCATCTCAGAGAGACCTTTCAGATGTATTAATTACCATAACTAGGGATGCACGATATTGGGATTTTGGCCGATATCCGATATGCCGATATTTTAAAACTCATGTAGCCGATAACCGATATCGATACTGATGTTAAAGCTGGACAAAAATTTGTAGTCATTGAAAATAGCAGTTTGGTTATCCATTTCTGACACTTTGAAAAATAATATACTCAAGTATATTTTCATATGCTGATATCAATTTGATTTTTAAAAATGCGGTATCGACCTATTTTACTGTCAAACTCTCGTGATATTTTGCAAATTCTTGTGAGATTTTGTTAGTAAAATAGATCGACACCACGTCAATATATCAACATATAAAAATATGGCAAAATTTCTTGAATTTTCGGGGGATTTCGTAGCATAACGATGACATATAGCAATATTTCATTAGTAAAAGAGATTGATATGGTTTTTTAAAATGGCAATGTATCAGCATATGAAGATAGAAGTTTTTAAGTCTGTAAAAAATAAGTTTTTGAGGAAGAAGAAGAAGTAGTATTTTTTTTTTTTTTTTTAGACTTTAGAAACTCAGAAGCTGATCAAATATCGGGTTAAATATCGGTGGGGTGGCCGATGTCCGATACTCAGTTTTAAGGCCGATACAGGCCGATACCGATAGGGGGCCGATTATATCGTGCATCCCTAACCATAACAACAATAACACATACCACCTGAAGGAGCACAGCAATACACAAGTAGTAAAGTAACAACCTCTGCTTATAAAGAAAATACAAGTTCATTAACCTGCTGCAGGTGGTGGCGCAGTGTCAGGTTTGCCAGCTGGTGCATTAGGAGATGATGTCTGCAGCTTCACATTTCCAGGTACATGGCTGTGGACCATCTCACTCTGACATGACGATGAGGATCCATCTGCAGAGGGGTCTGGAGGAGATGGAGATGAGGACGAATGTAGTTCTGCAGCGGGAGCCGCCTGTGCTTCTGAGGGAGAGGACCTGGCCAAAGCTTGGTCTGAGGTTACTGGTTTAACTGGTCGGGACTCAAAACTCGTAGAAACCTCAATGGTTTGGCTTTGTGGAGACGATGTAGCAGCAGATTTAGGAGGATCAGCTGTCTCCCCGCTTTGGGCGATAATGAGAGGTTTCTTTATTTCTTCTTTGATCTGAGGTGTAGTCTGTGTCTCTTTATGAGCTGAGGTGGATTCAGGTGGAGGGGCTATTGGTTCTTCTGCAGATGGTGGAGTGAGCGATTCAGGCACTTCACTGTTTTCAATCTTTAAAGAAGAGGCAGATGGAGGCATTGATGCAGAATCCAGTGAGGTCAGAGGAAGGGAGTGGAACCTCACAGGAGGAGGAGGGATGAGCTTCACAGGAGGAGGGGTGGGGACAGCTTCCTGTGTGGGAGTGGGAGGAGTGGGTATGGTTGGAGGTGATGGAGTCAGGGGAGGTAACAATTGTTCAGCCGATGGGGCAGGAATGGAGGCGTCCTGCTGGGTTTGTGGTTCAGGTGAGAGGTGAGGACAGCTGGCCTTGGAGGAAAGCTTCATCCGGTTGATGACTCTGTCTGAAAGCTGGGGAGGACAAAAAACATACATGAACTAATTTTATAGGAGCGCCACCTCCTGGTGACCTTTACTAGTAATGATTTTACAATGACCTGAATCCAAGACGGTGAAATCAATAATCACAGACCATCTCTGTACAATTAGACTTATGCCCCATTTACTCTACCCTTTTGAAACCGTGTCGAGAGCGGTCGGAGCACGGTAACTGCGATAACTGTTGAGTGTAATGGAACCGGACCGTGCCAGATACAATCGAACCATGCTAAATCTAGTACTAGTTCAACAGTAGGGCTCAGGAGCACGCATAAATATGGGTCAATTGGAACAGAAGCGTACTGATGACGTCACCACATCCTCGGCTCGGCTGCATTCCACCTCCTATTATTAATAGTCTCTAGATAATACTACTATTATAATAATAATACTATAAAATAATACTGCTACCTACTTTTAGATCCACACAACATCCACTAACAAGTTGTGCAGAGTTGGAGAATAGAGATAGAATGAAGCAGAATGATGAAATGGGGGTCCCTATGTCTTCCAGAAGTCTAAGCCTACTCTGCAGAATCTGTTAGTTCAATCTCTAACATTCTGCTCTCTCTCCTTTTTCTCATAGTAGCTTCATCTGGTCTGTTCCTGTTTGGCTGTGACTCCATCCTGGAGAGAAATATTAGCTGTCATGCTGCCATCAACACCTTTCTTTATAGATGTTGGAGATCGGCCTGTTTTTCAGTGTAGTCCCGTTTCTCTGACTGTGACTGGCTGGATTTGCTCTCTACATCCTCTGACATGGAAGTTGTCTCACAGCTCGTCTGCCTGGCTGTGTGTTTCCTGCCTTTTGTATCTCTGCTTCTGTCTCCTTGAACCGCAGTCGGCCTCAGCAGATGGCCGCTCACTCTGAGTCTGGTTCAGCTGGAGTTTTCTTCCTTTTAAAAGGGAGTTTTTCCTCTCCACTGTCGCTAGAAGCATGCTTAGTGTGAGGGATTGCTGAAGAGTAAATGCAACCAGTTGGTGTTCCTTAGATAGAAAACTTTGAACCAATTTGACTGTATGATCTGGTGAACTGTGAAGGGCCTTGAGATGAAATGGATTGTGAATTGGCACTATAGAAATAAACTGAATTGAATTGAATAATAATAAATTCTGACTTTTATTTGGGGAATAATAGTGAACACAGTCAGATAAAGACAAATCAAATGAACATTTTGCCAAATAAAACAAAAATTGCCATCAGAGCCAGCGAACCTTCACAAACGGCTATGCTGGGAGAGGGCTGCTGCAGACGGGCTACGGTTAGCCCTGGCTGCTGTTTCCCTCGGAGGTCCGCTGGTTGCCCCGGTCTTCTCAACTTCGGAAATTTTGCTTAAAAGTATAATGGTCTTGCCTCATATGCCTCATATGATCTTAAAATGTACTTTTATTGAACAACAGCAACCGAAAAAATTACTTAATACTCTGAGATCTGTGAGCGCTCCATTGAAAGCTGTCGCAGTGCATGCTGGGATAGCTGTCAATCTCAAGAATGGACAAGTCTGCTCTGATGCATACTCAGTAGATAGGGAGGAGCGAGAACAACATCCGGGGACTTTTTTCTCGGTCTGCTGTTCTTGTGAATTGGAACAGTACTAAGGCTGAGGTTGATGACGTTTCACGAGTACAAGAGCACATGAGAACGCACAAGTACACATAGTGAGAAACATCCTATGTTTTATGTGGTGTTGACTCTGTCGAGTAAATTCCCCGAAAGCTGCCTTCTTCACCTGACTCTCTGCTAATAACGAAATATCACAATAATAATCAATAATAATATTAGTATACTTTTTTTATTGGTTAAAAATAATATTTAGCAAATAAAAACTGAGATCCTTTCTCAATATAATAGAAATTAACCATCATTTTACAATTTTAGTTAAAACAGAACTGTAAAGAAAACAAAATGCATTAAAATGGGCCCAAAGGCCCCATTAATAACTATATCACAGCAAATATGATAAAGAAATGTGTCATTTCTTTATTATTATAAACATCAGGCCAGGCTCAGTTCTACAGGGGCGGTGGCCCCTGTGGGTCGCTGTTTAGAACCGCCCATGCTTGGAGCAGCTACTAAAGCATAAAGTATATAAATAAACAAACATGTTAAGATTGTTTACATAAAACACCTCATGCGTGTTGGACAAAATGTGAAAACATTCACGCATGAATACTTTCTCAATGTGCCGAGAGACAAGCTGGGTCTATATATACCAGCTGGAGGCTGTCAGACTGTCTCACAATCACACCATCAGGACACGCTTTATGGAAACCAAGCTGAATGTAACCTCAGCTGTGATGCAGAATCCTTGGTTTCACCAAATTTCCCTGCAGCTCCCACTCACCCTTATGCCTTTTATAAAGGTTACTCCTCCTCCTTCTTCATCCTCCACAGAGCAGCGGCTTGGATTGTTTCCCCCCATCGGATCCTGCTGATTCTGTCCTGGAGTGGGTTTCTAGATTTACTCCATACTGACAGCGTGGATCCACTGCTCCAAGCTGCCTCTCCCACCTCTTCATGGGAAAAACCAGCTCTGCCATTGGATGGAGCTGATCCTCTGCTGTGCTGATTGGTCCAATGCTTATTCAAAACCAGTCAGGCATGAGAGAACTTTCTGTCCCAGTAATGGATGTGGGAAAAAAACAAAACAACCCTTCATGCAACATTAAAAACACAATGAAAGGAAGCAATTTATTAAAAACAGTTTAATTTCAGAGCACTTGGAGTGCAGAGATTGTTGACAAACAACGGTTCAAAATAACCTGGATAGTCATGATTCAGTAAAGGGTTCAGGTTAACTTCACACTCATAAAATATCTAAGCAGCACATAATTCAGAGCAATAAATTGCACCATCAATAAATGAATGCTACAGAGGTACAGGCGGTAGAAATAAGGTACCGTAGGTCTGGTGACATTTGTTTTAAGACAACAAAATTCATGAAAAGACATGGCAGCATTCTAGAAAGAGGGTCTGTTTGCAATGAGTTAACATGTCTTCCATCTACATGTGTGGATCTTCTCTGTCCTTATAGCCACCAGATGACTCTGATGAACAGGAGATTGAAGAATGTCTTGAACTGAGCCAACATGTCTGTGGGACACTTTAGGCACTAAGTTGGCTCAAATTGGACCCAGATGGGCAGATTAAATGTTTTCTACTGTATGTTTAGGTGGTGGTTGGACCTCAAACAGACTTTAAGCACATTTCTACAGAGTATCCATCACCTCAATATGGCCACATTTCACCCAGATGTGCCTCAAATCTAATTTATAATTCCAAAAAAGGTAAAAAAAAAAAACAATCCACTGGACTTTGTTTCCAAGTTTAAAGACGTTTTGCTTCCCATCCAGGAAGCTTTTTTAAATTAAAAAGTCAGAATTAGAGTTTGAAGTTTTATATAGTAGCTCAAAGACTTGATTTGGCTTAGAAAACATGCAAATTGAATCAGAACAGGTCCGCCCCTTAGGAATTTATGATCATTAGTTTATATAATCACATTTCATCTTAGGCTCTTTTTATTAAGACAGATCGAACCAACCTGGGTCCTCAGTGTAGATATTGGAACATTAAAGCCAAAGTTTGATGTAAAGTTAACAGAGACGCGTTGAGTAAAATCAAAACAACCTGCTAAGAAGTCAGTCTGGGAAGAATAGGGTGAGCATGGAGTGCATTGAGAAGTAGAGGCTTTAGGGAAAGAAGATCAAAACTTTAATCAGCCTCTGCAAGGATTAAAAGCTATTTGATATTTTGTTGGCCAAACTTCTCTAAGTGGATTAGAACTTTTTTGTAATGTTTTACCTTAACGACAGCCATCTAAAGGATCACTTAAGATCCAGACTGAGAACTGTTACATTCTCCTTACATTCAATTTTAAGAAGCCTATAAACCCGGAGGATTGTTTGAAATTGAACAACGTAAAAGCACCAGCCACTTTAATAGGTACGCCTGTTCAATGCTTGTTACTAAAAATGACAATTCAGCCAATCACATGGCAGAAACTTAATGCCCTAAGACATGGAGAGGATGACTTAATGAAGTCTGAGCCCAGCGTTAGACCGAGGCAGACAGCTGACACTTGGATGTGAAACTGGTTCAAGATGTTAGAAAGGAATCTGGACCTTAAGTAAACGCGATGCCATATGTGAAGGTACTGCCAGCTGAAAACCACAAACTGAGGCTACAAGCAGAGACCATTTAAAGCTGCAACATTCACATAGTAGGGTCAGAAACCTGCATATATCAACAATTCAGACTTAATATATGCAGGAGGGCGTAGGAAGGATTTCCTTAACATCCCTTGAAACCTTTAATACATTAAGCATTTAAATATCTCAATCAACAAGAGCAAAAAAAGGTTTATCCTATGGAAGAGGATTAGGGCCAATGGAAAAAAAAAAAGTTAACTAATTTTTAAATTTTATTTTAGTTTAATATCGGAAAAAAGTCAGAACTCTGAGTTTAATCTCAGAATTCTGAGTTTAATCTCAGAATTTTGGATTTTAATGTAGATGGGCACCATGAAGGAAGAGATGTGGAGCACTCAGCTTCACTGACAAACGTGAGTTGTTTGAGAGGGCCAGTGACACATTGGTGGAAAATGATGGAATTAGGCAACTTTTTACATGCCTGAGGGCTCCCCTCATTGATGGAGCAGAAGGTCATTAAAACAATAGAGCTAGTCTCTAAAACAGGCATGGCTATGGCTTGATGCCAATATGTTTGTTATCTGTCAGAATTCTGAGATTAAATTTAGAATTCTGAGGAAAAAGTCAAAAATCTGAGAAAAAGTCAGAATTCTGACATTTTTGGCCCATGTTAACCTGAAATAAAATTTTTAATGATGGCTACTTCCAGCTGGATAAAGCTCAGATCAACTTCCATTTTACATTCAGTGTTCTCTAATAGACCATTTATTCTCCAGATCTAATTCCAACAGAGCAATAAAATCTCAGAGGAATATTCCTGGCACCAATTTTTAGAACCAAGAATGAAAGATCTCCAGCAAACTGAGCTCAGTTTAACTAATAAAGCGGCCCGAGTTGCTAAACTTAAATATTATAACAGAAAAAAACAGTCGAGTCTTAATGTCATGACCCTTAACTAACCAAGAGGATTGCAAATCATTATTTTCCACCATTTTTACGTCTTTTCATGATGTTTGTTCCCAGAAATAGCAGAATATCATCAGCACCTCATTTCAACTTGATTGTGTTTGTAAAGGATCAAGTATGCAAGCAAAATGTCCAGAACTGTATGAAATCTACCAAAGGAGAGCTTAAAAACCATTAGACCAGGAGGATCAGGGTCACTCCGCCTTCTTCTCCTTGTCCCCCCGCAGAGCTGCCCGCATGCTGCTCCAGACCTCGGTGTACAGCAGGGTGCCGACGAAAACCACAGCGGTGCCCACCCAGTGCCAGGCGGTGAAGGGGTTTTTGAAGTAAAGGATGGAGAAGATGAGGCTGAGGAACTTTCTGAGGGTCACCACCAGGGTGACGGTCAGCGACGTGCACTCAGTAGTCAGGATAAAGACGCCGCGGATGCACACGTATCTGAAGAAAGGGTTAAAGTCTGCAACAATACTTATTAAAAAGGGTCCAACAAATCTTCAAAGGATCTTCTATGATCTTTAATAACCTAAAACTTTAATTAATTTGTTACATTATTAAACTCTCCATTGTTTTGTTGTATTATAAGGTGTAGATAAAGGCTTTTTCTAGAGGCCATAAATATTAGAATGACAGGATACTGAGTGATGACATTGATCAGCAGGTAGAGCCACATTATCGGCATGGTCACTCCGACCACAGGAACGACCACGGGAGCTGCAAAAAAAAAATCAAATAGATGAATAATAGATATGCTTGAATGACTGAACACATGACTGTGAATCAGTTCCAACTCACTGCTTTGACTGAAGAGGATACAGTGGTTGTAGATGTTTGTGGAGAGAAGCAGGAAGCCGGGCAGAGGCAGGCAGTGCTGAAAACAAACGCAGAGTTTGGTTAAAACCTCCTAAAACAGAGAGAGGTTCCCTCCTTTTGCATTTTTCCCTGTTATGAGGAACACGTACGTTATAGAAGAGCGCCTCCTTGGAGTGCTTTCCGTACTGCTTGTAGAGCGTCTCCTGGAAAATGCCCATCCTCGCAGACATCAGCAGAGCAAAGGTCAACATGGCGATGCCTGATTAAACATGGAGCCACAGATAAAAGGAGCCACAAAAAGTGAAGTTAATAACGTCTGCAAGTCGTTCCCGTGGTTTCTCCTCATGCATTTTTCAATAAGCAGCTTTTAGTTTGTGGACTGATCTATAGTTTGTGAAAAGGAAGTTGCTGCTTTAAACATTGCTTCTGTTTTGGCTTTTTTTTTATTACACTTAGAAGTTTTAAAATCATAGGGAAGCAGGTGTTCCAACGGTTGTATTTCTGAATTCTCCCTAGTGGTGCCCGACTTTACTAACCTGACTCCGCCAGATGGATTTGGTCCGCATATCCATCTGGAAACCTTCCGTTGAAGTAATTTTGGGAAGGGGCGAAAATACTGGTTAGCTGATTGGCCTATGTTGGTGATAGACGGGCCAAATAAACCAATCAGATCAACGAAGCATATGACGTACTAACAGAGCGACGATGAAGAGGAGCCAATTGATAGATCAAACTCTTGCCGAAACCAACCAGTCGGGAGAAGAGCAAAAACATCTTTTCCTCTGAGAAAAGCCTCCAGAGCAGTGTTTTGCTCTTCTTTCAGTGAAGAAATACTCTGTAATTCTGAGAAAAAATTGCTCGATAGCCACGCTAAAGCTAGTTTCATCGGCTGAAGCCGCCATGTTCTTTAGACTGAACTGTCGCGCTTCTCGTTGCGTCACACCTCAACCCGCCTCAAAGCCAACGCTGATTGGACGTTCGTTTGGTGAACGGCTCCAAATTTTCTTTAACGGAGAGTCTCCAGACTGATTAGCGAGTGACATCTTGAAAGCTGGTGAGATCAGGATGGTCTCACGAGGCTACGACTTTACACGAGCGAATAAAGTGAATGTGATTGGTCGTTTATGAAGAGGGCGGGGTTGTTGTAGGAGGAGATTGGCAAGCTTTTTGGTTGTGGCCGGTTTGTTGGAAGCATCTTGCTAACCAGTTAGCAACTTAGTGCTAGTAGGTTCCCAATGGGAAATTCCATTGGGACAAAGTAGCACTTAGAAACGACGCTGTCAAGGAACGCTATGTACAGCAGAAACATTCAAGAGGAGGAGAGTTTAGTGTCAGAGGTCAAGGATGAATCTCCTCAGTCATTCATTTTTTATTTAGAGGAGGAAAGCTGGGAAGAAGATGTTGTGGAAGAGGACGCCAGGGCGGCAGGAGCTTGGTTTGGTGTAGAAGGCTTCCAGCCGTACATGTTTGAGCCCTTGCCTCGCAACGCTGCCAGTTCTGTTAGCTCTACGCCTGCTGAAGACACGAGGTCCATCCCCGTGAACACTGGGACGGAACTCAATGGGAAAGGAAATTACTCCTATTTCTTATTGCAACCGTTGCGCATATTCGCTGCAACATATGAATCAAGATGCTATGGCCGAAAAAAAGACAGCTATGACCGTTGATATATAATTGGCCGAATTTAGGTGTACAGGCTGACGTATAACTAACTGGCCTGCATAAGATAACAAAAAAATACAGATTTTAGGACAGGATGTTTTTTTTTAAATAGAAATTTTCTACATTTTTGGACAATATGGTCTGATAAAAAGTACATTTATATACATGTTAAAGCCAGAATGATTTGACATTTAAAGATGATTCCCCTACAACTTTAAATAAAAAACAAATTTTAACATTACATACTGATAACCTGAATAAATACAAAATAAAGTTTTTAAATATTGAATTTGTTAATTAAAGAGGAAAAGAAGTCCAAATCATTCTGGCCCTAATTGCCTCTTTAACCTGGATGATATGGAGTCACTTTGGCTCGCCCTTACCTGCAGGATGGCATTATTTAGATTCTTAAACATCTGAGAATCACCGCCACTCTGATTGACCATGAATTAAAAGTGACAAGTCATGCAGCGGCATAACAATAACTCTACCACCTCGATTCGAGGTGGAATTATGTTTTTTTTCTTTAAGCTATACTTAATTATTCTCAAAAAATAAGCAACCAAACATCAAATATTAACAAAAGGAACAAAAAAAAAAATCAATTTTTTTCTCATTTTATCACAAATTTTGTTTTAATGCTTACTGCACATTTTCTGTTAGATCAATAAAACTCAATTTAATTCTGAAACATTACTGAGTCCATCAGTTATTAAATATACCAAACTGAAATAGCTCTTGCAAACCCCCAAATATTCAGAAATAAAAATAATTAAGATCAATAGTGGTGCCCAAACTTTTTTTTTTGTTGGGTAATATATTCCAAGTGTCAACAATG
Organism: Cyprinodon diabolis; assembly: GCA_030533445.1. Taxonomy (NCBI): domain Eukaryota; kingdom Metazoa; phylum Chordata; class Actinopteri; order Cyprinodontiformes; family Cyprinodontidae; genus Cyprinodon; species Cyprinodon diabolis. The sequence continues at coordinate 43,861,714 of CM060063.1, read as the reverse complement.
TGCATTTTTCCTGCTATGCTAATATTTAGCCAAATTAATGTAGTTTCATTGAAGCAGATGCTAACAGATTGCCCAAAATGCTTAAAGCTTACAGACCGTAGGAAGTTGCAGATGAGAAAGAGAGAAGAACATTTTTTAAATATATCATAACTAGAGTTATTATTGCACTATTTATCAACACTGACACAGTTTCAAGGCTTCCCACCATCATGCAGCCCTATGATAAAAGGCTTTGTAACCTCTGGTAGATCTCACTGATTTTGTTTCTCATTTATTCTTGAACTTCATTGGACTGAGGCATAATGTGTTTTTTTATGACATCTTTCAGCTTCTTACATTATGTTTTTAAGCGTAAGTAAATTTTATCTCTACATATTTCTCCTCCAGAAAAACTGTACTTCAATTTCCAACAATTAGTCCCAAATATATGGAAGTAAATCTGTGTTGCTGGGATTTGTATTAAAAATGCTACTGAAATTTAAATATTGTATGTTTGTACTGTGTTAAAATATATTCAGAACACATTTTTGACCTAAAAAAAAATTCATTGTCATTACTTCTACAAAGTTGAAATTTCATTTTTAATTTATCTTCAAGCTAAAAATTCACATTACTATTTCAAAGTGATTATATTTTCAATACTTATTTTTCAGTTTAAAAAAAATCTGCATATAAAAAAATTCAACCTTTCAATATTCAAACTCAATATTTTCAGCCTCCTGAGATTCAACTGGCTCTATTTCACTGTCTTAAATTTGGCGTCTAAATTCAGTGTAAAAAGGGAAGGGGTTACTTCAGGTCACAGACATTAGCAATGGATTGTGACGTCCAACACCCAGCCAATCCCGTTACGTTGTCTTAGTCACGTGACGTTTGTGGCGCTCATATGGAAGGAAAAGCAGCATGACAGAGTTCACGCTTACTCAACGGTGAGTTTATTACTTTATGTGCTGATTTTTTTAAAACTGAAAAATAAGTATTGAAAATGTAATCACTTTGAAATAGTAATTTGAATTTTTAGCTTGAAGAGAAAATAAATGAAATTTCAACTTTGTAGAAATAATGACAATGAATTTTTTTTAGGTCAAAAATGTATTCTGAATATATTTTAACACTGAAACAGTAAGTACAAACATACAACATTTAAATTTCAGTAGCATTTTTAATTCAAATCCCAGCAACACAGATTTACTTCCATACAAATACTGTAATTACAATAATTAATTTGTCTTCCAAAGCATTGTAGGCATATTTAATTCCTCTCGTTGCATTTTTCATTCTAATTGTGACAGAATGGACATTAGAATTATTACAACCCCTCCTTTTTTTTTTTTTTTTTTTACTTTACTTTGTTTGAAGACTTAATTTGACTGTGCTCTTGGGCTGCACTTCTCCTACTTGAACTGAGATGCAGTTACAGCAGTTCGCCACCAGTTGGCACATGGAGCGCGGTGAGCACTCCTGACTCAGCGAGCCAACGGCAATTTAGTGCAGTAACGGCTGGTCAGCGGAGGCGCTCACTGTCGCTCTTGTCTGTGTTAACAGGTAAATATCAATTAGCGCTGCTATTTATATAAATTGTCTTGTTGAGGGGAAGTGAGCTAGAGTAAAGTAACTAGATATTTATGTGTAAGTTTTGAATTAGCTTTTTGACCTATATTGTAAATATTTGTTGACTGAGCGAGCCAACAGCAATTTAGTGCAGTAACGGCTGGTCAGCGGAGGCGCTCACTGTCGCTCTTGTCTGTGTTAACAGTGTACAGAGAATAAAAGAACCTTTGAAAAACACACTGCTTAATCATAAAGTGTGCAACATAATTCTTGAACCAAAACTCACCAATAAGCCAGCGCATAAAGGCATAAAAGCCCTCCTCCTCTGATCCATCACTAGACACATCATGCTGAAAGAAACCAGTACAGGTTCTGCATTATTACAAACGCAGAACCGTAGTTAGGCTGCGATAAGGCAGGTTTCTGCAGGGTACTCACCACTTGCTTAGCTGACATGATGGTGCAGATGAAGATACCAGTGGAGACTAAAACAATAGAGAGATATTTGCTGGCTGAATACCTGCAGGTGGGGAAGATGAGTCACTAACTCAGGATAAAGTTGTGAAATAATAAAAATGAATGTGAGACTGGTTGTAGGGGAAAATTCACCTCTTTTTTAGGATGATTATTCCCAGGATCATGTTGGCTATAAGTGATCCCTGTGTGGAAGAAATGAAGAGAGCTTCAGCCAAAGCTTCCAGAGGAGACCAAGCTGCTTAATGGTAACCAACGGTAACCAGTGATACTCACTGATCTGAAGATCATGTGTAATGGCATGGCGATGTTAAAGTTCAGAGCGTAGTTGTTGATCACACTGACAGTGAAGAACATGGTCACCATGATGACATAATTACTGAAACAAAGAATAAATAATCTTAATAAACATCTGAATTTAGCCTTGCCTTCTGCAGCTTTTTTATTTGAATTATTTGTTTTACCTGACAGGAATCGCTGGTTTCTTTCTTCCACACTTTTTTTCAAATATAAAACCTTCTAAGGCTATAAAGACAAACTGAGCAAAGGTGACTATGTTGCCGCATCCTGGGAACTCTCTGAAAAACAGAAAGGCTGGTTTAGAAGCAGGAAAGAAATCATTAATTACTTAAACCTTTCCACATTTAACCACATTACAACCACAAAACACAAACGTGTTTTAATAGGATTTCTTTGAGACCCAGAGAAGAGCATCATTGTGAAGGAGAAGAGGAAAATATGCTTTATTTTATTTTAGCTTTTGTTTTCCATAAAGACATCTTAAATATCTGCTTTATAACATCGAATTAAACATTTACCTCTGATTTCCCTAAATAATATTTTGATTTACTTCAAGACAAACCCAGTGAAAAGTATTTGTCAGTTAAAATTTCCATTTGAAGGTAGATTTTCTGTGAAGGCCTTAGAAATACGTTACAGAGCAAACTGCATCATGGAAATAAATATTCCATTGATTTGGGACAGGTTGTCACATTTGCGCTGTCCACAAATCAGGCTTTTATTAAATACAGCTGTGGAATACAGTTATTAATACAAGGCAATTAAAGGGAAACCCCAAAAATGATGAGATGACTGTATGGAGGGAAATAAATCTGAGATGGCAGCATCATGCTGTGGGAAAACTTTTCTTTCAACAGGGTCAGGACACCTAGCCAAGCTGATGGGGTTGATACAGTCTAACTCTGGAGGCACATTTAACAATATTCAAATTTAAGTACAGATTTGACTCCATTTGAGAATTTGTGGCAACATTAGAAAATTCATGTTCACAGATGCTCTCAATCAAACAGAGCTTGTACTATTTTTTCAAAAAGGGAATGGGCAAATATTTCAGGCTCATGGTGCATGGCCCCATGCATTTTTTAATAATTAAAAGTCGTAGGGAAGCGGCTGTTCCAACTGTTGCATTTGCAAATTCTTCCGAGTGGTGCCCAACTTTACACGATCAAAAAAGTTAATTTGATTGGTCGTTTGCAAGAGGAGGAGAGTTTAGTGTCGGAGGTCGTGGATGAGTCTCCTCCTTCATCCATTTTTTATTTAGAGGAGGAAAGCGGGGACGAAGATGTTGTGGAAGAGGACGCCAGGGCGGCAGAAGCTTGGTTTGGTGTAGAAGGCTTCCAGCCGTACATGTTTGAGCCCTTGCCTCGCAACGCTGCCAGTTCTGTTAGCTCTACGCCTGCTGAAGACACGAGGTCCATCCCCGTGAACACTGGGACCGAACTACATGGGAAAGGAAATAGCCGTTTCTCAATATGTGTACTTGTGGGTTCTCAAGAACATATTTGGCAAGGACACGAGTTCGTACTCGCGTTCCAGTGATTGATTGACAAATGGCCGTTGATATATGATTGACAGAATTTAGGTGTGCAAGCTGACGTATAACCAGAGGTCTCAAGTAACAAAGTACAAATGCTTTGTTACTGTACTTAAGTATACTTTTTAGGCATCTATACTTTACTGTTTATTTATCTTCCTACTTCTGACTTCTACTCATGAACTTTTTCACACAAGTATCTGTACTTTTTATTCCTTACATTTTTAAAACAAACGTTACTTGTTACTCTTGTTTAATATTTATAAATATTTATTTCACATCATGTGTTCCATCCAATGCAGATCATTGGCTCCATCCACATCTAGTGAAAACTAGTGTGATTGGATGAGTCATATAACGCAATCACTCATTGGTTAGCTAAGGGAAATCATCAGAAGCAAGCAGGTGTTCTTCAAACTGCAAACATGAATTGTCTATGCCATGCTACAATGATGGATTCAGAAAAAGATGTTGAAATGTCTGAAAGTTCGGACACAGGTGAGAGCGTATCAGTAGATGGAGACCAACAAGACCTCCCTCATCCTTGGCCCTATCTCAAAGAATTTTTCGAAATAGTCGAAAAATTGAGCTTTCAATTCATATAGTGGCATCTGGATGCTTTTTTTTAAAGGTTACTTTATACTTTTATACTTTAAGTAGTTTTTGCAGCACATACTTTTTCACTTTTACTTGAGTAAAGAGGTCAAGTTGATACTTCAGCTTTTACCAGAGTGTTTTTAAACTGCAGTATTTATACTTCTACTTAAGTAACAAATGTGTGTACTTTTGACACCACTGCACATAACTAACTGGCCTGCATAAAATAACGGGGAAAAAAAACACACAGATTTTAATAAAGGATTTTTTTAAAATAGAAATGTTTTAAATTTTAGGACAATATGGTCTGATAAAGAGTGCATTTATACACATGTTTAAGGCAGAATGATTTGACATTTAAACATGATTTCCCTAGGACTTTAAATGTTTTAAAAAACCCATGTTATATTTCTTTCATTTTACAACTTTTCTCTACTAATTTCCCTTAAACTACACATGCATATTCAACGTTTACCTTTTACTTCTTAATAATTTTACTTATGTAAGTTTACAATAGCTTTATTCTCATTTGGGTGAAAGTTAACATTTCTAACCACTGCTTAAAACTGCAGCTTAGGTCAGTTTTTGATGCAACAATTTTAGTTTTTTACAGAATTCAAGTAAAAACCAGACATTCAGACCCTTTTCACACAATGTTTAGGCATCTTAAATTCATTTAACCTTTATCTGGTACTTAAATAAATGCCAACTGGGCATGCTTAATGGCATCCCTGCCTGGATGGAAACATGCATCAGCGGCTTTAGTTTGTGACTGACCTCACTAGCAGCTCCAGGAAAACCACATTGCTACAACATCCGACAAAAACAAGGAGCACGGCGAACGCAGTCCCCATGGCGGCTCTCAGTCGAACCAACTCTGAAAATATTCGTGTCACTTATTTAGGTGAATATCTGGGAGTAGCATGTTTGAACGTTAGCCGCGGTTTGCGTTTCAGAGGAGGGCTTCTGTTTCACTGAACTCCGTTGTTAGTTGAACACGTCAGATGTGACACTTTTCGGTTTTTTCCGGTTCAGTAGATTCATGGGAGTTGTAGTTTATCTCAAAACCCGGAAGTGTTCTCCATAGCCTTGCTTTTCCTAACCTGTACAGACATTAAATAGTGCGATGGGTTTAAGAAACAGTTCGTCTATTTAAAGAACATGTCTAAACCTTAACAAACTACTGAGCTGCTCTCGCTGTTGCTGCAGTTTTCAGCGAGTAAACGCTTCCATTTGTAAATGATTGAAGGTAGAGTTTAAAGTAGAAAGAACACCCACTCTGATTGAAATTCTTTGTACGGGAAGCGAACAAGGGAAGTTCGCCTCTATGGAGGGCTAAAGGGGATAAAATGAAACAAAAAATCAATGAAAAATGAATGAAATAAATAAATGTAAATGTAAAATTTTATATATACAGTACCAATAAATGTTCCACTAAATGTATAATGTCCCATTTATTTATTCAATACACCATTAATAAATTAAATGTACCACTAAATTATGAAATGTAAAATTAAATTATTAAATGTGTCACCAAGCAATTAAATTAAATTACTTTTTTTTTGTTGCATTTTGCCCCTCTATTTTTTCATTTCATTGAGTCTGTGCAGCAAACTCATTATGAAACTATATGAATTACCTATGAGCTTTATCCATTTGGTTTTGGTCCCTATTTGTTTAAAATAGGTTAGCAGGCATTTTAAAAGGAGGAGATTTGCTGCGATGAATATGGATGTTATATAAATAACATGCAAAGCAATCCATAAAGCGGCACTATGGGGATTGCTATAGTCCTCCCTGTCGAGTTTGCTGGGTGAAGTCGGCAGTTTACGTATTTTCATGATGAATTTGCTGCAGAAACATAATTAAATACAGAGTGAAATATTAAAATCTATAGCCACGTAAATTTGTTTAGAATGACTTATTATTTAATGTTATAATTTAAAAAGTACATTTAATTATTTGATGAAATATTTAATTATTTAATTTTACATCTCACAAATTAATGGTAAATTTAACTCTTTGATGATGTATTAGTACTTTTATTTGTTTAATAGTACATTTATTTAAAAAGTTTTTCAATTGAAAAAGCTTCCTGGATGTGAAGAGAAATGTCTTCAAACTTGGAAACATGGTCCAGTGGATCGTTTTCTTTAAACTTTTTTGGAATGACTATGACCTGGCACTGGCACTTAGACTGTCATTTTGTACACACAGAGTGTGTACAAAATGACACTTACCCTACCATTTTTTCCCTCTAACACAGATGGTGGCAGAGATAATACTCTCAAGTAGAATATTCAAAACATTTAAATATTTTGTGGTTAATTATACAGTCAATATCCTAACATCAACAATGATAAATACAGATTTCATGCTCTTTTCAGAACTAGATTTTGTGTTATATGGGGTAAAGAAATGTGTCTCTGCAAGTCATCTGGGAGTCTTCAGTGAAATCATAGATAAATAACAATTTTAATAAAAAAAAAAATTATTTATGTAGCTATTAGTGCTTGTAAATATCAATTTTATGCAGAATGTTTAATGATAAAAGTAGGTAAGCAATGATGAGGGAAAAGATTTATGCCCCAGATCTCAAAACTGAAAGAATCTTATCCACTATACCTTTTATTTAGAAAGCACGAATGTTTAAATATTTGCATCTACTTGTTAGCAAAGGCTGTAGGAAACTATAGTTTTTCTTTATTTAGAAAATATGGATGTTTTGCTTGTTAATTTTCCTGCTGGAACAGTGTAGATTGACCCTGAGGTCCTGTCGCCTATCTGCTTTCGGCCACCCCTCAGTGTACATTGGTTATTGCCTGGCCACCCTTATAAAAATGTTCTGGCTACGCCTCTGTATACAACATTCAGCAGCAAGGGCGTAGGAATATGTTTACAATTGGGGGGGACACATGTTGGAAATCTGAGATTCGTAAATATTCAACAGAAACATGTCTTAAGTATGCTACTTTAAAAAAAGGGTATTTAATCTTTTACTTTATTCCTTTATAAATGTGTCTTGCAAAAATAATGCATTTAAAATTTACATAATGCATTTGTTCATAAGATGTGAGCATATCACCAAACAAAATGACTGGAGTCTTTTATTAAGCAAAGGGAGATGTCTTTCAAGGGCTTCAGCCCTTGGCATGTTTAGTGTCCGCATACGCACTAGAAAATCAAATATTTCAGTTGGATTAAAAACAATTCAGTAGGCCACAGAAGTGCAAAGTTTGATATGTTTTATTTTGTCAAACTTACAATAATGGTCAAAAATGAATTTATATAGGTTGACTGACAGAGGGAGCTGACAGTGTGTTGAAGAATTATGGACAAGGTGCTTTAAAGCATCTGGTTCAAAAACGCATTCTAAACCTTTGGTAGAAATCCATCTATCCTTCCATTTTCTGTACACCCTTTCCCTTAGTGGGGTCAGGAGGTGCTGGTGCGCCAGTCTGTCCAGACGTTTGGTAGAAATGGCGTCTTTAATTCCAATTTGCAGTACAGAACAGAGAAAACTACAGTTTTGTCAATGTTGTGTTAATCTGTTTATAGTCTAAAAAGAGGAGCCAGCAGTTTATTTGAGGAAATAAAGGTGCAGAAGTTAATTAGTTGGTTAATTAGTGGTTGTGCAGCAGTGCTGCTAAGAATTAAAATTAATTCTCCCTGTGGTTTTAACTAACGATCAGGAGCGCGGCAGGTATAAAATCTGTCCATTTCGGCGAATCAAAACCACACAAAAAATAAAAAATCCTCGTAAAACGCACGCCCAGACCGGGCTAATTTCAACACAAGTTGTGTAAGGTGACTGTTACTCACACTGACGTTTCTCTTTTTTAAAAATCAGAGTAAGTCCTACTGCTGTTTAAGCCTTTTAGTTGGTGGTGGCATTGTACTGAAATGAGATATATAAAAAAAATAACATTTTGGATAGCGTGGCAAACGTCTAGAGAAAGTTAGTAGTTAAATATTGGATAAGTGATCAGCCCAAGACTACGGAAGAGGATTAGGGCCACTGAAAAAAGTTAAGTGATTTTTAATTTTTTTTTCAGTTTAATACGAGAAAAAAGTCAGAATTCTGACTTTTTTTTCTCAGAATTCTGACTTTTTTTTCTCAGAATTCTGACTTTTTTTCTCAGAATTCTGACTTTTTTCTCAGAATTCCGACTTTTTTCACAGAATTCTGACTTTAATCTCATAATTCTGACTTCTTTCTCAGAATTCTGACTTTAATCTCAGAATTTTGGATCTTAATGTAGATGGGCACAATGAAGGAAGAGATGTGGGAGCACTCCGCTTCACTGACAAAGATGTGAGTTGTTTGAGATGGCCAGTGACACATTGGTGGAAAATGACGGAATTAGGCGACTTTTTACGTGCCTGAGGGGTCCCCTCATTAATGGAGGAGCAGAAGGTCATTAAAACAAGAGAGCTAGTCTCTAAAACAGACATGGCTATGACTTGATGCTAACATGTTTGTTGTTAAACATACTTTTGTTATATTACATTTGTGTTTTCCAAATAGTGTAGAAAATGAATGGTGAGTTTATAATGTTTACCTTTTATGAGCAGGACAGGAAGCAGAGAAGTGTAGCATTACCTTCAACTAGTTAAACTCATAATTATGAAGTTATTCAACAAATTCCTCAAGTAAAAAAGTGCAACTTTTAATTTTTATTTATTTATTTATTTTTTACCAGATTTGTTGATTAGTTTCAAAATTATGTATTCCTTCCAAATTTCCAAATCTGAATAATTTTTTAAACCAATATCTACATTATTTAACATTTAGTTTGTTTTAGCAGTACTTCCTGTTATATTTCTTTATACGTATATTTTACATTTTCTCTTCATTCTTCTTTAGTTAGACCTTCTTGTTTTTATATATCTGTATAGTACCCCCCCCCCCCCAAAAAAAAAAAAAAAAACACTGTAAATTGATTAGAAATATTAATCATCTGTCAGATTTCTGAGAAAAAAGTCAGAATTCTGAGATTAAAGTCAGAATTTTGAGAAAAAAGTCAGAATTCTGAGATTAAAGTCAGAATTCTGAGAAAAGTCAGAATTCTGACTTTTTTACCCATGTTAAACTAAAAAAAAATTTAAAAATCAGTTAACTTTTTTTTTTTTTCCAGTGGCCCTAATCCTCTTCCGTACAAGACTAAGATGACTAAACCAAAAAGATTCAGTTTCTATATATGAAAGTGAACTGACAACAAAGTAGTTATAAATAGGCAATATTCATAGCAGCATCCCGACAGACCATTTTACCTCATTCACAAGTTTCTGACTTCTGTGTCGCTGTTTCCCTCCCTTCTGAGTGCTCAAACACTCTCACTCAGCAGTTCAGAGAGGGGAGGGGGAGTACAGTGACGTAACGCTGTGCTGCGCCTTCAAAATAAAAGCACGCTAGTTAAAAAATGTCAAAATCTAATATTTTGCGGTACAATTTTTTGGGGGGGACATATCCACCTGGCTTTTATATTGGGGGGGCATGTCCCCCCCGCTTCCTACGCCACTGTTCAGCAGTCTAATGGCAGCGGGGAAGAAATTGTTTTGGAATCTGCTGGACCTGCATCGCATGTTTCGAAGGCTCTTCCCACAGGGCTGTATATGGTACATTTATGTATTTAACTGTACGTTCTGCTATTGAATTGTACATTCATTCATTATAATAAGAGAATTGATTTGTTTCATAGTAATTATTTAGCTCATTCTGTCATATTTAACACTCCATACTCCCTTTTAGAGTGTTTCTGTTGTGTGTAAGAAGCTTGTTAATATAGACGATCTCTGCTGTAGTGCGTGCCAGCGTACGTGGCTCGCTTTGACGTATCGGCGTAAGAACCCGCTAGCTTCGCCTGAGCTTGTGGCACTGCAGCTGTCGTAGCAATAATTAAGTTAGCTTATCATCTTTATCAGAGCTGAGACCAATTTGTTATTTTTGTCATTTCCCCGGAAGCGCTTAAAAATGATTTCACTCACGGATTCACAAAGTAAGAACCCCTTTTCCACCCTTCTTTCTTCTATCTAACCCGGTTTAGCCGAATGTATAAAGCTAACACCTAAGACATGATTGGTGGATGGGATTATTACGTCACTCTGATTTAGACCTTTACAATTTGGAGGAAAAATGTAAACATTTAAATCAGATCTGGTTTTGTTAAACTCATGCCACCCCCGTGTGCTCAAAAGATGTTTTTGTTTCATGTTTTTTTTTCTGTCAGCTGCTTTAATAGTTCAAACAATAATTGGTGTAATTTTGATCTAACCTGTTGTTTTCTAAACCCTGCAGAAATTGGGATGGGGCTGACAGGATTTGGTGTGTTTTTCCTCTTCTTTGGGATGATGCTGTTCTTTGATAAAGCTCTACTGGCCATAGGAAACGTGAGTCTTTAAACCTTAATATATCATCAAGTGTTTTATTATTATTTTTTCACTGCCACATGTGCCCTGTCATTAAAACACAGCAGGGCAACACAGTTAGACAACTTTTATTGCCATTTTGTAAACACAGAGTGTAAACAAAACGACATTTCGTTTAGTACAGCTTTCCAATTAACATTTCCATTTCTTAAATTGCAGCAGTGATCAAATATAAACAGTGTGAGAAAAAAAAAAAACATGGTGCAGAAAATGCATTGATGGAAGTTCAGAGCATTCCATTTGTAAATGATTGAAGGTATAGTTTAATGAAGAAAGACCACCCACTCTGATTGAAATTCTTAACACTGGAAGCAAACAAGGGCAGTTCACTTGTATGGAGGGCTAATGAGGATAAAATGAAAAAAAGCAATGGAAAAAATGAAATAAATAAATAGAGAAATTTATTTTTAAGTAAATATACACTGGACCATTAAATGTACCACTTGATCATTAAATGTGCCATTTGGTGCATATGGTGCAGATATGCAGTATTTTTGGTTTGTCACTTTTAGAATATCACTGCATGAATTCAGAAATGATGAATTGTAAATTCTGCACACTTTGTAATGTGCTTGGTTTCACACAAATAGAAAAAGCTGCAAATTGTGCAGCATCTTTATTTGGATCGTTGATAATAAGAGTCATAATAATCAAGCGGCTAAACTGGCTGTAGGTATTGTCATAGTTAAGCATTGGAGTTTTTACCTTCCAGAGATTTCTGTAAAATCAATCAAATTCATTTTTGATATGATTTCTTACCTGTTTGATAATATGTGGGGATCTGTGTTTAAATTTGTTTATGAACAGATTTTGAGAGTTTGGACAATATTAAAATATGAATATAGATATCTTGATATGATTTAATTAAAAATTGGTGATATTAAATTTAAACATGTCTGATATTTTAATTTACATGACAGTATCAATATAGCATTTGTCACCGACTGACATTGCAGGTTGTATGTAGTTTTAAGTGTTTTTATTTTTTATTGCAAAAATTTCTAAAATGTTAATTTGGAAGAGTTTTATAATACAATATAATTTCCTGATGTTTGCACAGGTATTCTGTCTGAAGCTTTATTTTTTATGATATTGAAATCATTTCATAATTACCAATATTAGGAAGGATGTTATACATTTTGTCCATATTTTGTTTATATCTGCAACAACAAACCTCCAAATGCTGATCTCTGTGGTGACACTGAAGATCATCATTGATATCACCTTAAGAAGCTTTAGTGTCGCCTCCCAGTTTGGAGGTTTTTGCAGCTTGACAAAAAATGATCAACCTCAAAACTGTGGCTTTACCTGCTTTGCAATTGAATTTGATTCAATTCAGTTTATTGGTGTTGCAGCAATTAAAAAAAACGTAGAATTAAGGCACAGTAAATTCAATCAGATCGTAAAATAAGATTGGTTAAATGTTTTCTATCTCAGGAAAACCAGCTGATTGCATCCAGTCACTGACTGTAAAGGCTTCCTTCCTTCCTTCCTTCCTTCCTTCCTTCCTTCCTTCCTTCCGCACATGTCTCTCTTCATTCCGCACATGTCTCTGTTCATTCCGCACATGTCTCTGTTCATTCCGCACATGTCTCTGTTCATTCCGCACATGTCTCTGTTCATTCCGAACCTGTCTCTGTTCATTCCGCACATGTCTCTGTTCATTCCGCACATGTCTCTGTTCATTCCGCACATGTCTCTGTTCATTCCGCACATGTCTCTGTTCATTCCGCACATGTCTCTCTTCATTCTGCACATCTCTCTTCATTGTTGCTCTCTTCATTCTGCACACCTCTCTCTTGCTCTCTTCATTCTGCACACCTCTCTCTTGCTCTCTTCATTCTGCACATCACTCTCTTCATTCTTGCTCTCTTCATTCTACACATCACTCTTTTCATTCTTGCTCTCTTCATCCTGCGCTTCTCTCTCTTGTTCTCTTCATTCTGCACATCTCTCTCTTCATTCTGCACATCTCTCTCTTCATTCTGCACATCGCGCTCTTCATTCTGCACATCTCGCTCTTCATTCTGCACATCTCTCTCTTCATTCTGCACATCTCTCTCTTCATTCTGCACATCGCGCTCTTCATTCTGCACATCTCTCTCTTCATTCTGCACATCTCGCTCTTCATTCTGCACACCTCTCTCTTCATTCTGCACATCTCTCTCTTCATTCTGCACATCGCGCTCTTCATTCTGCACATCTCGCTCTTCATTCTGCACATCTCTCTCTTCATTCTGCACATCTCTCTCTTCATTCTGCACTTCTCTCTCTTGCTCTCTTCATTCTGCACATCTATCTCTCCATTCTGCACATCTCTCTCTTGCTCTCTTCATTCTGCACATCTCTCTTCATTCTGCACATCTCTCTTCATTCTGCACATCTCTCTCTTGCTCTCTTCATTCTGCACATCTCTCTCTTCATTCTGCACATCTCTCTCTTGCTCTCTTCATTCTGCACATCTCTCTCTTCATTCTGCACATCTCTCTTCATTCTGCACATCTCTCTCTTGCTCTCTTCATTCTGCACATCTCTCTCTTCATTCTGCACATCTCTCTCTTGCTCTCTTCATTCTGCACATCTCTCTCTCCATTCTGCACATCTCTCTCTTGCTCTCTTCATTCTGCACTTCTCTCTCTTCATTCTGCACATCTCTCTCTTGCTCTCTTCATTCTGCACATCTCTCTCTTGCTCTCTTCATTCTGCACATCTCTCTCTTCATTCTGCACTTCTCTCTCTTCATTCCGCACATCTCTCTCTTCATTCCGCACATGTCTCAGTTCATTCCGCACATGTCTCTGTTCATTCTGCACATCTCTCTTGCTCTCTTCATTCTGCACATCTCTCTCTTCATTCTGCACATCTCTCTCTTGCTCTCTTCATTCTGCACATCTCTCTCTTCATTCTGCACATCTCTCTCTTGCTCTCTTCATTCTGCACATCTATCTCTCCATTCTGCACATCTCTCTCTTGCTCTCTTCATTCTGCACATCTCTCTCTTCATTCTGCACATCTCTCTCTTGCTCTCTTCATTCTGCACATCTCTCTCTTCATTCTGCACATCTCTCTCTTCATTCCACACATGTCTCTCTTCATTCCGCACATGTCTCTCTTCATTCCGCACATGTCTCTCTTCATTCCGCACGTCTCTGTTCATTCCGCACATGTCTCTCTTCATTCCGCACATGTCTCTCTTCATTCTGCACATCTCTCTCTTCATTGTTGCTCTCTTCATTCTGCACACCTCTCTCTTGCTCTCTTCATTCTGCACATCACTCTCTTCATTCTTGCTCTCTTCATTCTGCACATCTCTCTCTTCATTCTGCACATCTCTCTCTTGCTCTCTTCATTCTGCGCATCTCTCTCTTGTTCTCTTCATTCTGCACTTCTCTCTCTTCATTCTGCACATCTCTCTCTTCATTCTGCACACCTCTCTATTCATTCTGCATATCTCTCTCTTCATTCTGCACACCTCTCTCTTCATTCTGCATATCTCGCTCTTCATTCTGCACATCTCGCTCTTCATTCTGCACATCTCTCTCTTCATTCTGCACATCTCTCTCTTCATTCTGCACATCTCTCTCTTCATTCTGCACATCTCTCTCTTGCTCTCTTCATTCTGCACATCTCTCTCCATTCTGCACTTCTCTCTCTTGCTCTCTTCATTCTGCACATCTCTCTCTTCATTCTGCACATCTCTCTCTTCATTCTGCACATCTCTCTCTTGCTCTCTTCATTCTGCACATCTCTCTCCATTCTGCACATCTCTCTCTTGCTCTCTTCATTCTGCACATCTCTCTCTTCATTCTGCACATCTCTCTCTTGCTCTCTTCATTCTGCACATCTCTCTCTTCATTCTGCACATCTCTCTCTTGCTCTCTTCATTCTGCACATCTCTCTCTTCATTCTGCACATCTCTCTCTTGCTCTCTTCATTCTGCACATCTCTCTCTTCATTCCGCACATGTCTCTCTTCATTCCGCACATGTCTCTCTTCATTCCGCACATGTCTCTGTTCATTCCGCACATGTCTCTGTTCATTCCGCACATGTCTCTGTTCATTCCGCACCTGTCTCTGTTCATTCCGCACCTGTCTCTGTTCATTCCGCACCTGTCTCTGTTCATTCCGCACATGTCTCTGTTCATTCCGCACATGTCTCTGTTCATTCCGCACATGTCTCTCTTCATTCTGCACATCTCTCTCTTGCTCTCTTCATTCTGCACTTCTCTCTTCATTCTGCACATGTCTCTGTTCATTCCGCACATGTCTCTCTTCATTCTGCACATCTCTCTCTTGCTCTCTTCATTCTGCACTTCTCTCTCCATTCTGCACATCTCTCTCTTGCTCTCTTCATTCTGCACATCTCTCTCTTCATTCTGCACATCTCTCTCTTGCTCTCTTCATTCTGCACATCTCTCTCTTCATTCTGCACATCTCTCTCTTGCTCTCTTCATTCTGCACATCTCTCTCTTCATTCTGCACATCTCTCTCTTGCTCTCTTCATTCTGCACATCTCTCTCTTCATTCTGCACATCTCTCTCTTCATTCCGCACATGTCTCTCTTCATTCCGCACATGTCTCTGTTCATTCCGCACATGTCTCTGTTCATTCCGCACATGTCTCTGTTCATTCCGCACATGTCTCTGTTCATTCCGCACCTGTCTCTTTTCATTCCGCACCTGTCTCTGTTCATTCCGCACATGTCTCTGTTCATTCCGCACATGTCTCTGTTCATTCCGCACATGTCTCTGTTCATTCCGCACATGTCTCTCTTCATTCCGCACATGTCTCTCTTCATTCCGCACATGTCTCTCTTCATTCCGCACATGTCTTTGTTCATTCCGCACATGTCTCTCTTCATTCCGCACATGTCTCTCTTCATTCCGCACATGTCTCTCTTCATTCCGCACATGTCTCTCTTCATTCTGCACATCTCTCTCTTCATTCTTGCTCTCTTCATTCTGCACATCACTCTCTTCATTCTTGCTCTCTTCATTCTGCACATCTCTCTCTTCATTCTGCACATCACTCTCTTCATTCTTGCTCTCTTCATTCTGCACATCACTCTCTTCATTCTTGCTCTCTTCATTCTGCACATCTCTCTCTTCATTCTGCACATCTCTCTCTTGCTCTCTTCATCCTGCGCATCTCTCTCTTGTTCTCTTCATTCTGCACTTCTCTCTCTTCATTCTGCACATCTCTCTCTTCATTCTGCACACCTCTCTCTTCATTCTGCACATTTCTCTCTTCATTCTGCACATCTCTCTCTTCATTCTGCACATCTCTCTCTTCATTCTGCACATGTTTCTCTTCATTCTGCACATCTCGCTCTTCATTCTGCACTTCTCGCTCTTCATTCTGCACATCTCTCTCTTCATTCTGCACATCTCTCTTGCTCTCTTCATTCTGCACATCTATCTCTCCATTCTGCACATCTCTCTCTTGCTCTCTTCATTCTGCACATCTCTCTTCATTCTGCACATCTCTCTCTTCATTGTTGCTCTCTTCATTCTGCACACCTCTCTCTTGCTCTCTTCATTCTGCACATCACTCTCTTCATTCTTGCTCTCTTCATTCTGCACATCTCTCTCTTCATTCTGCACATCTCTCTCTTGCTCTCTTCATTCTGCGCATCTCTCTCTTGTTCTCTTCATTCTGCACTTCTCTCTCTTCATTCTGCACATCTCTCTCTTCATTCTGCACACCTCTCTATTCATTCTGCATATCTCTCTCTTCATTCTGCACACCTCTCTCTTCATTCTGCATATCTCGCTCTTCATTCTGCACATCTCGCTCTTCATTCTGCACATCTCTCTCTTCATTCTGCACATCTCTCTCTTCATTCTGCACATCTCTCTCTTCATTCTGCACATCTCTCTCTTGCTCTCTTCATTCTGCACATCTCTCTCCATTCTGCACTTCTCTCTCTTGCTCTCTTCATTCTGCACATCTCTCTCTTCATTCTGCACATCTCTCTCTTCATTCTGCACATCTCTCTCTTGCTCTCTTCATTCTGCACATCTCTCTCCATTCTGCACATCTCTCTCTTGCTCTCTTCATTCTGCACATCTCTCTCTTCATTCTGCACATCTCTCTCTTGCTCTCTTCATTCTGCACATCTCTCTCTTCATTCTGCACATCTCTCTCTTGCTCTCTTCATTCTGCACATCTCTCTCTTCATTCTGCACATCTCTCTCTTGCTCTCTTCATTCTGCACATCTCTCTCTTCATTCCGCACATGTCTCTCTTCATTCCGCACATGTCTCTCTTCATTCCGCACATGTCTCTGTTCATTCCGCACATGTCTCTGTTCATTCCGCACATGTCTCTGTTCATTCCGCACCTGTCTCTGTTCATTCCGCACCTGTCTCTGTTCATTCCGCACCTGTCTCTGTTCATTCCGCACATGTCTCTGTTCATTCCGCACATGTCTCTGTTCATTCCGCACATGTCTCTCTTCATTCTGCACATCTCTCTCTTGCTCTCTTCATTCTGCACTTCTCTCTTCATTCTGCACATGTCTCTGTTCATTCCGCACATGTCTCTCTTCATTCTGCACATCTCTCTCTTGCTCTCTTCATTCTGCACTTCTCTCTCCATTCTGCACATCTCTCTCTTGCTCTCTTCATTCTGCACATCTCTCTCTTCATTCTGCACATCTCTCTCTTGCTCTCTTCATTCTGCACATCTCTCTCTTCATTCTGCACATCTCTCTCTTGCTCTCTTCATTCTGCACATCTCTCTCTTCATTCTGCACATCTCTCTCTTGCTCTCTTCATTCTGCACATCTCTCTCTTCATTCTGCACATCTCTCTCTTCATTCCGCACATGTCTCTCTTCATTCCGCACATGTCTCTGTTCATTCCGCACATGTCTCTGTTCATTCCGCACATGTCTCTGTTCATTCCGCACATGTCTCTGTTCATTCCGCACATGTCTCTGTTCATTCCGCACCTGTCTCTTTTCATTCCGCACCTGTCTCTGTTCATTCCGCACATGTCTCTGTTCATTCCGCACATGTCTCTGTTCATTCCGCACATGTCTCTGTTCATTCCGCACATGTCTCTCTTCATTCCGCACATGTCTCTCTTCATTCCGCACATGTCTCTCTTCATTCCGCACATGTCTTTGTTCATTCCGCACATGTCTCTCTTCATTCCGCACATGTCTCTCTTCATTCCGCACATGTCTCTCTTCATTCCGCACATGTCTCTCTTCATTCTGCACATCTCTCTCTTCATTCTTGCTCTCTTCATTCTGCACATCACTCTCTTCATTCTTGCTCTCTTCATTCTGCACATCTCTCTCTTCATTCTGCACATCACTCTCTTCATTCTTGCTCTCTTCATTCTGCACATCACTCTCTTCATTCTTGCTCTCTTCATTCTGCACATCTCTCTCTTCATTCTGCACATCTCTCTCTTGCTCTCTTCATCCTGCGCATCTCTCTCTTGTTCTCTTCATTCTGCACTTCTCTCTCTTCATTCTGCACATCTCTCTCTTCATTCTGCACACCTCTCTCTTCATTCTGCACATTTCTCTCTTCATTCTGCACATCTCTCTCTTCATTCTGCACATCTCTCTCTTCATTCTGCACATGTTTCTCTTCATTCTGCACATCTCGCTCTTCATTCTGCACTTCTCGCTCTTCATTCTGCACATCTCTCTCTTCATTCTGCACATCTCTCTTGCTCTCTTCATTCTGCACATCTATCTCTCCATTCTGCACATCTCTCTCTTGCTCTCTTCATTCTGCACATCTCTCTTCATTCTGCACATCTCTCTCTTTCTCTCTTCATTCTGCACATCTCTCTCTTGCTC
The DNA here is from genome assembly GCA_030533445.1 of Cyprinodon diabolis. NCBI lineage: Eukaryota > Metazoa > Chordata > Actinopteri > Cyprinodontiformes > Cyprinodontidae > Cyprinodon > Cyprinodon diabolis. The sequence continues at coordinate 43,843,008 of CM060063.1, read as the reverse complement.
TCTTCATTCTGCACATCTCTTCATTCTGCACATCTCTTCATTCTGCACATCTCTCTCTTGCTCTCTTCATTCTGCACATCTCTCTCTTCATTCTGCACATCTCTCTCTTGCTCTCTTCATTCTGCACATCTCTCTCTTCATTCTGCGCATCTCTCTCTTGCTCTCTTCATTCTGCACTTCTCTCTCTTGCTCTCTTCATTCTGCACATCTCTCTCTTCATTCTGCACATCTCTCTCTTCATTCCGCACATGTCTCTCTTCATTCCGCACATGTCTCTCTTCATTCCGCACATGTTTCTCTTCATTCTGCACATGTCTCTCTTCATTCTGCACATCTCTCTCTTCATTGTTGCTCTCTTCATTCTGCACACCTCTCTCTTGCTCTCTTCATTCTGCACATATCTCTCTTGCTCTCTTCATTCTGCACATCTCTCTCTTGCTCTCTTCATTCTGCACGTCTCTCTCTTCATTCTTGCTCTCTTCATTCTGCACATCTCTCTCTTCATTCTTGCTCTCTTCATTCTGCACATCTCTCTCTTCATTCTGCACATCTCTCTCTTGCTCTTTTCATTCTGCACATCTCTCTCTTGCTCTCTTCATTCTGCACATCTCTCTTCATTCTTGCTCTCTTCATTCTGCACATCTCTCTCTTCATTCTTGCTCTCTTCATTCTGCACATCTCTCTTCATTCTTGCTCTCTTCATTCTGCACATCTCTCTCTTCATTCTTGCTCTCTTCATTCTGCACATCTCTCTCTTCATTCTTGCTCTCTTCATTCTGCACATCTCTCTCTTCATTCTTGCTCTCTTCATTCTGCACATCTCCCTCTTCATTCTGCACATCTCTCTCTTCATTCTGCACATCTCTCTCTTGCTCTCTTCATTCTGCACATCTCTCTCTTGCTCTCTTTATTCTGCACATCTCTCTCTTCATTCTGAACATCTCTCTATTGCTTTCTTCATTCTGCACATCTCTCTCTTGCTCTCTTCATTCTGCACATCTCTCTCTTCATTCTTGCTCTCTTCATTCTGCACGTCTCTCTCTTCATTCTTGCTCTCTTCATTCTGCACATCTCTCTCTTCATTCTTGCTCTCTTCATTCTGCACATCTCTCTCTTCATTCTTGCTCTCTTCATTTTGCACATCTCTCTCTTCATTCTGTACATTACTCTTTTCATTCTGCACATCTCACTCTTCATTCTGCACATCTCTCTCTTCATTCTGCACATCTCTTCATTCTGCACATCTCACTCTTCATTCTGCACATCTCTCTCTTCATTCTGCACATCTCTCTCTTGCTCTCTTCATTCTGCACATATCTCTCTTGCTCTCTTCATTCTGCACATCTCTTGCTCTCTTCATTCTGCACATCTCTCTCTTCATTCTGCACATCTCTCTCTTGCTCTCTTCATACTGCACATCTCTCTCTTGCTCTCTTCATTCTGCACATCTCTCTCTTCATTCTTGCTCTCTTCATTCTGCACATCTCTCTCTTCATTCTTGCTCTCTTCATTCTGCACATCTCTCTCTTCATTCTGCACATCTCTCTCTTGCTCTCTTCATTCTGCACATCTCTCTCTTGCTCTCTTCTTTCTGCACATCTCTCTCTTTATTCCGCACATGTCTCTCTTCATTCCGCACATGTCTCTCTTCATTCCGCACATGTCTCTCTTCATTCCGCACATGTCTCTCTTCATTCCGCACATGTCTCTCTTCATTCCGCACATGTCTCTGTTCATTCCGCACATGTCTCTGTTCATTCCGCACATGTCTCTGTTTATTCCGCACATGTCTCTCTTCATTCCGCACATGTCTCTCTTCATTCCGCACATGTCTCTGTTCATTCCGCACATGTCTCTCTTCATTCCGCACATGTCTCTCTTCATTCCGCACATGTCTCTCTTCATTCCGCACATGTCTCTCTTCATTCCGCACGTCTCTGTTCATTCCGCACATGTCTCTGTTCATTCCGCACATGTCTCTGTTCATTCCGCAAATGTCTCTCTTCATTCCGCACATGTCTCTCTTCATTCTGCACATCTCTCTCTTCATTGTTGCTCTCTTCATTCTGCACACCTCTCTCTTGCTCTCTTCATTCTGCACATCACTCTCTTCATTCTTGCTCTCTTCATTCTGCACATCTCTCTCTTCATTCTGCACATCACTCTCTTCATTCTTGCTCTCTTCATTCTGCACATACTCTCTTCATTCTTGCTCTCTTCATTCTGCACATCTCTCTCTTCATTCTGCACATCTCTCTCTTGCTCTCTTCATCCTGCGCATCTCTCTCTTGTTCTCTTCATTCTGCACTTCTCTCTCTTCATTCTGCACATCTCTCTCTTCATTCTGCACACCTCTCTCTTCATTCTGCACATCTCTCTCTTCATTCTGCACATCTCTCTCTTCATTCTGCACATCTCTCTCTTCATTCTGCACATCTCGCTCTTCATTCTGCACATCTCGCTCTTCATTCTGCACATCTCTCTCTTCATTCTGCACATCTCTCTTGCTCTCTTCATTCTGCACATCTATCTCTTCATTCTGCACATCTCTCTTGCTCTCTTCATTCTGCACTTCTATCTCTCCATTCTGCACATCTCTCTCTTGCTCTCTTCATTCTGCACATCTCTCTTCATTCAGCACATCTCTCTCTTTCTCTCTTCATTCTGCACATCTCTCTCTTGCTCTCTTCATTCTGCACATCTCTCTCTTCATTCTGCGCATCTCTCTCTTGCTCTCTTCATTCTGCACATCTCTCTCTTTCTCTCTTCATTCTGCACATCTCTCTCTTCATTCTGCACATCTCTCTCTTGCTCTCTTCATTCTGCACATCTATCTCTCCATTCTGCACATCTCTCTCTTGCTCTCTTCATTCTGCACATCTCTCTCTTCATTCTGCACATCTCTCTCTTGCTCTCTTCATTCTGCACATCTCTCTCTTCATTCTGCGCATCTCTCTCTTGCTCTCTTCATTCTGCACATCTCTCTCTTGCTCTCTTCATTCTGCACATCTCTCTCTTCATTCTGCACATCTCTCTCTTCATTCCGCACATGTCTCTCTTCATTCCGCACATGTCTCTCTTCATTCCGCACATGTTTCTCTTCATTCTGCACGTCTCTCTTCATTCTGCACATCTCTCTCTTCATTGTTGCTCTCTTCATTCTGCACACCTCTCTCTTGCTCTCTTCATTCTGCACATATCTCTCTTGCTCTCTTCATTCTGCACATCTCTCTCTTGCTCTCTTCATTCTGCACATCTCTCACTTCATTCTGCACATCTCTCTCTTCATTCTGCACATCTCTCTCTTGCTCTCTTCATTCTGCACGTCTCTCTCTTCATTCTTGCTCTCTTCATTCTGCACATCTCTCTCTTCATTCTTGCTCTCTTCATTCTGCACATCTCTCTCTTCATTCTGCACATCTCTCTCTTGCTCTTTTCATTCTGCACATCTCTCTTGCTCTCTTCATTCTGCACATCTCTCTCTTCATTCTTGCTCTTTTCATTCTGCACATCTCTCTTGCTCTCTTCATTCTGCACATCTCTCTCTTCATTCTTGCTCTCTTCATTCTGCACATCTCTCTCTTCATTCTTGCTCTCTTCATTCTGCACATCTCTCTCTTCATTCTTGCTCTCTTCATTCTGCACATCTCTCTCTTCATTCTTGCTCTCTTCATTCTGCACATCTCTCTCTTCATTCTGCACTTCTCTCTCTTGCTCTCTTTATTCTGCACATCTCTCTCTTCATTCTGAACATCTCTCTATTGCTCTCTTCATTCTGCACATCTCTCTCTTCATTCTGCACATCTCTCTCTTCATTCTTGCTCTCTTCATTCTGCACGTCTCTCTCTTCATTCTTGCTCTCTTCATTCTGCACATCTCTCTCTTCATTCTTGCTCTCTTCATTCTGCACATCTCTCTCTTCATTCTTGCTCTCTTCATTTTGCACATCTCTCTCTTCATTCTGTACATCTCTCTTTTCATTCTGCACATCTCTCTCTTCATTCTGCACATCTCTTCATTCTGCACATCTCTTCATTCTGCACATCTCACTCTTCATTCTGCACATCTCTCTCTTCATTCTGCACATCTCTCTCTTGCTCTCTTCATTCTGCACATATCTCTCTTGCTCTCTTCATTCTGCACATCTCTTGCTCTCTTCATTCTGCACATCTCTCTCTTCATTCTGCACATCTCTCTCTTGCTCTCTTCATACTGCACATCTCTCTCTTGCTCTCTTCATTCTGCACATCTCTCTCTTCATTCTTGCTCTCTTCATTCTGCACATCTCTCTCTTCATTCTTGCTCTCTTCATTCTGCACATCTCTCTCTTCATTCTGCACATCTCTCTCTTGCTCTCTTCATTCTGCACATCTCTCTCTTGCTCTCTTCATTCTGCACATCTCTCTCTTCATTCCGCACATGTCTCTCTTCATTCCGCACATGTCTCTCTTCATTCCGCACATGTTTCTCTTCATTCTGCACATGTCTCTCTTCATTCTGCACATCTCTCTCTTCATTGTTGCTCTCTTCATTCTGCACACCTCTCTCTTGCTCTCTTCATTCTGCACATATCTCTCTTGCTCTCTTCATTCTGCACATCTCTCTCTTGCTCTCTTCATTCTGCACATCTCTCACTTCATTCTGCACATCTCTCTCTTCATTCTGCACATCTCTCTCTTGCTCTCTAAATTCTGCACGTCTCTCTCTTCATTCTTGCTCTCTTCATTCTGCACATCTCTCTCTTCATTCTTGCTCTCTTCATTCTTGCTCTCTTCATTCTGCACATCTCTCTCTTCATTCTGCACATCTCTCTCTTGCTCTTTTCATTCTGCACATCTCTCTCTTGCTCTCTTCATTCTGCACATCTCTCTCTTCATTCTTGCTCTCTTCATTCTGCACATCTCTCTCATCATTCTTGCTCTCTTCATTCTGCACATCTCTCTCTTCATTCTGCACATCTCTCTCTTGCTCTCTTCATTCTGCACATCTCTCTCTTGCTCTCTTCATCCTGCGCATCTCTCTCTTGTTCTCTTCATTCTGCACTTCTCTCTCTTCATTCTGCACATCTCTCTCTTCATTCTGCACACCTCTCTCTTCATTCTGCACATCTCTCTCTTCATTCTGCACATCTCTCTCTTCATTCTGCACATCTCTCTCTTCATTCTGCACATCTCGCTCTTCATTCTGCAAATCTCGCTCTTCATTCTGCACATCTCTCTCTTCATTCTGCACATCTCTCTTGCTCTCTTCATTCTGCACATCTCTCTTGCTCTCTTCATTCTGCACATCTCTCTTGCTCTCTTCATTCTGCACATCTATCTCTCCATTCTGCACATCTCTCTCTTGCTCTCTTCATTCTGCACATCTCTCTTCATTCTGCACATCTCTCTCTTTCTCTCTTCATTCTGCACATCTCTCTCTTCATTCTGCACATCTCTCTCTTCATTCTGCACATCTCACTCTTCATTCTGCACATCTCTCTCTTCATTCTGCACATCTCTCTCTTCATTCTGCACATCTCTCTCTTCATTCTGCACATCTATCTCTTCATTCTGCACATCTCTCTTGCTCTCTTCATTCTGCACATCTATCTCTCCATTCTGCACATCTCTCTCTTGCTCTCTTCATTCTGCACATCTCTCTTCATTCTGCACATCTCTCTCTTTCTCTCTTCATTCTGCACATCTCTCTCTTTCTCTCTTCATTCTGCAAATCTCGCTCTTCATTCTGCACATCTCTCTCTTCATTCTGCACATCTCTCTTGCTCTCTTCATTCTGCACATCTCTCTTGCTCTCTTCATTCTGCACATCTCTCTTGCTCTCTTCATTCTGCACATCTATCTCTCCATTCTGCACATCTCTCTCTTGCTCTCTTCATTCTGCACATCTCTCTTCATTCTGCACATCTCTCTCTTTCTCTCTTCATTCTGCACATCTCTCTCTTCATTCTGCACATCTCTCTCTTCATTCTGCACATCTCACTCTTCATTCTGCACATCTCTCTCTTCATTCTGCACATCTCTCTCTTCATTCTGCACATCTATCTCTTCATTCTGCACATCTCTCTTGCTCTCTTCATTCTGCACATCTATCTCTCCATTCTGCACATCTCTCTCTTGCTCTCTTCATTCTGCACATCTCTCTTCATTCTGCACATCTCTCTCTTTCTCTCTTCATTCTGCACATCTCTCTCTTTCTCTCTTCATTCTGCACATCTCTCTCTTCATTCTGCACATCTCTCTCGCTCTCTTCATTCTGCACATCTATCTCTCCATTCTGCACATCTCTCTCTTCATTCTGCACTTCTCTCTCTTCATTCTGCACATCTCTCTCTTGCTCTCTTCATTCTGCACATCTATCTCTTCATCCTGCGCATCTCTCTCTTGCTCTCTTCATTCTGCACATCTCTCTCTTGCTCTCTTCATTCTGCACATCTCTCTCTTCATTCCGCACATGTCTCTCTTCATTCCGCACATGTCTCTCTTCATTCCGCACATGTTTCTCTTCATTCTGCACGTCTCTCTTCATTCTGCACATCTCTCTCTTCATTGTTGCTCTCTTCATTCTGCACACCTCTCTCTTGCTCTCTTCATTCTGCACATATCTCTCTTGCTCTCTTCATTCTGCACATCTCTCTCTTGCTCTCTTCATTCTGCACATCTCTCACTTCATTCTGCACATCTCTCTCTTCATTCTGCACATCTCTCTCTTGCTCTCTAAATTCTGCACGTCTCTCTCTTCATTCTTGCTCTCTTCATTCTGCACATCTCTCTCTTCATTCTTGCTCTCTTCATTCTTGCTCTCTTCATTCTGCACATCTCTCTCTTCATTCTGCACAACTCTCTCTTGCTCATTTCATTCTGCACATCTCTCTCTTGCTCTCTTCATTCTGCACATCTCTCTCTTCATTCTTGCTCTCTTCATTCTGCACATCTCTCTCATCATTCTTGCTCTCTTCATTCTGCACATCTCTCTCTTCATTCTGCACATCTCTCTCTTGCTCTCTTCATCCTGCGCATCTCTCTCTTGTTCTCTTCATTCTGCACTTCTCTCTCTTCATTCTGCACATCTCTCTCTTCATTCTGCACACCTCTCTCTTCATTCTGCACATCTCTCTCTTCATTCTGCACATCTCTCTCTTCATTCTGCACATCTCTCTCTTCATTCTGCACATCTCGCTCTTCATTCTGCACATCTCGCTCTTCATTCTGCACATCTCTCTCTTCATTCTGCACATCTCTCTTGCTCTCTTCATTCTGCACATCTATCTCTTCATTCTGCACATCTCTCTTGCTCTCTTCATTCTGCACATCTATCTCTCCATTCTGCACATCTCTCTCTTGCTCTCTTCATTCTGCACATCTCTCTTCATTCTGCACATCTCTCTCTTTCTCTCTTCATTCTGCACATCTCTCTCTTCATTCTGCACTTCTCTCTCTTGCTCTCTTCATTCTGCACATCTCTTCATTCTGCACATCTCTCTCTTGCTCTCTTCATTCTGCACATCTATCTCTCCATTCTGCACATCTCTCTCTTGCTCTCTTCATTCTGCACATCTCTCTCTTCATTCTGCACATCTCTCTCTTGCTCTCTTCATTCTGCACATCTCTCTCTTCATTCTGCACATCTCTCTCTTGCTCTCTTCATTCTGCACATCTCTCTCTTGCTCTCTTCATTCTGCACATCTCTCTCTTCATTCTGCACATCTCTCTCTTCATTCCGCACATGTCTCTCTTCATTCCGCACATGTCTCTCTTCATTCCGCACATGTTTCTCTTCATTCTGCACATCTCTCTCTTCATTGTTGCTCTCTTCATTCTGCACACCTCTCTCTTGCTCTCTTCATTCTGCACATATCTCTCTTGCTCTCTTCATTCTGCACATCTCTCTCTTGCTCTCTTCATTCTGCACATCTCTCACTTCATTCTGCACATCTCTCTCTTCATTCTGCACATCTCTCTCTTGCTCTCTTCATTCTGCACGTCTCTCTCTTCATTCTTGCTCTCTTCATTCTGCACATCTCTCTCTTCATTCTTGCTCTCTTCATTCTGTACACCTCTCTCTTGCTCTCTTCATTCTGCACATCTCTCTCTTGCTCTTTTCATTCTGCACATCTCTCTCTTGCTCTCTTCATTCTGCACATCTCTCTCTCCATTCTTGTTGCTCTCTTCATTCTGCACATCTCTCTCTTCATTCTTGCTCTCTTCATTCTGCACATCTCTCTCTTCATTCTTGCTCTCTTCATTCTGCACATCTCTCTCTTCATTCTTGCTCTCTTCATTCTGCACATCTCTCTCTTCATTCTGTACATCTCTCTTTTCATTCTGCACATCTCTCTCTTCATTCTGCACATCTCTCTCTTCATTCTGCACATCTCGCTCTTCATTCTGCACATCTCTCTCTTCATTCTGCACATCTCTCTCTTCATTCTGCAAATCTCTCTCTTGCTCTCTTCATTCTGCACATCTCTCTCTTCATTCTGCACATCTCTCTCTTGCTCTCTTCATTCTGCACATCTCTCTCTTCATTCTGCACATCTCTCTCTTCATTCCGCACATCTCTCTCTTCATTCCGCACATGTCTCTCTTCATTCCGCACATGTCTCTCTTCATTCCGCACATGTCTCTCTTCATTCCGCACATGTCTCTGTTCATTCCGCACATGTCTCTGTTCATTCCGCACCTGTCTCTGTTCATTCCGCACATGTCTCTGTTCATTCCGCACATGTCTCTGTTCATTCCGCACATGTCTCTGTTCATTCCGCACATGTCTCTCTTCATTCCGCACATGTCTCTCTTCATTCCGCACATGTCTCTCTTCATTCCGCACATGTCTCTGTTCATTCCGCACATGTCTCTGTTCATTCCGCACATGTCTCTGTTCATTCCGCAAATGTCTCTCTTCATTCCGCACATGTCTCTCTTCATTCTGCACATCTCTCTCTTCATTGTTGCTCTCTTCATTCTGCACACCTCTCTCTTGCTCTCTTCATTCTGCACATCACTCTCTTCATTCTTGCTCTCTTCATTCTGCACATCTCTCTCTTCATTCTGCACATCACTCTCTTCATTCTTGCTCTCTTCATTCTGCACATCACTCTCTTCATTCTTGCTCTCTTCATTCTGCACATCTCTCTCTTCATTCTGCACATCTCTCTCTTGCTCTCTTCATCCTGCGCATCTCTCTCTTGTTCTCTTCATTCTGCACTTCTCTCTCTTCATTCTGCACACCTCTCTCTTCATTCTGCACATCTCTCTCTTCATTCTGCACATCTCTCTCTTCATTCTGCACATCTCTCTCTTCATTCTGCACATCTCGCTCTTCATTCTGCACATCTCTCTCTTCATTCTGCACATCTCTCTTGCTCTCTTCATTCTGCACATCTCTCTCTTCATTCTGCACATCTCTCTCTTCATTCTGCACTTCTCTCTCTGCTCTCTTCATTCTGCACATCTCTCTCTTCATTCTGCGCATCTCTCTCTTGCTCTCTTCATTCTGCACATCTCTCTCTTGCTCTCTTCATTCTGCACATCTCTCTCTTCATTCCGCACATGTCTCTCTTCATTCCGCACATGTTTCTCTTCATTCTGCACATGTCTCTCTTCATTCTGCACATCTCTCTCTTCATTGTTGCTCTCTTCATTCTGCACACCTCTCTCTTGCTCTCTTCATTCTGCACATATCTCTCTTGCTCTCTTCATTCTGCACATCTCTCTCTTGCTCTCTTCATTCTGCACATCTCTCACTTCATTCTGCACATCTCTCTCTTCATTCTGCACATCTCTCTCTTCATTCTGCACATCTCTCTCTTCATTCTGCACATCTCTCTCTTCATTCTGCACATCTCACTCTTCATTCTGCACATCTCTCTCTTCATTCTGCACATCTCACTCTTCATTCTGCACATCTCTCTCTTCATTCTGCACATCTCTCTTGCTCTCTTCATTCTGCACATCTATCTCTTCATTCTGCACATCTCTCTTGCTCTCTTCATTCTGCACATCTATCTCTCCATTCTGCACATCTCTCTCTTGCTCTCTTCATTCTGCACATCTCTCTTCATTCTGCACATCTCTCTCTTTCTCTCTTCATTCTGCACATCTCTCTCTTCATTCTGCACATCTCTCTCTTGCTCTCTTCATTCTGCACATCTCTTCATTCTGCACATCTCTCTCTTGCTCTCTTCATTCTGCACATCTATCTCTCCATTCTGCACATCTCTCTCTTGCTCTCTTCATTCTGCACATCTCTCTCTTCATTCTGCACATCTCTCTCTTGCTCTCTTCATTCTGCACTTCTCTCTCTTCATTCTGCGCATCTCTCTCTTGCTCTCTTCATTCTGCACATCTCTCTCTTCATTCCGCACATGTCTCTCTTCATTCCGCACATGTCTCTCTTCATTCCGCACGTTTCTCTTCATTCTGCACATGTCTCTCTTCATTCTGCACATCTCTCTCTTCATTGTTGCTCTCTTCATTCTGCACACCTCTCTCTTGCTCTCTTCATTCTGCACATATCTCTCTTGCTCTCTTCATTCTGCACATCTCTCTCTTGCTCTCTTCATTCTGCACATCTCTCACTTCATTCTGCACATCTCTCTCTTCATTCTGCACATCTCTCTCTTGCTCTCTAAATTCTGCACGTCTCTCTCTTCATTCTTGCTCTCTTCATTCTGCACATCTCTCTCTTCATTCTTGCTCTCTTCATTCTTGCTCTCTTCATTCTGCACATCTCTCTCTTCATTCTGCACATCTTTCTCTTGCTCATTTCATTCTGCACATCTCTCTCTTGCTCTCTTCATTCTGCACATCTCTCTCTTCATTCTTGCTCTCTTCATTCTGCACATCTCTCTCATCATTCTTGCTCTCTTCATTCTGCACATCTCTCTCTTCATTCTGCACATCTCTCTCTTGCTCTCTTCATCCTGCGCATCTCTCTCTTGTTCTCTTCATTCTGCACTTCTCTCTCTTCATTCTGCACATCTCTCTCTTCATTCTGCACACCTCTCTCTTCATTCTGCACATCTCTCTTCATTCTGCACATCTCACTCTTCATTCTGCACATCTCGCTCTTCATTCTGCACATCTCTCTCTTCATTCTGCACATCTCTCTTGCGCTCTTCATTCTGCACATCTATCTCTTCATTCTGCACATCTCTCTTGCTCTCTTCATTCTGCACATCCAACTCTCCATTCTGCACATCTCTCTCTTGCTCTCTTCATTCTGCACATCTCTCTTCATTCTGCACATCTCTCTCTTTCTCTCTTCATTCTGCACATCTCTCTCTTCATTCTGCACATCTCTCTCTTGCTCTCTTCATTCTGCACATCTCTCTCTTCATTCTGCACATCTCTCTCTTCATTCCGCACATCTCTCTCTTCATTCCGCACATGTCTCTCTTCATTCCGCACATGTCTCTCTTCATTCCGCACATGTCTCTGTTCATTCCGCACATGTCTCTGTTCATTCCGCACATGTCTCTGTTCATTCCGCACCTGTCTCTGTTCATTCCGCACATGTCTCTGTTCATTCCGCACATGTCTCTGTTCATTCCGCACATGTCTCTCTTCATTCCGCACGTCTCTCTTCATTCCGCACATGTCTCTCTTCATTCCGCACATGTCTCTGTTCATTCCGCACATGTCTCTCTTCATTCCGCACATGTCTCTCTTCATTCCGCACATGTCTCTCTTCATTCCGCACATGTCTCTCTTCATTCCGCACATGTCTCTCTTCATTCCGCACATGTCTCTGTTCATTCCGCACATGTCTCTGTTCATTCCGCACATGTCTCTGTTCATTCCGCAAATGTCTCTCTTCATTCCGCACATGTCTCTCTTCATTCTGCACATCTCTCTCTTCATTGTTGCTCTCTTCATTCTGCACACCTCTCTCTTGCTCTCTTCATTCTGCACATCACTCTCTTCATTCTTGCTCTCTTCATTCTGCACATCTCTCTCTTCATTCTGCACATCACTCTCTTCATTCTTGCTCTCTTCATTCTGCACATACTCTCTTCATTCTTGCTCTCTTCATTCTGCACATCTCTCTCTTCATTCTGCACATCTCTCTCTTGCTCTCTTCATCCTGCGCATCTCTCTCTTGTTCTCTTCATTCTGCACTTCTCTCTCTTCATTCTGCACATCTCTCTCTTCATTCTGCACACCTCTCTCTTCATTCTGCACATCTCTCTCTTCATTCTGCACATCTCTCTCTTCATTCTGCACATCTCGCTCTTCATTCTGCACATCTCGCTCTTCATTCTGCACATCTCTCTCTTCATTCTGCACATCTCTCTTGCTCTCTTCATTCTGCACATCTACACTATATTGCCAAAAGTATTTGCTCACCTGCCTTGACTCACATATGAGCTTAAGTGACATCCCGTTCCTAATCCATAGGGTTCAATATGACGTCGGTCCACCCTTTGCAGCTAGAACAGCTTCAACTCTTCTGGGAAGGCTGTCCACAAGGTTTAGGAGTGTGTTTATGGGAATTTTTGACCATTCTTCCAGAAGCGCATTTGTGAGGTCGCACACTGATGTTGGACGAGAAGGCCTGGCTCTCAGTCTCCGCTCTAATTCATCCCAAAGGTGTTCTATCGGGTTGAGGTCAGGACTCTGTGCAGGCCAGTCAAGTTCATCCACACCAGACTCTGTCATCCATGTCTTTATGGACCTTGCTTTGTGCACTGGTGCACAGTCATGTTGGAAGAGGAAGGGGCCAGCTCCAAACTGTTCCCACAAAGTTGGGAGCATGGAATTGTCCAAAATGTCTTGGTATGCTGAAGCATTCAGAGTTCCTTTCACTGGAACTAAGGGGCCAAGCCCAGCTCCTGAAAAACAACCCCACACCATAATCCCCCCTCCACCAAACTTTACACTTGGCACAATGCAGTCAGACAAGTACCGTTCTCCTGGCAACCGCCAAACCCAGACCCGTCCATCAGATTGCCAGATGGAGAAGCGCGATTCGTCACTCCAGAGAACGCGTCTCCACTGCTCTAGAGTCCAGTGGCGGCGTGCTTTACACCACCGCATCCGACGCTTTGCATTGCACTTGGTTATGTATGGCTTGGATGCAGCTGCTCGACCATGGAAACCCATTCCATGAAGCTCTCTGCGCACTGTTCTTGAGCTAATCTGAAGGCCACATGAAGTTTGGAGGTCTGTAGTGATTGACTCTGCAGAAAGTTGGCGACCTCTTCGCACTATGCGCTTCAGCATCCGCTGACCCCGCTCCGTCAGTTTACGTGGCCTACCACTTCGTGGCTGAGTTGCTGTCGTTCCCAAACACTTCCATTTTCTTATAATACAGCTGACAGTTGACTGTGGAATATTTAGGAGCGAGGAAATTTCACGACTGGATTTGTTGCACAGGTGGCATCCTATCACAGTTCCACGCTGGAATTCACTGAGCTCCTGAGAGCGACCCATTCTTTCACAAATGTTTGTAAAAACAGTCTGCATGCCTAGGTGCTTGAATTTATACACCTGTGGCCATGGAAGTGATTGGAACACCTGATTCCAATAATTTGGATGGGTGAGCAAATACTTTTGGCAATATAGTGTATCTCTTCATTCTGCACATCTCTCTTGCTCTCTTCATTCTGCACTTCTATCTCTCCATTCTGCACATCTCTCTCTTGCTCTCTTCATTCTGCACATCTCTCTTCATTCAGCACATCTCTCTCTTTCTCTCTTCATTCTGCACATCTCTCTCTTCATTCTGCACATCTCTCTCTTGCTCTCTTCATTCTGCACATCTATCTCTCCATTCTGCACATCTCTCTCTTGCTCTCTTCATTCTGCACATCTCTCTCTTCATTCTGCACATCTCTCTCTTGCTCTCTTCATTCTGCACATCTCTCTCTTCATTCTGCGCATCTCTCTCTTGCTCTCTTCATTCTGCACATCTCTCTCTTGCTCTCTTCATTCTGCACATCTCTCTCTTCATTCTGCACATCTCTCTCTTCATTCCGCACATGTCTCTCTTCATTCCGCACATGTCTCTCTTCATTCCGCACATGTTTCTCTTCATTCTGCACGTCTCTCTTCATTCTGCACATCTCTCTCTTCATTGTTGCTCTCTTCATTCTGCACACCTCTCTCTTGCTCTCTTCATTCTGCACATATCTCTCTTGCTCTCTTCATTCTGCACATCTCTCTCTTGCTCTCTTCATTCTGCACATCTCTCACTTCATTCTGCACATCTCTCTCTTCATTCTGCACATCTCTCTCTTGCTCTCTTCATTCTGCACGTCTCTCTCTTCATTCTTGCTCTCTTCATTCTGCACATCTCTCTCTTCATTCTTGCTCTCTTCATTCTGCACATCTCTCTCTTCATTCTGCACATCTCTCTCTTGCTCTTTTCATTCTGCACATCTCTCTTGCTCTCTTCATTCTGCACATCTCTCTCTTCATTCTTGCTCTTTTCATTCTGCACATCTCTCTTGCTCTCTTCATTCTGCACATCTCTCTCTTCATTCTTGCTCTCTTCATTCTGCACATCTCTCTCTTCATTCTTGCTCTCTTCATTCTGCACATCTCTCTCTTCATTCTTGCTCTCTTCATTCTGCACATCTCTCTCTTCATTCTGCACTTCTCTCTCTTGCTCTCTTTATTCTGCACATCTCTCTCTTCATTCTGAACATCTCTCTATTGCTCTCTTCATTCTGCACATCTCTCTCTTCATTCTGCACATCTCTCTCTTCATTCTTGCTCTCTTCATTCTGCACGTCTCTCTCTTCATTCTTGCTCTCTTCATTCTGCACATCTCTCTCTTCATTCTTGCTCTCTTCATTCTGCACATCTCTCTCTTCATTCTTGCTCTCTTCATTTTGCACATCTCTCTCTTCATTCTGTACATCTCTCTTTTCATTCTGCACATCTCTCTCTTCATTCTGCACATCTCTTCATTCTGCACATCTCTTCATTCTGCACATCTCACCCTTCATTCTGCACATCTCTCTCTTCATTCTGCACATCTCTCTCTTGCTCTCTTCATTCTGCACATATCTCTCTTGCTCTCTTCATTCTGCACATCTCTTGCTCTCTTCATTCTGCACATCTCTCTCTTCATTCTGCACATCTCTCTCTTGTTCTCTTCATACTGCACATCTCTCTCTTGCTCTCTTCATTCTGCACATCTCTCTCTTGCTCTCTTCATTCTGCACATCTCTCTCTTCATTCTTGCTCTCTTCATTCTGCACATCTCTCTCTTCATTCTGCACATCTCTCTCTTGCTCTCTTCATTCTGCACATCTCTCTCTTGCTCTCTTCATTCTGCACATCTCTCTCTTCATTCCGCACATGTCTCTCTTCATTCCGCACATGTCTCTCTTCATTCCGCACATGTTTCTCTTCATTCTGCACATGTCTCTCTTCATTCTGCACATCTCTCTCTTCATTGTTGCTCTCTTCATTCTGCACACCTCTCTCTTGCTCTCTTCATTCTGCACATATCTCTCTTGCTCTCTTCATTCTGCACATCTCTCTCTTGCTCTCTTCATTCTGCACATCTCTCACTTCATTCTGCACATCTCTCTCTTCATTCTGCACATCTCTCTCTTGCTCTCTAAATTCTGCACGTCTCTCTCTTCATTCTTGCTCTCTTCATTCTGCACATCTCTCTCTTCATTCTTGCTCTCTTCATTCTTGCTCTCTTCATTCTGCACATCTCTCTCTTCATTCTGCACATCTCTCTCTTGCTCTTTTCATTCTGCACATCTCTCTCTTGCTCTCTTCATTCTGCACATCTCTCTCTTCATTCTTGCTCTCTTCATTCTGCACATCTCTCTCATCATTCTTGCTCTCTTCATTCTGCACATCTCTCTCTTCATTCTGCACATCTCTCTCTTGCTCTCTTCATTCTGCACATCTCTCTCTTGCTCTCTTCATCCTGCGCATCTCTCTCTTGTTCTCTTCATTCTGCACTTCTCTCTCTTCATTCTGCACATCTCTCTCTTCATTCTGCACACCTCTCTCTTCATTCTGCACATCTCTCTCTTCATTCTGCACATCTCTCTCTTCATTCTGCACATCTCGCTCTTCATTCTGCAAATCTCGCTCTTCATTCTGCACATCTCTCTCTTCATTCTGCACATCTCTCTTGCTCTCTTCATTCTGCACATCTCTCTTGCTCTCTTCATTCTGCACATCTATCTCTCCATTCTGCACATCTCTCTCTTGCTCTCTTCATTCTGCACATCTCTCTTCATTCTGCACATCTCTCTCTTTCTCTCTTCATTCTGCACATCTCTCTCTTCATTCTGCACATCTCTCTCTTCATTCTGCACATCTCACTCTTCATTCTGCACATCTCTCTCTTCATTCTGCACATCTCTCTCTTCATTCTGCACATCTATCTCTTCATTCTGCACATCTCTCTTGCTCTCTTCATTCTGCACATCTATCTCTCCATTCTGCACATCTCTCTCTTGCTCTCTTCATTCTGCACATCTCTCTTCATTCTGCACATCTCTCTCTTTCTCTCTTCATTCTGCACATCTCTCTCTTTCTCTCTTCATTCTGCACATCTCTCTCTTCATTCTGCACATCTCTCTCGCTCTCTTCATTCTGCACATCTATCTCTCCATTCTGCACATCTCTCTCTTCATTCTGCACTTCTCTCTCTTCATTCTGCACATCTCTCTCTTGCTCTCTTCATTCTGCACATCTATCTCTTCATTCTGCGCATCTCTCTCTTGCTCTCTTCATTCTGCACATCTCTCTCTTGCTCTCTTCATTCTGCACATCTCTCTCTTCATTCCGCACATGTCTCTCTTCATTCCGCACATGTCTCTCTTCATTCCGCACATGTTTCTCTTCATTCTGCACGTCTCTCTTCATTCTGCACATCTCTCTCTTCATTGTTGCTCTCTTCATTCTGCACATCTCTCTCTTGCTCTCTTCATTCTGCACATCTCTCACTTCATTCTGCACATCTCTCTCTTCATTCTGCACATCTCTCTCTTGCTCTCTAAATTCTGCACGTCTCTCTCTTCATTCTTGCTCTCTTCATTCTGCACATCTCTCTCTTCATTCTTGCTCTCTTCATTCTTGCTCTCTTCATTCTGCACATCTCTCTCTTCATTCTGCACAACTCTCTCTTGCTCATTTCATTCTGCACATCTCTCTCTTGCTCTCTTCATTCTGCACATCTCTCTCTTCATTCTTGCTCTCTTCATTCTGCACATCTCTCTCATCATTCTTGCTCTCTTCATTCTGCACATCTCTCTCTTCATTCTGCACATCTCTCTCTTGCTCTCTTCATCCTGCGCATCTCTCTCTTGTTCTCTTCATTCTGCACTTCTCTCTCTTCATTCTGCACATCTCTCTCTTCATTCTGCACACCTCTCTCTTCATTCTGCACATCTCTCTCTTCATTCTGCACATCTCTCTCTTCATTCTGCACATCTCTCTCTTCATTCTGCACATCTCGCTCTTCATTCTGCACATCTCGCTCTTCATTCTGCACATCTCTCTCTTCATTCTGCACATCTCTCTCTTGCTCTCTTCATTCTGCACATCTCTCTCTTCATTCTGCGCATCTCTCTCTTGCTCTCTTCATTCTGCACATCTCTCTCTTGCTCTCTTCATTCTGCACATCTCTCTCTTCATTCTGCACATCTCTCTCTTCATTCCGCACATGTCTCTCTTCATTCCGCACATGTCTCTCTTCATTCCGCACATGTTTCTCTTCATTCTGCACGTCTCTCTTCATTCTGCACATCTCTCTCTTCATTGTTGCTCTCTTCATTCTGCACACCTCTCTCTTGCTCTCTTCATTCTGCACATATCTCTCTTGCTCTCTTCATTCTGCACATCTCTCTCTTGCTCTCTTCATTCTGCACATCTCTCACTTCATTCTGCACATCTCTCTCTTCATTCTGCACATCTCTCTCTTGCTCTCTTCATTCTGCACGTCTCTCTCTTCATTCTTGCTCTCTTCATTCTGCACATCTCTCTCTTCATTCTTGCTCTCTTCATTCTGCACATCTCTCTCTTCATTCTGCACATCTCTCTCTTGCTCTTTTCATTCTGCACATCTCTCTTGCTCTCTTCATTCTGCACATCTCTCTCTTCATTCTTGCTCTTTTCATTCTGCACATCTCTCTTGCTCTCTTCATTCTGCACATCTCTCTCTTCATTCTTGCTCTCTTCATTCTGCACATCTCTCTCTTCATTCTTGCTCTCTTCATTCTGCACATCTCTCTCTTCATTCTTGCTCTCTTCATTCTGCACATCTCTCTCTTCATTCTGCACTTCTCTCTCTTGCTCTCTTTATTCTGCACATCTCTCTCTTCATTCTGAACATCTCTCTATTGCTCTCTTCATTCTGCACATCTCTCTCTTCATTCTTGCTCTCTTCATTCTGCACATCTCTCTCTTCATTCTTGCTCTCTTCATTCTGCACATCTCTCTCTTCATTCTGCACTTCTCTCTCTTGCTCTCTTTATTCTGCACATCTCTCTCTTCATTCTGAACATCTCTCTATTGCTCTCTTCATTCTGCACATCTCTCTCTTCATTCTTGCTCTCTTCATTCTGCACGTCTCTCTCTTCATTCTTGCTCTCTTCATTCTGCACATCTCTCTCTTCATTCTTGCTCTCTTCATTCTGCACATCTCTCTCTTCATTCTTGCTCTCTTCATTTTGCACATCTCTCTCTTCATTCTGTACATCTCTCTTTTCATTCTGCACATCTCTCTCTTCATTCTGCACATCTCTTCATTCTGCACATCTCTTCATTCTGCACATCTCACCCTTCATTCTGCACATCTCTCTCTTCATTCTGCACATCTCTCTCTTGCTCTCTTCATTCTGCACATATCTCTCTTGCTCTCTTCATTCTGCACATCTCTTGCTCTCTTCATTCTGCACATCTCTCTCTTCATTCTGCACATCTCTCTCTTGCTCTCTTCATACTGCACATCTCTCTCTTGCTCTCTTCATTCTGCACATCTCTCTCTTCATTCTTGCTCTCTTCATTCTGCACATCTCTCTCTTCATTCTTGCTCTCTTCATTCTGCACATCTCTCTCTTCATTCTGCACATCTCTCTCTTGCTCTCTTCATTCTGCACATCTCTCTCTTGCTCTCTTCATTCTGCACATCTCTCTCTTCATTCCGCACATGTCTCTCTTCATTCCGCACATGTCTCTCTTCATTCCGCACATGTTTCTCTTCATTCTGCACATGTCTCTCTTCATTCTGCACATCTCTCTCTTCATTGTTGCTCTCTTCATTCTGCACACCTCTCTCTTGCTCTCTTCATTCTGCACATATCTCTCTTGCTCTCTTCATTCTGCACATCTCTCTCTTGCTCTCTTCATTCTGCACATCTCTCACTTCATTCTGCACATCTCTCTCTTCATTCTGCACATCTCTCTCTTGCTCTCTAAATTCTGCACGTCTCTCTCTTCATTCTTGCTCTCTTCATTCTGCACATCTCTCTCTTCATTCTTGCTCTCTTCATTCTTGCTCTCTTCATTCTGCACATCTCTCTCTTCATTCTGCACATCTCTCTCTTGCTCTTTTCATTCTGCACATCTCTCTCTTGCTCTCTTCATTCTGCACATCTCTCTCTTCATTCTTGCTCTCTTCATTCTGCACATCTCTCTCATCATTCTTGCTCTCTTCATTCTGCACATCTCTCTCTTCATTCTGCACATCTCTCTCTTGCTCTCTTCATTCTGCACATCTCTCTCTTGCTCTCTTCATCCTGCGCATCTCTCTCTTGTTCTCTTCATTCTGCACTTCTCTCTCTTCATTCTGCACATCTCTCTCTTCATTCTGCACACCTCTCTCTTCATTCTGCACATCTCTCTCTTCATTCTGCACATCTCTCTCTTCATTCTGCACATCTCGCTCTTCATTCTGCAAATCTCGCTCTTCATTCTGCACATCTCTCTCTTCATTCTGCACATCTCTCTTGCTCTCTTCATTCTGCACATCTATCTCTCCATTCTGCACATCTCTCTCTTGCTCTCTTCATTCTGCACATCTCTCTCTTTCTCTCTTCATTCTGCACATCTCTCTCTTCATTCTGCACATCTCTCTCTTCATTCTGCACATCTCACTCTTCATTCTGCACATCTCTCTCTTCATTCTGCACATCTCTCTCTTCATTCTGCACATCTATCTCTTCATTCTGCACATCTCTCTTGCTCTCTTCATTCTGCACATCTATCTCTCCATTCTGCACATCTCTCTCTTGCTCTCTTCATTCTGCACATCTCTCTTCATTCTGCACATCTCTCTCTTTCTCTCTTCATTCTGCACATCTCTCTCTTTCTCTCTTCATTCTGCACATCTCTCTCTTCATTCTGCACATCTCTCTCGCTCTCTTCATTCTGCACATCTATCTCTCCATTCTGCACATCTCTCTCTTCATTCTGCACTTCTCTCTCTTCATTCTGCACATCTCTCTCTTGCTCTCTTCATTCTGCACATCTATCTCTTCATTCTGCGCATCTCTCTCTTGCTCTCTTCATTCTGCACATCTCTCTCTTGCTCTCTTCATTCTGCACATCTCTCTCTTCATTCCGCACATGTCTCTCTTCATTCCGCACATGTCTCTCTTCATTCCGCACATGTTTCTCTTCATTCTGCACGTCTCTCTTCATTCTGCACATCTCTCTCTTCATTGTTGCTCTCTTCATTCTGCACACCTCTCTCTTGCTCTCTTCATTCTGCACATATCTCTCTTGCTCTCTTCATTCTGCACATCTCTCTCTTGCTCTCTTCATTCTGCACATCTCTCACTTCATTCTGCACATCTCTCTCTTCATTCTGCACATCTCTCTCTTGCTCTCTAAATTCTGCACGTCTCTCTCTTCATTCTTGCTCTCTTCATTCTGCACATCTCTCTCTTCATTCTTGCTCTCTTCATTCTTGCTCTCTTCATTCTGCACATCTCTCTCTTCATTCTGCACAACTCTCTCTTGCTCATTTCATTCTGCACATCTCTCTCTTGCTCTCTTCATTCTGCACATCTCTCTCTTCATTCTTGCTCTCTTCATTCTGCACATCTCTCTCATCATTCTTGCTCTCTTCATTCTGCACATCTCTCTCTTCATTCTGCACATCTCTCTCTTGCTCTCTTCATCCTGCGCATCTCTCTCTTGTTCTCTTCATTCTGCACTTCTCTCTCTTCATTCTGCACATCTCTCTCTTCATTCTGCACACCTCTCTCTTCATTCTGCACATCTCTCTCTTCATTCTGCACATCTCTCTCTTCATTCTGCACATCTCTCTCTTCATTCTGCACATCTCGCTCTTCATTCTGCACATCTCGCTCTTCATTCTGCACATCTCTCTCTTCATTCTGCACATCTCTCTTGCTCTCTTCATTCTGCACATCTATCTCTTCATTCTGCACATCTCTCTTGCTCTCTTCATTCTGCACATCTATCTCTCCATTCTGCACATCTCTCTCTTGCTCTCTTCATTCTGCACATCTCTCTTCATTCTGCACATCTCTCTCTTTCTCTCTTCATTCTGCACATCTCTCTCTTCATTCTGCACTTCTCTCTCTTGCTCTCTTCATTCTGCACATCTCTTCATTCTGCACATCTCTCTCTTGCTCTCTTCATTCTGCACATCTATCTCTCCATTCTGCACATCTCTCTCTTGCTCTCTTCATTCTGCACATCTCTCTCTTCATTCTGCACATCTCTCTCTTGCTCTCTTCATTCTGCACATCTCTCTCTTCATTCTGCACATCTCTCTCTTGCTCTCTTCATTCTGCACATCTCTCTCTTGCTCTCTTCATTCTGCACATCTCTCTCTTCATTCTGCACATCTCTCTCTTCATTCCGCACATGTCTCTCTTCATTCCGCACATGTCTCTCTTCATTCCGCACATGTTTCTCTTCATTCTGCACATCTCTCTCTTCATTGTTGCTCTCTTCATTCTGCACACCTCTCTCTTGCTCTCTTCATTCTGCACATATCTCTCTTGCTCTCTTCATTCTGCACATCTCTCTCTTGCTCTCTTCATTCTGCACATCTCTCACTTCATTCTGCACATCTCTCTCTTCATTCTGCACATCTCTCTCTTGCTCTCTTCATTCTGCACGTCTCTCTCTTCATTCTTGCTCTCTTCATTCTGCACATCTCTCTCTTCATTCTTGCTCTCTTCATTCTGTACAACTCTCTCTTGCTCTCTTCATTCTGCACATCTCTCTCTTGCTCTTTTCATTCTGCACATCTCTCTCTTGCTCTCTTCATTCTGCACATCTCTCTCTCCATTCTTGTTGCTCTCTTCATTCTGCACATCTCTCTCTTCATTCTTGCTCTCTTCATTCTGCACATCTCTCTCTTCATTCTTGCTCTCTTCATTCTGCACATCTCTCTCTTCATTCTTGCTCTCTTCATTCTGCACATCTCTCTCTTCATTCTGTACATCTCTCTTTTCATTCTGCACATCTCTCTCTTCATTCTGCACATCTCTCTCTTCATTCTGCACATCTCGCTCTTCATTCTGCACATCTCTCTCTTCATTCTGCACATCTCTCTCTTCATTCTGCAAATCTCTCTCTTGCTCTCTTCATTCTGCACATCTCTCTCTTCATTCTGCACATCTCTCTCTTGCTCTCTTCATTCTGCACATCTCTCTCTTCCTTCTGCACATCTCTCTCTTCATTCCGCACATCTCTCTCTTCATTCCGCACATGTCTCTCTTCATTCCGCACATGTCTCTCTTCATTCCGCACATGTCTCTCTTCATTCCGCACATGTCTCTGTTCATTCCGCACATGTCTCTGTTCATTCCGCACCTGTCTCTGTTCATTCCGCACATGTCTCTGTTCATTCCGCACATGTCTCTGTTCATTCCGCACATGTCTCTGTTCATTCCGCACATGTCTCTCTTCATTCCGCACATGTCTCTCTTCATTCCGCACATGTCTCTCTTCATTCCGCACATGTCTCTCTTCATTCCGCACATGTCTCTCTTCATTCCGCACATGTCTCTGTTCATTCCGCAAATGTCTCTCTTCATTCCGCACATGTCTCTCTTCATTCTGCACATCTCTCTCTTCATTGTTGCTCTCTTCATTCTGCACACCTCTCTCTTGCTCTCTTCATTCTGCACATCACTCTCTTCATTCTTGCTCTCTTCATTCTGCACATCTCTCTCTTCATTCTGCACATCACTCTCTTCATTCTTGCTCTCTTCATTCTGCACATCACTCTCTTCATTCTTGCTCTCTTCATTCTGCACATCTCTCTCTTCATTCTGCACATCTCTCTCTTGCTCTCTTCATCCTGCGCATCTCTCTCTTGTTCTCTTCATTCTGCACTTCTCTCTCTTCATTCTGCACACCTCTCTCTTCATTCTGCACATCTCTCTCTTCATTCTGCACATCTCTCTCTTCATTCTGCACATCTCTCTCTTCATTCTGCACATCTCGCTCTTCATTCTGCACATCTCGCTCTTCATTCTGCACATCTCTCTCTTCATTCTGCACATCTCTCTCTTCATTCTGCACATCTCGCTCTTCATTCTGCACATCTCGCTCTTCATTCTGCACATCTCTCTCTTCATTCTGCACATCTCTCTTGCTCTCTTCATTCTGCACATCTCTCTCTTCATTCTGCACATCTCTCTCTTGCTCTCTTCATTCTGCACATCTCTCTTCATTCTGCACATCTCTCTCTTTCTCTCTTCATTCTGCACATCTCTCTCTTCATTCTGCACATCTCTCTCTTGCTCTCTTCATTCTGCACATCTATCTCTCCATTCTGCACATCTCTCTCTTGCTCTCTTCATTCTGCACATCTCTCTCTTCATTCTGCACATCTCTCTCTTGCTCTCTTCATTCTGCAAATCTCTCTCTTCATTCTGCGCATCTCTCTCTTGCTCTCTTCATTCTGCACATCTCTCTCTTGCTCTCTTCATTCTGCACATCTCTCTCTTCATTCTGCACATCTCTCTCTTCATTCCGCACATGTCTCTCTTCATTCCGCACATGTCTCTCTTCATTCCGCACATGTCTCTCTTCATTCTGCACGTCTCTCTTCATTCTGCACATCTCTCTCTTCATTGTTGCTCTCTTCATTCTGCACACCTCTCTCTTGCTCTCTTCATTCTGCACATATCTCTCTTGCTCTCTTCATTCTGCACATCTCTCTCTTGCTCTCTTCATTCTGCACATCTCTCACTTCATTCTGCACATCTCTCTCTTCATTCTGCACATCTCTCTCTTGCTCTCTTCATTCTGCACGTCTCTCTCTTCATTCTTGCTCTCTTCATTCTGCACATCTCTCTCTTCATTCTTGCTCTCTCCATTCTGCACATCTCTCTCTTGCTCTCTTCATTCTGCACATCTCTCTCTTGCTCTTTTCATTCTGCACATCTCTCTCTTCATTCTGAACATCTCTCTATTGCTCTCTTCATTCTGCACATCTCTCTCTTGCTCTCTTCATTCTGCACATCTCTCTCTTCATTCTTGCTCTCTTCATTCTGCACGTCTCTCTCTTCATTCTTGCTCTCTTCATTCTGCACATCTCTCTCTTCATTCTTGCTCTCTTCATTCTGCACATCTCTCTCTTCATTCTTGCTCTCTTCATTTTGCACATCTCTCTCTTCATTCCGCACATGTCTCTCTTCATTCCGCACATGTCTCTCTTCATTCCGCACATGTTTCTCTTCATTCTGCACATGTCTCTCTTCATTCTGCACATCTCTCTCTTCATTGTTGCTCTCTTCATTCTGCACACCTCTCTCTTGCTCTCTTCATTCTGCACATATCTCTCTTGCTCTCTTCATTCTGCACATCTCTCTCTTGCTCTCTTCATTCTGCACATCTCTCACTTCATTCTGCACATCTCTCTCTTCATTCTGCACATCTCTCTCTTGCTCTCTAAATTCTGCACGTCTCTCTCTTCATTCTTGCTCTCTTCATTCTGCACATCTCTCTCTTCATTCTTGCTCTCTTCATTCTTGCTCTCTTCATTCTGCACATCTCTCTCTTCATTCTGCACATCTCTCTCTTGCTCTTTTCATTCTGCACATCTCTCTCTTGCTCTCTTCATTCTGCACATCTCTCTCTTCATTCTTGCTCTCTTCATTCTGCACATCTCTCTCATCATTCTTGCTCTCTTCATTCTGCACATCTCTCTCTTCATTCTGCACATCTCTCTCTTGCTCTCTTCATTCTGCACATCTCTCTCTTGCTCTCTTCATCCTGCGCATCTCTCTCTTGTTCTCTTCATTCTGCACTTCTCTCTCTTCATTCTGCACATCTCTCTCTTCATTCTGCACACCTCTCTCTTCATTCTGCACATCTCTCTCTTCATTCTGCACATCTCTCTCTTCATTCTGCACATCTCGCTCTTCATTCTGCACATCTCGCTCTTCATTCTGCACATCTCTCTCTTCATTCTGCACATCTCTCTTGCTCTCTTCATTCTGCACATCTCTCTTGCTCTCTTCATTCTGCACATCTCTCTTGCTCTCTTCATTCTGCACATCTATCTCTCCATTCTGCACATCTCTCTCTTGCTCTCTTCATTCTGCACATCTCTCTTCATTCTGCACATCTCTCTCTTTCTCTCTTCATTCTGCACATCTCTCTCTTCATTCTGCACATCTCTCTCTTCATTCTGCACATCTCACTCTTCATTCTGCACATCTCTCTCTTCATTCTGCACATCTCTCTCTTGCTCTCTTCATTCTGCACATCTCTCTCTTGCTCTCTTCATCCTGCGCATCTCTCTCTTGTTCTCTTCATTCTGCACTTCTCTCTCTTCATTCTGCACATCTCTCTCTTCATTCTGCACACCTCTCTCTTCATTCTGCACATCTCTCTCTTCATTCTGCACATCTCTCTCTTCATTCTGCACATCTCGCTCTTCATTCTGCACATCTCGCTCTTCATTCTGCACATCTCTCTCTTCATTCTGCACATCTCTCTTGCTCTCTTCATTCTGCACATCTCTCTTGCTCTCTTCATTCTGCACATCTCTCTTGCTCTCTTCATTCTGCACATCTATCTCTCCATTCTGCACATCTCTCTCTTGCTCTCTTCATTCTGCACATCTCTCTTCATTCTGCACATCTCTCTCTTTCTCTCTTCATTCTGCACATCTCTCTCTTCATTCTGCACATCTCTCTCTTCATTCTGCACATCTCACTCTTCATTCTGCACATCTCTCTCTTCATTCTGCACATCTCTCTCTTGCTCTCTTCATTCTGCACATCTCTCTCTTGCTCTCTTCATCCTGCGCATCTCTCTCTTGTTCTCTTCATTCTGCACTTCTCTCTCTTCATTCTGCACATCTCTCTCTTCATTCTGCACACCTCTCTCTTCATTCTGCACATCTCTCTCTTCATTCTGCACATCTCTCTCTTCATTCTGCACATCTCGCTCTTCATTCTGCACATCTCGCTCTTCATTCTGCACATCTCTCTCTTCATTCTGCACATCTCTCTTGCTCTCTTCATTCTGCACATCTCTCTTGCTCTCTTCATTCTGCACATCTCTCTTGCTCTCTTCATTCTGCACATCTATCTCTCCATTCTGCACATCTCTCTCTTGCTCTCTTCATTCTGCACATCTCTCTTCATTCTGCACATCTCTCTCTTTCTCTCTTCATTCTGCACATCTCTCTCTTCATTCTGCACATCTCTCTCTTCATTCTGCACATCTCACTCTTCATTCTGCACATCTCTCTCTTCATTCTGCACATCTCTCTCTTGCTCTCTTCATTCTGCACATCTCTCTCTTGCTCTCTTCATCCTGCGCATCTCTCTCTTGTTCTCTTCATTCTGCACTTCTCTCTCTTCATTCTGCACATCTCTCTCTTCATTCTGCACACCTCTCTCTTCATTCTGCACATCTCTCTCTTCATTCTGCACATCTCTCTCTTCATTCTGCACATCTCGCTCTTCATTCTGCACATCTCGCTCTTCATTCTGCACATCTCTCTCTTCATTCTGCACATCTCTCTTGCTCTCTTCATTCTGCACATCTCTCTTGCTCTCTTCATTCTGCACATCTCTCTTGCTCTCTTCATTCTGCACATCTCTCTCTTCATTCTGCACATCTCTCTTGCTCTCTTCATTCTGCACATCTCTCTCTTCATTCTTGCTCTCTTCATTCTGCACATCTCTCTCTTCATTCTTGCTCTCTTCATTCTGCACATCTCTCTCTTCATTCTTGCTCTCTTCATTCTGCACATCTCTCTCTTCATTCTTGCTCTCTTCATTCTGCACATCTCTCTCTTCATTCTGCACTTCTCTCTCTTGCTCTCTTTATTCTGCACATCTCTCTCTTCATTCTGAACATCTCTCTATTGCTCTCTTCATTCTGCACATCTCTCTCTTCATTCTGCACATCTCTCTCTTCATTCTTGCTCTCTTCATTCTGCACGTCTCTCTCTTCATTCTTGCTCTCTTCATTCTGCACATCTCTCTCTTCATTCTTGCTCTCTTCATTCTGCACATCTCTCTCTTCATTCTTGCTCTCTTCATTTTGCACATCTCTCTCTTCATTCTGTACATCTCTCTTTTCATTCTGCACATCTCTCTCTTCATTCTGCACATCTCTTCATTCTGCACATCTCTTCATTCTGCACATCTCTCTCTTGCTCTCTTCATTCTGCACATATCTCTCTTGCTCTCTTCATTCTGCACATCTCTTGCTCTCTTCATTCTGCACATCTCTCTCTTCATTCTGCACATCTCTCTCTTGCTCTCTTCATACTGCACATCTCTCTCTTGCTCTCTTCATTCTGCACATCTCTCTCTTCATTCTTGCTCTCTTCATTCTGCACATCTCTCTCTTCATTCTTGCTCTCTTCATTCTGCACATCTCTCTCTTCATTCTGCACATCTCTCTCTTGCTCTCTTCATTCTGCACATCTCTCTCTTGCTCTCTTCATTCTGCACATCTCTCTCTTCATTCCGCACATGTCTCTCTTCATTCCGCACATGTCTCTCTTCATTCCGCACATGTTTCTCTTCATTCTGCACATGTCTCTCTTCATTCTGCACATCTCTCTCTTCATTGTTGCTCTCTTCATTCTGCACACCTCTCTCTTGCTCTCTTCATTCTGCACATATCTCTCTTGCTCTCTTCATTCTGCACATCTCTCTCTTGCTCTCTTCATTCTGCACATCTCTCACTTCATTCTGCACATCTCTCTCTTCATTCTGCACATCTCTCTCTTGCTCTCTAAATTCTGCACGTCTCTCTCTTCATTCTTGCTCTCTTCATTCTGCACATCTCTCTCTTCATTCTTGCTCTCTTCATTCTTGCTCTCTTCATTCTGCACATCTCTCTCTTCATTCTGCACATCTCTCTCTTGCTCTTTTCATTCTGCACATCTCTCTCTTGCTCTCTTCATTCTGCACATCTCTCTCTTCATTCTTGCTCTCTTCATTCTGCACATCTCTCTCATCATTCTTGCTCTCTTCATTCTGCACATCTCTCTCTTCATTCTGCACATCTCTCTCTTGCTCTCTTCATTCTGCACATCTCTCTCTTGCTCTCTTCATCCTGCGCATCTCTCTCTTGTTCTCTTCATTCTGCACTTCTCTCTCTTCATTCTGCACATCTCTCTCTTCATTCTGCACACCTCTCTCTTCATTCTGCACATCTCTCTCTTCATTCTGCACATCTCTCTCTTCATTCTGCACATCTCGCTCTTCATTCTGCAAATCTCGCTCTTCATTCTGCACATCTCTCTCTTCATTCTGCACATCTCTCTTGCTCTCTTCATTCTGCACATCTCTCTTGCTCTCTTCATTCTGCACATCTCTCTTGCTCTCTTCATTCTGCACATCTATCTCTCCATTCTGCACATCTCTCTCTTGCTCTCTTCATTCTGCACATCTCTCTTCATTCTGCACATCTCTCTCTTTCTCTCTTCATTCTGCACATCTCTCTCTTCATTCTGCACATCTCTCTCTTCATTCTGCACATCTCACTCTTCATTCTGCACATCTCTCTCTTCATTCTGCACATCTCTCTCTTCATTCTGCACATCTATCTCTTCATTCTGCACATCTCTCTTGCTCTCTTCATTCTGCACATCTATCTCTCCATTCTGCACATCTCTCTCTTGCTCTCTTCATTCTGCACATCTCTCTTCATTCTGCACATCTCTCTCTTTCTCTCTTCATTCTGCACATCTCTCTCTTTCTCTCTTCATTCTGCACATCTCTCTCTTCATTCTGCACATCTCTCTCGCTCTCTTCATTCTGCACATCTATCTCTCCATTCTGCACATCTCTCTCTTCATTCTGCACTTCTCTCTCTTCATTCTGCACATCTCTCTCTTGCTCTCTTCATTCTGCACATCTATCTCTTCATTCTGCGCATCTCTCTCTTGCTCTCTTCATTCTGCACATCTCTCTCTTGCTCTCTTCATTCTGCACATCTCTCTCTTCATTCCGCACATGTCTCTCTTCATTCCGCACATGTCTCTCTTCATTCCGCACATGTTTCTCTTCATTCTGCACGTCTCTCTTCATTCTGCACATCTCTCTCTTCATTGTTGCTCTCTTCATTCTGCACACCTCTCTCTTGCTCTCTTCATTCTGCACATATCTCTCTTGCTCTCTTCATTCTGCACATCTCTCTCTTGCTCTCTTCATTCTGCACATCTCTCACTTCATTCTGCACATCTCTCTCTTCATTCTGCACATCTCTCTCTTGCTCTCTAAATTCTGCACGTCTCTCTCTTCATTCTTGCTCTCTTCATTCTGCACATCTCTCTCTTCATTCTTGCTCTCTTCATTCTTGCTCTCTTCATTCTGCACATCTCTCTCTTCATTCTGCACAACTCTCTCTTGCTCATTTCATTCTGCACATCTCTCTCTTGCTCTCTTCATTCTGCACATCTCTCTCTTCATTCTTGCTCTCTTCATTCTGCACATCTCTCTCATCATTCTTGCTCTCTTCATTCTGCACATCTCTCTCTTCATTCTGCACATCTCTCTCTTGCTCTCTTCATCCTGCGCATCTCTCTCTTGTTCTCTTCATTCTGCACTTCTCTCTCTTCATTCTGCACATCTCTCTCTTCATTCTGCACACCTCTCTCTTCATTCTGCACATCTCTCTCTTCATTCTGCACATCTCTCTCTTCATTCTGCACATCTCTCTCTTCATTCTGCACATCTCGCTCTTCATTCTGCACATCTCGCTCTTCATTCTGCACATCTCTCTCTTCATTCTGCACATCTCTCTTGCTCTCTTCATTCTGCACATCTATCTCTTCATTCTGCACATCTCTCTTGCTCTCTTCATTCTGCACATCTATCTCTCCATTCTGCACATCTCTCTCTTGCTCTCTTCATTCTGCACATCTCTCTTCATTCTGCACATCTCTCTCTTTCTCTCTTCATTCTGCACATCTCTCTCTTCATTCTGCACTTCTCTCTCTTGCTCTCTTCATTCTGCACATCTCTTCATTCTGCACATCTCTCTCTTGCTCTCTTCATTCTGCACATCTATCTCTCCATTCTGCACATCTCTCTCTTGCTCTCTTCATTCTGCACATCTCTCTCTTCATTCTGCACATCTCTCTCTTGCTCTCTTCATTCTGCACATCTCTCTCTTCATTCTGCACATCTCTCTCTTGCTCTCTTCATTCTGCACATCTCTCTCTTGCTCTCTTCATTCTGCACATCTCTCTCTTCATTCTGCACATCTCTCTCTTCATTCCGCACATGTCTCTCTTCATTCCGCACATGTCTCTCTTCATTCCGCACATGTTTCTCTTCATTCTGCACATCTCTCTCTTCATTGTTGCTCTCTTCATTCTGCACACCTCTCTCTTGCTCTCTTCATTCTGCACATATCTCTCTTGCTCTCTTCATTCTGCACATCTCTCTCTTGCTCTCTTCATTCTGCACATCTCTCACTTCATTCTGCACATCTCTCTCTTCATTCTGCACATCTCTCTCTTGCTCTCTTCATTCTGCACGTCTCTCTCTTCATTCTTGCTCTCTTCATTCTGCACATCTCTCTCTTCATTCTTGCTCTCTTCATTCTGTACACCTCTCTCTTGCTCTCTTCATTCTGCACATCTCTCTCTTGCTCTTTTCATTCTGCACATCTCTCTCTTGCTCTCTTCATTCTGCACATCTCTCTCTCCATTCTTGTTGCTCTCTTCATTCTGCACATCTCTCTCTTCATTCTTGCTCTCTTCATTCTGCACATCTCTCTCTTCATTCTTGCTCTCTTCATTCTGCACATCTCTCTCTTCATTCTTGCTCTCTTCATTCTGCACATCTCTCTCTTCATTCTGTACATCTCTCTTTTCATTCTGCACATCTCTCTCTTCATTCTGCACATCTCTCTCTTCATTCTGCACATCTCGCTCTTCATTCTGCACATCTCTCTCTTCATTCTGCACATCTCTCTCTTCATTCTGCAAATCTCTCTCTTGCTCTCTTCATTCTGCACATCTCTCTCTTCATTCTGCACATCTCTCTCTTGCTCTCTTCATTCTGCACATCTCTCTCTTCATTCTGCACATCTCTCTCTTCATTCCGCACATCTCTCTCTTCATTCCGCACATGTCTCTCTTCATTCCGCACATGTCTCTCTTCATTCCGCACATGTCTCTGTTCATTCCGCACATGTCTCTGTTCATTCCGCACCTGTCTCTGTTCATTCCGCACATGTCTCTGTTCATTCCGCACATGTCTCTGTTCATTCCGCACATGTCTCTGTTCATTCCGCACATGTCTCTCTTCATTCCGCACATGTCTCTCTTCATTCCGCACATGTCTCTCTTCATTCCGCACATGTCTCTCTTCATTCCGCACATGTCTCTCTTCATTCCGCACATGTCTCTCTTCATTCCGCACATGTCTCTCTTCATTCCGCACATGTCTCTGTTCATTCCGCACATGTCTCTGTTCATTCCGCAAATGTCTCTCTTCATTCCGCACATGTCTCTCTTCATTCTGCACATCTCTCTCTTCATTGTTGCTCTCTTCATTCTGCACACCTCTCTCTTGCTCTCTTCATTCTGCACATCACTCTCTTCATTCTTGCTCTCTTCATTCTGCACATCTCTCTCTTCATTCTGCACATCACTCTCTTCATTCTTGCTCTCTTCATTCTGCACATCACTCTCTTCATTCTTGCTCTCTTCATTCTGCACATCTCTCTCTTCATTCTGCACATCTCTCTCTTGCTCTCTTCATCCTGCGCATCTCTCTCTTGTTCTCTTCATTCTGCACTTCTCTCTCTTCATTCTGCACACCTCTCTCTTCATTCTGCACATCTCTCTCTTCATTCTGCACATCTCTCTCTTCATTCTGCACATCTCGCTCTTCATTCTGCACATCTCGCTCTTCATTCTGCACATCTCTCTCTTCATTCTGCACATCTCTCTCTTCATTCTGCACATCTCTCTCTTCATTCTGCACATCTCGCTCTTCATTCTGCACATCTCTCTCTTCATTCTGCACATCTCTCTCTTCATTCTGCACATCTCGCTCTTCATTCTGCACATCTCGCTCTTCATTCTGCACATCTCTCTCTTCATTCTGCACATCTCTCTTGCTCTCTTCATTCTGCACATCTCTCTCTTCATTCTGCACATCTCTCTCTTGCTCTCTTCATTCTGCACATCTCTCTTCATTCTGCACATCTCTCTCTTTCTCTCTTCATTCTGCACATCTCTCTCTTCATTCTGCACATCTCTCTCTTGCTCTCTTCATTCTGCACATCTATCTCTCCATTCTGCACATCTCTCTCTTGCTCTCTTCATTCTGCACATCTCTCTCTTCATTCTGCACATCTCTCTCTTGCTCTCTTCATTCTGCAAATCTCTCTCTTCATTCTGCGCATCTCTCTCTTGCTCTCTTCATTCTGCACATCTCTCTCTTGCTCTCTTCATTCTGCACATCTCTCTCTTCATTCTGCACATCTCTCTCTTCATTCCGCACATGTCTCTCTTCATTCCGCACATGTCTCTCTTCATTCCGCACATGTCTCTCTTCATTCTGCACGTCTCTCTTCATTCTGCACATCTCTCTCTTCATTGTTGCTCTCTTCATTCTGCACACCTCTCTCTTGCTCTCTTCATTCTGCACATATCTCTCTTGCTCTCTTCATTCTGCACATCTCTCTCTTGCTCTCTTCATTCTGCACATCTCTCACTTCATTCTGCACATCTCTCTCTTCATTCTGCACATCTCTCTCTTGCTCTCTTCATTCTGCACGTCTCTCTCTTCATTCTTGCTCTCTTCATTCTGCACATCTCTCTCTTCATTCTTGCTCTCTCCATTCTGCACATCTCTCTCTTGCTCTCTTCATTCTGCACATCTCTCTCTTGCTCTTTTCATTCTGCACATCTCTCTCTTCATTCTGAACATCTCTCTATTGCTCTCTTCATTCTGCACATCTCTCTCTTGCTCTCTTCATTCTGCACATCTCTCTCTTCATTCTTGCTCTCTTCATTCTGCACGTCTCTCTCTTCATTCTTGCTCTCTTCATTCTGCACATCTCTCTCTTCATTCTTGCTCTCTTCATTCTGCACATCTCTCTCTTCATTCTTGCTCTCTTCATTTTGCACATCTCTCTCTTCATTCCGCACATGTCTCTCTTCATTCCGCACATGTCTCTCTTCATTCCGCACATGTTTCTCTTCATTCTGCACATGTCTCTCTTCATTCTGCACATCTCTCTCTTCATTGTTGCTCTCTTCATTCTGCACACCTCTCTCTTGCTCTCTTCATTCTGCACATATCTCTCTTGCTCTCTTCATTCTGCACATCTCTCTCTTGCTCTCTTCATTCTGCACATCTCTCACTTCATTCTGCACATCTCTCTCTTCATTCTGCACATCTCTCTCTTGCTCTCTAAATTCTGCACGTCTCTCTCTTCATTCTTGCTCTCTTCATTCTGCACATCTCTCTCTTCATTCTTGCTCTCTTCATTCTTGCTCTCTTCATTCTGCACATCTCTCTCTTCATTCTGCACATCTCTCTCTTGCTCTTTTCATTCTGCACATCTCTCTCTTGCTCTCTTCATTCTGCACATCTCTCTCTTCATTCTTGCTCTCTTCATTCTGCACATCTCTCTCATCATTCTTGCTCTCTTCATTCTGCACATCTCTCTCTTCATTCTGCACATCTCTCTCTTGCTCTCTTCATTCTGCACATCTCTCTCTTGCTCTCTTCATCCTGCGCATCTCTCTCTTGTTCTCTTCATTCTGCACTTCTCTCTCTTCATTCTGCACATCTCTCTCTTCATTCTGCACACCTCTCTCTTCATTCTGCACATCTCT
The DNA here is from genome assembly GCA_030533445.1 of Cyprinodon diabolis. Lineage (NCBI taxonomy): Eukaryota > Metazoa > Chordata > Actinopteri > Cyprinodontiformes > Cyprinodontidae > Cyprinodon > Cyprinodon diabolis. The sequence goes on along the minus strand of CM060063.1, from coordinate 43,808,748 downwards.
CTCTTCATTCTGCACATCTCTCTCTTCATTCTGCACATCTCGCTCTTCATTCTGCACATCTCGCTCTTCATTCTGCACATCTCTCTCTTCATTCTGCACATCTCTCTTGCTCTCTTCATTCTGCACATCTCTCTTGCTCTCTTCATTCTGCACATCTCTCTTGCTCTCTTCATTCTGCACATCTATCTCTCCATTCTGCACATCTCTCTCTTGCTCTCTTCATTCTGCACATCTCTCTTCATTCTGCACATCTCTCTCTTTCTCTCTTCATTCTGCACATCTCTCTCTTCATTCTGCACATCTCTCTCTTCATTCTGCACATCTCACTCTTCATTCTGCACATCTCTCTCTTCATTCTGCACATCTCTCTCTTCATTCTGCACATCTATCTCTTCATTCTGCACATCTCTCTTGCTCTCTTCATTCTGCACATCTATCTCTCCATTCTGCACATCTCTCTCTTGCTCTCTTCATTCTGCACATCTCTCTTCATTCTGCACATCTCTCTCTTTCTCTCTTCATTCTGCACATCTCTCTCTTTCTCTCTTCATTCTGCACATCTCTCTCTTCATTCTGCACATCTCTCTCGCTCTCTTCATTCTGCACATCTATCTCTCCATTCTGCACATCTCTCTCTTCATTCTGCACTTCTCTCTCTTCATTCTGCACATCTCTCTCTTGCTCTCTTCATTCTGCACATCTATCTCTTCATTCTGCGCATCTCTCTCTTGCTCTCTTCATTCTGCACATCTCTCTCTTGCTCTCTTCATTCTGCACATCTCTCTCTTCATTCCGCACATGTCTCTCTTCATTCCGCACATGTCTCTCTTCATTCCGCACATGTTTCTCTTCATTCTGCACGTCTCTCTTCATTCTGCACATCTCTCTCTTCATTGTTGCTCTCTTCATTCTGCACACCTCTCTCTTGCTCTCTTCATTCTGCACATATCTCTCTTGCTCTCTTCATTCTGCACATCTCTCTCTTGCTCTCTTCATTCTGCACATCTCTCTCTTCATTCTGCACATCTCTCTCTTGCTCTCTAAATTCTGCACGTCTCTCTCTTCATTCTTGCTCTCTTCATTCTGCACATCTCTCTCTTCATTCTTGCTCTCTTCATTCTTGCTCTCTTCATTCTGCACATCTCTCTCTTCATTCTGCACAACTCTCTCTTGCTCATTTCATTCTGCACATCTCTCTCTTGCTCTCTTCATTCTGCACATCTCTCTCTTCATTCTTGCTCTCTTCATTCTGCACATCTCTCTCATCATTCTTGCTCTCTTCATTCTGCACATCTCTCTCTTCATTCTGCACATCTCTCTCTTGCTCTCTTCATCCTGCGCATCTCTCTCTTGTTCTCTTCATTCTGCACTTCTCTCTCTTCATTCTGCACATCTCTCTCTTCATTCTGCACACCTCTCTCTTCATTCTGCACATCTCTCTCTTCATTCTGCACATCTCTCTCTTCATTCTGCACATCTCTCTCTTCATTCTGCACATCTCGCTCTTCATTCTGCACATCTCGCTCTTCATTCTGCACATCTCTCTCTTCATTCTGCACATCTCTCTTGCTCTCTTCATTCTGCACATCTATCTCTTCATTCTGCACATCTCTCTTGCTCTCTTCATTCTGCACATCTATCTCTCCATTCTGCACATCTCTCTCTTGCTCTCTTCATTCTGCACATCTCTCTTCATTCTGCACATCTCTCTCTTTCTCTCTTCATTCTGCACATCTCTCTCTTCATTCTGCACTTCTCTCTCTTGCTCTCTTCATTCTGCACATCTCTTCATTCTGCACATCTCTCTCTTGCTCTCTTCATTCTGCACATCTATCTCTCCATTCTGCACATCTCTCTCTTGCTCTCTTCATTCTGCACATCTCTCTCTTCATTCTGCACATCTCTCTCTTGCTCTCTTCATTCTGCACATCTCTCTCTTCATTCTGCACATCTCTCTCTTGCTCTCTTCATTCTGCACATCTCTCTCTTGCTCTCTTCATTCTGCACATCTCTCTCTTCATTCTGCACATCTCTCTCTTCATTCCGCACATGTCTCTCTTCATTCCGCACATGTCTCTCTTCATTCCGCACATGTTTCTCTTCATTCTGCACATCTCTCTCTTCATTGTTGCTCTCTTCATTCTGCACACCTCTCTCTTGCTCTCTTCATTCTGCACATATCTCTCTTGCTCTCTTCATTCTGCACATCTCTCTCTTGCTCTCTTCATTCTGCACATCTCTCACTTCATTCTGCACATCTCTCTCTTCATTCTGCACATCTCTCTCTTGCTCTCTTCATTCTGCACGTCTCTCTCTTCATTCTTGCTCTCTTCATTCTGCACATCTCTCTCTTCATTCTTGCTCTCTTCATTCTGTACACCTCTCTCTTGCTCTCTTCATTCTGCACATCTCTCTCTTGCTCTTTTCATTCTGCACATCTCTCTCTTGCTCTCTTCATTCTGCACATCTCTCTCTCCATTCTTGTTGCTCTCTTCATTCTGCACATCTCTCTCTTCATTCTTGCTCTCTTCATTCTGCACATCTCTCTCTTCATTCTTGCTCTCTTCATTCTGCACATCTCTCTCTTCATTCTTGCTCTCTTCATTCTGCACATCTCTCTCTTCATTCTGTACATCTCTCTTTTCATTCTGCACATCTCTCTCTTCATTCTGCACATCTCTCTCTTCATTCTGCACATCTCGCTCTTCATTCTGCACATCTCTCTCTTCATTCTGCACATCTCTCTCTTCATTCTGCAAATCTCTCTCTTGCTCTCTTCATTCTGCACATCTCTCTCTTCATTCTGCACATCTCTCTCTTGCTCTCTTCATTCTGCACATCTCTCTCTTCATTCTGCACATCTCTCTCTTCATTCCGCACATCTCTCTCTTCATTCCGCACATGTCTCTCTTCATTCCGCACATGTCTCTCTTCATTCCGCACATGTCTCTCTTCATTCCGCACATGTCTCTGTTCATTCCGCACATGTCTCTGTTCATTCCGCACCTGTCTCTGTTCATTCCGCACATGTCTCTGTTCATTCCGCACATGTCTCTGTTCATTCCGCACATGTCTCTGTTCATTCCGCACATGTCTCTCTTCATTCCGCACATGTCTCTCTTCATTCCGCACATGTCTCTCTTCATTCCGCACATGTCTCTCTTCATTCCGCACATGTCTCTGTTCATTCCGCACATGTCTCTGTTCATTCCGCAAATGTCTCTCTTCATTCCGCACATGTCTCTCTTCATTCTGCACATCTCTCTCTTCATTGTTGCTCTCTTCATTCTGCACACCTCTCTCTTGCTCTCTTCATTCTGCACATCACTCTCTTCATTCTTGCTCTCTTCATTCTGCACATCTCTCTCTTCATTCTGCACATCACTCTCTTCATTCTTGCTCTCTTCATTCTGCACATCACTCTCTTCATTCTTGCTCTCTTCATTCTGCACATCTCTCTCTTCATTCTGCACATCTCTCTCTTGCTCTCTTCATCCTGCGCATCTCTCTCTTGTTCTCTTCATTCTGCACTTCTCTCTCTTCATTCTGCACACCTCTCTCTTCATTCTGCACATCTCTCTCTTCATTCTGCACATCTCTCTCTTCATTCTGCACATCTCTCTCTTCATTCTGCACATCTCGCTCTTCATTCTGCACATCTCGCTCTTCATTCTGCACATCTCGCTCTTCATTCTGCACATCTCTCTTGCTCTCTTCATTCTGCACATCTATCTCTTCATTCTGCACATCTCTCTTGCTCTCTTCATTCTGCACTTCTATCTCTCCATTCTGCACATCTCTCTCTTGCTCTCTTCATTCTGCACATCTCTCTTCATTCTGCACATCTCTCTCTTTCTCTCTTCATTCTGCACATCTCTCTCTTCATTCTGCACATCTCTCTCTTGCTCTCTTCATTCTGCACATCTATCTCTCCATTCTGCACATCTCTCTCTTGCTCTCTTCATTCTGCACATCTCTCTCTTCATTCTGCACATCTCTCTCTTGCTCTCTTCATTCTGCAAATCTCTCTCTTCATTCTGCGCATCTCTCTCTTGCTCTCTTCATTCTGCACATCTCTCTCTTGCTCTCTTCATTCTGCACATCTCTCTCTTCATTCTGCACATCTCTCTCTTCATTCCGCACATGTCTCTCTTCATTCCGCACATGTCTCTCTTCATTCCGCACATGTCTCTCTTCATTCTGCACGTCTCTCTTCATTCTGCACATCTCTCTCTTCATTGTTGCTCTCTTCATTCTGCACACCTCTCTCTTGCTCTCTTCATTCTGCACATATCTCTCTTGCTCTCTTCATTCTGCACATCTCTCTCTTGCTCTCTTCATTCTGCACATCTCTCACTTCATTCTGCACATCTCTCTCTTCATTCTGCACATCTCTCTCTTGCTCTCTTCATTCTGCACGTCTCTCTCTTCATTCTTGCTCTCTTCATTCTGCACATCTCTCTCTTCATTCTTGCTCTCTCCATTCTGCACATCTCTCTCTTGCTCTCTTCATTCTGCACATCTCTCTCTTGCTCTTTTCATTCTGCACATCTCTCTCTTCATTCTGAACATCTCTCTATTGCTCTCTTCATTCTGCACATCTCTCTCTTGCTCTCTTCATTCTGCACATCTCTCTCTTCATTCTTGCTCTCTTCATTCTGCACGTCTCTCTCTTCATTCTTGCTCTCTTCATTCTGCACATCTCTCTCTTCATTCTTGCTCTCTTCATTCTGCACATCTCTCTCTTCATTCTTGCTCTCTTCATTTTGCACATCTCTCTCTTCATTCTGTACATCTCTCTTTTCATTCTGCACATCTCACTCTTCATTCTGCACATCTCTCTCTTCATTCTGCACATCTCTTCATTCTGCACATCTCACTCTTCATTCTGCACATCTCTCTCTTCATTCTGCACATCTCTCTCTTGCTCTCTTCATTCTGCACATATCTCTCTTGCTCTCTTCATTCTGCACATCTCTTGCTCTCTTCATTCTGCACATCTCTCTCTTCATTCTGCACATCTCTCTCTTGCTCTCTTCATACTGCACATCTCTCTCTTGCTCTCTTCATTCTGCACATCTCTCTCTTCATTCTTGCTCTCTTCATTCTGCACATCTCTCTCTTCATTCTGCACATCTCTCTCTTCATTCTGCACATCTCTCTCTTCATTCTGCACATCTCTCTCTTCATTCTGCACATCTCGCTCTTCATTCTGCACATCTCGCTCTTCATTCTGCACATCTCTCTCTTCATTCTGCACATCTCTCTTGCTCTCTTCATTCTGCACATCTATCTCTTCATTCTGCACATCTCTCTTGCTCTCTTCATTCTGCACTTCTATCTCTCCATTCTGCACATCTCTCTCTTGCTCTCTTCATTCTGCACATCTCTCTTCATTCTGCACATCTCTCTCTTTCTCTCTTCATTCTGCACATCTCTCTCTTCATTCTGCACATCTCTCTCTTGCTCTCTTCATTCTGCACATCTATCTCTCCATTCTGCACATCTCTCTCTTGCTCTCTTCATTCTGCACATCTCTCTCTTCATTCTGCACATCTCTCTCTTGCTCTCTTCATTCTGCAAATCTCTCTCTTCATTCTGCGCATCTCTCTCTTGCTCTCTTCATTCTGCACATCTCTCTCTTGCTCTCTTCATTCTGCACATCTCTCTCTTCATTCTGCACATCTCTCTCTTCATTCCGCACATGTCTCTCTTCATTCCGCACATGTCTCTCTTCATTCCGCACATGTCTCTCTTCATTCTGCACGTCTCTCTTCATTCTGCACATCTCTCTCTTGCTCTCTTCATTCTGCACATATCTCTCTTGCTCTCTTCATTCTGCACATCTCTCTCTTGCTCTCTTCATTCTGCACATCTCTCACTTCATTCTGCACATCTCTCTCTTCATTCTGCACATCTCTCTCTTGCTCTCTTCATTCTGCACGTCTCTCTCTTCATTCTTGCTCTCTTCATTCTGCACATCTCTCTCTTCATTCTTGCTCTCTCCATTCTGCACATCTCTCTCTTGCTCTCTTCATTCTGCACATCTCTCTCTTGCTCTTTTCATTCTGCACATCTCTCTCTTCATTCTGAACATCTCTCTATTGCTCTCTTCATTCTGCACATCTCTCTCTTGCTCTCTTCATTCTGCACATCTCTCTCTTCATTCTTGCTCTCTTCATTCTGCACGTCTCTCTCTTCATTCTTGCTCTCTTCATTCTGCACATCTCTCTCTTCATTCTTGCTCTCTTCATTCTGCACATCTCTCTCTTCATTCTTGCTCTCTTCATTTTGCACATCTCTCTCTTCATTCTGTACATCTCTCTTTTCATTCTGCACATCTCACTCTTCATTCTGCACATCTCTCTCTTCATTCTGCACATCTCTTCATTCTGCACATCTCACTCTTCATTCTGCACATCTCTCTCTTCATTCTGCACATCTCTCTCTTGCTCTCTTCATTCTGCACATATCTCTCTTGCTCTCTTCATTCTGCACATCTCTTGCTCTCTTCATTCTGCACATCTCTCTCTTCATTCTGCACATCTCTCTCTTGCTCTCTTCATACTGCACATCTCTCTCTTGCTCTCTTCATTCTGCACATCTCTCTCTTCATTCTTGCTCTCTTCATTCTGCACATCTCTCTCTTCATTCTTGCTCTCTTCATTCTGCACATCTCTCTCTTCATTCTGCACATCTCTCTCTTGCTCTCTTCATTCTGCACATCTCTCTCTTGCTCTCTTCATTCTGCACATCTCTCTCTTTATTCCGCACATGTCTCTCTTCATTCCGCACATGTCTCTCTTCATTCCGCACATGTCTCTCTTCATTCCGCACGTCTCTCTTCATTCCGCACATGTCTCTGTTCATTCCGCACATGTCTCTGTTCATTCCGCACATGTCTCTCTTCATTCCGCACATGTCTCTCTTCATTCTGCACATGTCTCTCTTCATTCTGCACATCTCTCTCTTCATTGTTGCTCTCTTCATTCTGCACACCTTTCTCTTGCTCTCTTCATTCTGCACATCTCTCTCTTCATTCTTGCTCTCTCCATTTTGCACATCTCTCTCTTCATTCTGTACATCTCTCTTTTCATTCTGCACATCTCACTCTTCATTCTGCACATCTCTCTCTTCATTCTGCACATCTCTTCATTCTGCACATCTCACTCTTCATTCTGCACATCTCTCTCTTCATTCTGCACATCTCTCTCTTGCTCTCTTCATTCTGCACATATCTCTCTTGCTCTCTTCATTCTGCACATCTCTTGCTCTCTTCATTCTGCACATCTCTCTCTTCATTCTGCACATCTCTCTCTTGCTCTCTTCATACTGCACATCTCTCTCTTGCTCTCTTCATTCTGCACATCTCTCTCTTCATTCTTGCTCTCTTCATTCTGCACATCTCTCTCTTCATTCTTGCTCTCTTCATTCTGCACATCTCTCTCTTCATTCTGCACATCTCTCTCTTGCTCTCTTCATTCTGCACATCTCTCTCTTGCTCTCTTCATTCTGCACATCTCTCTCTTTATTCCGCACATGTCTCTCTTCATTCCGCACATGTCTCTCTTCATTCCGCACGTCTCTCTTCATTCCGCACGTCTCTCTTCATTTCGCACATGTCTCTGTTCATTCCGCACATGTCTCTGTTCATTCCGCACATGTCTCTCTTCATTCCGCACATGTCTCTCTTCATTCCGCACATGTCTCTCTTCATTCTGCACATGTCTCTCTTCATTCCGCACATGTCTCTCTTCATTCTGCACATCTCTCTCTTCATTGTTGCTCTCTTCATTCTGCACACCTTTCTCTTGCTCTCTTCATTCTGCACACCTCTCTCTTGCTCTCTTCATTCTGCACATCACTCTCTTCATTCTTGCTCTGTTCATTCTGCACATCTCTGTCTTCATTCTGCACATCTCTCTCTTGCTCTCTTCATCCTGCGCATCTCTCTCTTGTTCTCTTCATTCTGCACTTCTCTCTCTTCATTCTGCACACCTCTCTCTTCATTCTGAATATCTCTCTCTTCATTCTGCACACCTCTCTTCATTCTGCATATCTCGCTCTTCATTCTGCACATCTCGCTCTTCATTCTGCACATCTCTCTCTTCATTCTGCACATCTCTCTCTTCATTCTGCACATCTCTCTCTTCATTCTGCACTTCTCTCTCTTGCTCTCTTCATTCTGCACTTCTCTCTCCATTCTGCACATCTCTCTCTTGCTCTCTTCATTCTGCACATCTCTCTCTTCATTCTGCACATCTCTCTCTTCATTCTGCACATCTCTCTCTTGCTCTCTTCATTCTGCACATCTCTCTCTTGCTCTCTTCATTCTGCACATCTCTCTCTTCATTCTGTACATCTCTCTTTTCATTCTGCACATCTCTCTTTTCATTCTGCACATCTCTCTTTTCATTCTGCACATCTCTCTCTTCATTCTGCACATCTCTTCATTCTGCACTTCTCACTCTTCATTCTGCACATCTCTCTCTTCATTCTGCACATCTCTCTCTTGCTCTCTTCATTCTGCACATCTCTCTTGCTCTCTTCATTCTGCACATCTCTCTCTTGCTCTCTTCATTCTGCACATCTCTCTCCATTCTGCACATCTCTCTCTTGCTCTCTTCATTCTGCACATCTCTCTCCATTCTGCACATCTCTCTCTTGCTCTCTTCATTCTGCACATCTCTCTCTTCATTCTCGCACATCTCTCTCTTGCTCTCTTCATTCTGCACATCTCTCTCTTACTCTCTTCATTCTGCACATCTCTCTCTTCATTCTTGCTCTCTTCATTCTGCACATCTCTCTCTTCATTCTTGCTCTCTTCATTCTGCACATCTCTCTCTTCATTCTGCACATCTCTCTCTTCATTCTTGCTCTCTTCATTGTGCACATCTCTCTCTTCATTCTGCACATCTCTCTCTTCATTCTGCACACCTCTCTCTTCATTCTGCACATCTCGCTCTTCATTCTTGCTCTCTTCATTCTGCACATCTCTCTCTTCATTCTTGCTCTCTTCATTCTGCACATCTCTCTCTTCATTCTTGCTCTCTTCATTGTGCACATCTCTCTCTTCATTCTGCACATCTCTCTCTTGCTCTCTTCATTCTGCACATCTCTCTCTTGCTCTCTTCATTCTGCACATCTCTCTTCATTCTGCACATCTCTCTCTTCATTCTTGCTCTCTTCATTCTGCACATCTCTCTCCATTCTTGCTCTCTTCAATCTGCACATCTCTCTCTTCATTCTTGCTCTCTTCATTCTGCACATCTCTCTCTTCATTCTGTACATCTCTCTTTTCATTCTGCACATCTCTCTTTTCATTCTGCACATCTCTCTCTTCATTCTGCACATCTCTTCATTCTGCACATCTCACTCTTCATTCTGCACATCTCTCTCCATTCTGCACATCTCTCTCTTGCTCTCTTCATTCTGCACATCTCTCTCTTCATTCTCGCACATCTCTCTCTTGCTCTCTTCATTCTGCACATCTCTCTCTTGCTCTCTTCATTCTGCACATCTCTCTCTTCATTCTTGCTCTCTTCCTTCTGCACATCTCTCTCTTCATTCTTGCTCTCTTCATTCTGCACATCTCTTCATTCTTGCTCTCTTCATTCTGCACATCTCTCTCTTCATTCTGTACATCTCTCTTTTCATTCTGCACATCTCTCTTTTCATTCTGCACATCTCTCTCTTCATTCTGCACATCTCTTCATTCTGCACATCTCACTCTTCATTCTGCACATCTCTCTCTTCATTCTGCACATCTCTCTCTTGCTCTCTTCATTCTGCACATATCTCTCTTGCTCTCTTCATTCTGCACATCTCTCTCTTCATTCTGCACATCTCTCTCTTGCTCTCTTCAGTCTGCACATCTCTCTCTTCATTCTGCACATCTCTCTCTTCATTCTGTACATCTCTCTTTTCATTCTGCACATCTCTCTTTTCATTCTGCACATCTCTCTCTTCATTCTGCACATCTCTTCATTCTGCACATCTCTCTTCATTCTGCACATATCTCTCTTGCTCTCTTCATTCTGCACATCTCTCTCTTGCTCTCTTCATTCTGCACATCTCTCTCTTGCTCTCTTCATTCTGCACATCTCTCTCTTGCTCTCTTCATTCTGCACATCTCTCTCTTCATTCTGCACATCTCTCTCTTGCTCTCTTCATTCTGCACATCTCTCTCTTGCTCTCTTCATTCTGCACATCTCTCTATTGCTCTCTTCATTCTGCACATCTCTCTCTTCATTCTGCACATCTCTCTCTTGCTCTCTTCATTCTGCACGCCTCTCTCTTCATTCTTGCTCTCTTCATTCTGCACATCTCTCTCTTCATTCTTGCTCTCTTCATTCTGCACATCTCTCTCTTCATTCTGCACATCTCTCTCTTGCTCTCTTCATTCTGCACATCTCTCTCTTCATTCTTGCTCTCTTCATTCTGCACATCTCTCTCTTCATTCTTGCTCTCTTCATTCTGCACATCTCTCTCTTCATTCTGTACATCTCTCTTTTCATTCTGCACATCTCTCTCTTCATTCTGCACATCTCTTCATTCTGCACATCTCACTCTTCATTCTGCACATCTCTCTCTTCATTCTGCACATCTCTCTTGCTCTCTTCATTCTGCACATATCTCTCTTGCTCTCTTCATTCTGCACATCTCTCTCTTGCTCTCTTCATTCTGCACATCTCTCTCTTCATTCTGCACCTCTCTCTTGCTCTCTTCATTCTGCACATCTCTCTCTTCATTCTGCACATCTCTCTCTTCATTCTGTACATCTCTCTTTTCATTCTGCACATCTCTCTTTTCATTCTGCACATCTCTCTCTTCATTCTGCACATCTCTTCATTCTGCACATCTCTCTCTTCATTCTGCACATATCTCTCTTGCTCTCTTCATTCTGCACATCTCTCTCTTGCTCTATTCATTCTGCACATCTCTCTCTTGCTCTCTTCATTCTGCACATCTCTCTCTTGCTCTCTTCATTCTGCACATCTCTCTCTTCATTCTGCACATCTCTCTCTTGCTCTCTTCATTCTGCACATCTCTCTCTTGCTCTCTTCATTCTGCACATCTCTCTATTGCTCTCTTCATTTTGCACATCTCTCTCTTCATTCTGCACATCTCTCTCTTGCTCTCTTCATTCTGCACGTCTCTCTCTTCATTCTTGCTCTCTTCATTCTGCACATCTCTCTCTTCATTCTTGCTCTCTTCATTCTGCACATCTCTCTTCATTCTGCACATCTCTCTCTTGCTCTCTTCATTCTGCACATCTCTCTCTTCATTCTTGCTCTCTTCATTCTGCACATCTCTCTCTTCATTCTTGCTCTCTTCATTCTGCACATCTCTCTCTTCATTTTTGCTCTCTTCATTCTGCACATCTCTCTCTTCATTCTTGCTCTCTTCATTCTACACATCTATCTCTCCATTCTGCACATCTCTCTCTTGCTCTCTTCATTCTGCACATCTTTCTCTTCATTCTGCACATCTCTCTCTTGCTCTCTTCATTCTGCACATCTCTCTCTTGCTCTCTTCATTCTACACATCTCTCTCTTCATTCCGCACGTCTCTCTTCATTCCGCACATGTCTCTGTTCATTCCGCACATGTCTCTCTCCATTCCGCACATGTCTCTCTTCATTCCGCACGTCTCTCTTCATTCCGCACATGTCTCTCTTCATTGTTGCTCTCTTCATTCTGCACACCTCTCTCTTGCTCTCTTCATTCTGCACACCTCTCTCTTGCTCTCTTCATTCTTGCTCTCTTCATTCTGCACATCTCTGTCTTCATTCTGCACATCTCTCTTCATTCTGCACATCTCTCTCTTGCTCTCTTCATCCTGCGCATCCCTCTCTTGTTCTCTTCATTCTGCACATCTCTCTCTTGCCCTCTTCATCCTGCGCATCTCTCTCTTGTTCTCTTCATTCTGCACATCTCTCTCTTCATTCTGCACATCTCTCTCTTCATTCTGCACACCTCTCTTCATTCTGCACATCTCGCTCTTCATTCTGCACATCTCGCTCTTCATTCTGCACATCTCTCTCTTCATTCTGCACATCTCTCTCTTCATTCTGCACATCTATCTCTCCATTCTGCACATCTCTCTCTTGCTCTCTTCATTCTGCACGTCTCTCTCTTGCTCTCTTCATTCTGCACATCTCTCTCTTCATTCTGCACATCTCTCTTCATTCTGTACATCTCTCTTTTCATTCTGCACATCTCTCTTTTCATTCTGCATATCTCACTCTTCATTCTGCACATCTCTCTCTTGCTCTCTTCATTCTGCACATATCTCTCTTGCTCTCTTCATTCTGCACATCTCTCTCTTGCTCTCTTCATTCTGCACATCTCTCTATTGCTCTCTTCATTTTGCACATCTCTCTCTTCATTTTGCACATCTCTCTCTTCATTCTGCACATCTCTCTCTTGCTCTCTTCATTCTGCACGTCTCTCTCTTCATTCTTGCTCTCTTCATTCTGCACATCTCTCTCTTCATTCTTGCTCTCTTCATTCTGCACATCTCTCTCTTCATTCTGCACTTCTCTCTCTTCATTCTTGCTCTCTTCATTCTGCACATCTCTCTCTTCATTCTTGCTCTCTTCATTCTGCACATCTCTCTCTTCATTTTTGCTCTCTTCATTCTGCACATCTCTCTCTTCATTCTTTCTCTCTTCATTCTACACATCTATCTCTCCATTCTGCACATCTCTCTCTTGCTCTCTTCATTCTGCACATCTTTCTCTTCATTCTGCACATCTCTCTCTTGCTCTCTTCATTCTGCACATCTCTCTCTTGCTCTCTTCATTCTACACATCTCTCTCTTCATTCCGCACGTCTCTCTTCATTCCGCACATGTCTCTCTTCATTCCGCACGTCTCTGTTCATTCCGCACATGTCTCTGTTCATTCCGCACATGTCTCTCTCCATTCCGCACATGTCTCTCTTCATTCCGCACGTCTCTCTTCATTCCGCACATCTCTCTCTTCATTCTCCACATCTCTCTCTTCATTCTGCACATCTCTCTCTTCATTCTGCACATATCTCTCTTCATTCTGCACATCTCTCTCTTGCTCTCTTCATTCTGCACATCTATCTCTCCATTCTGCACATCTCTCTCTTGCTCTCTTCATTCTGCACGTCTCTCTCTTGCTCTCTTCATTCTGCACATCTCTCTCTTCATTCTGCACATCTCTCTCTTCATTCTGTACATCTCTCTTTTCATTCTGCACATCTCTCTTTTCATTCTGCACATCTCTCTTTTCATTCTGCACATCTCTCTCTTCATTCTGCACTTCTCTTCATTCTGCACATCTCACTCTTCATTCTGCATATCTCACTCTTCATTCTGCACATCTCTCTCTTGCTCTCTTCATTCTGCACATATCTCTCTTGCTCTCTTCATTCTGCACATCTCTCTCTTGCTCTCTTCATTCTGCACATCTCTCTATTGCTCTCTTTTCATTTTGCACATCTCTCTCTTCATTCTGCACATCTCACTCTTCATTCTGCATATCTCACTCTTCATTCTGCACATCTCTCTCTTGCTTTCTTCATTCTGCACATATCTCTCTTGCTCTCTTCATTCTGCACATCTCTCTCTTGCTCTCTTCATTCTGCACGTCTCTCTCTTCATTCTTGCTCTCTTCATTCTGAACATCTCTCTCTTCATTCTTGCTCTCTTCATTCTGCACATCTCTCTCTTCATTCTGCACATCTCTCTCTTGCTCTCTTCATTCTGCACATCTCTCTCTTCATTCTTGCTCTCTTCATTCTGCACATCTCTCTCTTCATTCTTGCTCTCTTCATTCTGCACATCTCTCTCTTCATTTTTGCTCTCTTCATTCTGCACATCTCTCTCTTCATTCTTGCTCTCTTCATTCTACACATCTATCTCTCCATTCTGCACATCTCTCTCTTGCTCTCTTCATTCTGCACATCTTTCTCTTCATTCTGCACATCTCTCTCTTGCTCTCTTCATTCTTCACATCTCTCTCTTGCTCTCTTCATTCTACACATCTCTCTCTTCATTCCGCACGTCTCTCTTCATTCCGCACATGTCTCTCTTCATTCCGCACGTCTCTGTTCATTCCGCACATGTCTCTGTTCATTCCGCACATGTCTCTCTCCATTCCGCACATGTCTCTCTTCATTCCGCACGTCTCTCTTCATTCCGCACATGTCTCTCTTCATTGTTGCTCTCTTCATTCTGCACACCTCTCTCTTGCTCTCTTCATTCTGCACACCTCTCTCTTGCTCTCTTCATTCTTGCTCTCTTCATTCTGCACATCTCTGTCTTCATTCTGCACATCTCTCTTCATTCTGCACATCTCTCTCTTGCTCTCTTCATCCTGCGCATCTCTCTCTTGTTCTCTTCATTCTGCACATCTCTCTCTTGCCCTCTTCATCCTGCGCATCTCTCTCTTGTTCTCTTCATTCTGCACATCTCTCTCTTCATTCTGCACATCTCTCTCTTCATTCTGCACACCTCTCTTCGTTCTGCACATCTCGCTCTTCATTCTGCACATCTCGCTCTTCATTCTGCACATCTCTCTCTTCATTCTCCACATCTCTCTCTTCATTCTGCACATCTCTCTCTTCATTCTGCACATATCTCTCTTCATTCTGCACATCTCTCTCTTGCTCTCTTCATTCTGCACATCTATCTCTCCATTCTGCACATCTCTCTCTTGCTCTCTTCATTCTGCACATCTCTCTCTTGCTCTCTTCATTCTGCACATCTTTCTCTTCATTCTGCACATCTCTCTCTTCATTCTGCACATCTCTCTCTTCATTCTGCACATCTCTCTCTTCATTCTGTACATCTCTCTTTTCATTCTGCACATCTCTCTTTTCATTCTGCACATCTCTCTTTTCATTCTGCACATCTCTCTCTTCATTCTGCACTTCTCTTCATTCTGCACATCTCACTCTTCATTCTGCATATCTCACTCTTCATTCTGCACATCTCTCTCTTGCTCTCTTCATTCTGCACATCTCTCTCTTGCTCTCTTCATTCTGCACATCTCTCTCTTCATTCTGCACATCTCTCTCTTCATTCTGTACATCTCTCTTTTCATTTTGCACATCTCTCTTTTCATTCTGCACATCTCTCTTTTCATTCTGCACATCTCTCTCTTCATTCTGCACATCTCACTCTTCATTCTGCACATCTCTCTCTTCATTCTTGCTCTCTTCATTCTGCACGTCTCTCTCTTCATTCTTGCTCTCTTCATTCTGCACATCTCTCTCTTCATTCTTGCTCTCTTCATTCTGCACATCTCTCTCTTCATTCTTGCTCTCTTCATTCTGCACATCTCTCTCTTCATTCTGCACATCTCTCTCTTGCTCTCTTCATTCTGCACATCTCTCTCTTCATTCTTGCTCTCTTCATTCTGCACATCTCTCTCTTCATTCTTGCTCTCTTCATTCTGCACATCTCTCTCTTCATTCTTGCTCTCTTCATTCTGCACATCTCTCTCTTCATTCTGCACATCTCTCTCTTGCTCTCTTCATTCTGCACATCTCTCTATTGCTCTCTTCATTTTGCACATCTCTCTCTTCATTCTGCACATCTCTCTCTTGCTCTCTTCATTCTGCACGTCTCTCTCTTCATTCTTGCTCTCTTCATTCTGCACATCTCTCTCTTCATTCCTGCTCTCTTCATTCTGCACATCTCTCTCTTCATTCTGCACATCTCTCTCTTGCTCTCTTCATTCTGCACATCTCTCTCTTCATTCTTGCTCTCTTCATTCTGCACATCTCTCTCTTCATTCTTGCTCTCTTCATTCTGCACATCTCTCTCTTCATTTTTGCTCTCTTCATTCTGCACATCTCTCTCTTCATTCTGCACATATCTCTCTTCATTCTGCACATCTCTCTCTTGCTCTCTTCATTCTGCACATCTATCTCTCCATTCTGCACATCTCTCTCTTGCTCTCTTCATTCTGCACGTCTCTCTCTTGCTCTCTTCATTCTGCACATCTCTCTCTTCATTCTGCACATCTCTCTCTTCATTCTGTACATCTCTCTTTTCATTCTGCACATCTCTCTTTTCATTCTGCACATCTCTCTTTTCATTCTGCACATCTCTCTCTTCATTCTGCACTTCTCTTCATTCTGCACATCTCACTCTTCATTCTGCATATCTCACTCTTCATTCTGCACATCTCTCTCTTGCTCTCTTCATTCTGCACATATCTCTCTTGCTCTCTTCATTCTGCACATCTCTCTCTTGCTCTCTTCATTCTGCACATCTCTCTATTGCTCTCTTCATTTTGCACATCTCTCTCTTCATTCTGCACATCTCTCTCTTGCTCTCTTCATTCTGCACGTCTCTCTCTTCATTCTTGCTCTCTTCATTCTGCACATCTCTCTCTTCATTCTTGCTCTCTTCATTCTGCACATCTCTCTCTTCATTCTGCACATCTCTCTCTTGCTCTCTTCATTCTGCACATCTCTCTCTTCATTCTTGCTCTCTTCATTCTGCACATCTCTCTCTTCATTCTTGCTCTCTTCATTCTGCACATCTCTCTCTTCATTTTTGCTCTCTTCATTCTGCACATCTCTCTCTTCATTCTTGCTCTCTTCATTCTACACATCTATCTCTCCATTCTGCACATCTCTCTCTTGCTCTCTTCATTCTGCACATCTTTCTCTTCATTCTGCACATCTCTCTCTTGCTCTCTTCATTCTGCACATCTCTCTCTTGCTCTCTTCATTCTACACATCTCTCTCTTCATTCCGCACGTCTCTCTTCATTCCGCACATGTCTCTCTTCATTCCGCACGTCTCTGTTCATTCCGCACATGTCTCTGTTCATTCCGCACATGTCTCTCTCCATTCCGCACATGTCTCTCTTCATTCCGCACGTCTCTCTTCATTCCGCACATGTCTCTCTTCATTGTTGCTCTCTTCATTCTGCACACCTCTCTCTTGCTCTCTTCATTCTGCACACCTCTCTCTTGCTCTCTTCATTCTTGCTCTCTTCATTCTGCACATCTCTGTCTTCATTCTGCACATCTCTCTTCATTCTGCACATCTCTCTCTTGCTCTCTTCATCCTGCGCATCTCTCTCTTGTTCTCTTCATTCTGCACATTTCTCTCTTGCCCTCTTCATCCTGCGCATCTCTCTCTTGTTCTCTTCATTCTGCACATCTCTCTCTTCATTCTGCACATCTCTCTCTTCATTCTGCACACCTCTCTTCGTTCTGCACATCTCGCTCTTCATTCTGCACATCTCGCTCTTCATTCTGCACATCTCTCTTCATTCTCCACATCTCTCTCTTCATTCTGCACATCTCTCTCTTCATTCTGCACATATCTCTCTTCATTCTGCACATCTCTCTCTTGCTCTCTTCATTCTGCACATCTATCTCTCCATTCTGCACATCTCTCTCTTGCTCTCTTCATTCTGCACATCTCTCTCTTGCTCTCTTCATTCTGCACATCTCTCTCTTCATTCTGCACATCTCTCTCTTCATTCTGCACATCTCTCTCTTCATTCTGTACATCTCTCTTTTCATTCTGCACATCTCTCTTTTCATTCTGCACATCTCTCTTTTCATTCTGCACATCTCTCTCTTCATTCTGCACTTCTCTTCATTCTGCACATCTCACTCTTCATTCTGCATATCTCACTCTTCATTCTGCACATCTCTCTCTTGCTCTCTTCATTCTGCACATCTCTCTCTTGCTCTCTTCATTCTGCACATCTCTCTCTTCATTCTGCACATCTCTCTCTTCATTCTGTACATCTCTCTTTTCATTTTGCACATCTCTCTTTTCATTCTGCACATCTCTCTTTTCATTCTGCACATCTCTCTCTTCATTCTGCACATCTCTCTCTTCATTCTGTACATCTCTCTTTTCATTTTGCACATCTCTCTTTTCATTCTGCACATCTCTCTCTTCATTCTGCACGTCTCTCTCTTCATTCTTGCTCTCTTCATTCTGCACATCTCTCTCTTCATTCTTGCTCTCTTCATTCTGCACATCTCTCTCTTCATTCTTGCTCTCTTCATTCTGCACATCTCTCTCTTCATTCTTGCTCTCTTCATTCTGCACATCTCTCTCTTCATTCTGCACATCTCTCTCTTGCTCTCTTCATTCTGCACATCTCTCTCTTGCTCTCTTCATTTTGCACATCTCTCTCTTCATTCTGCACATCTCTCTCTTGCTCTCTTCATTCTGCACGTCTCTCTCTTCATTCTTGCTCTCTTCATTCTGCACATCTCTCTCTTCATTCTTGCTCTCTTCATTCTGCACATCTCTCTCTTCATTCTGCACATCTCTCTCTTGCTCTCTTCATTCTGCACATCTCTCTCTTCATTCTTGCTCTCTTCATTCTGCACATCTCTCTCTTCATTCTTGCTCTCTTCATTCTGCACATCTCTCTCTTCATTTTTGCTCTCTTCATTCTGCACATCTCTCTCTTCATTCTTGCTCTCTTCATTCTACACATCTATCTCTCCATTCTGCACATCTCTCTCTTGCTCTCTTCATTCTGCACATCTTTCTCTTCATTCTGCACATCTCTCTCTTGCTCTCTTCATTCTGCACATCTCTCTCTTGCTCTCTTCATTCTACACATCTCTCTCTTCATTCCGCACGTCTCTCTTCATTCCGCACATGTCTCTCTTCATTCCGCACATGTCTCTGTTCATTCCGCACATGTCTCTGTTCATTCCGCACATGTCTCTCTCCATTCCGCACATGTCTCTCTTCATTCCGCACGTCTCTCTTCATTCCGCACATGTCTCTCTTCATTGTTGCTCTCTTCATTCCGCACACCTCTCTCTTGCTCTCTTCATTCTTGCTCTCTTCATTCTGCACATCTCTGTCTTCATTCTGCACATCTCTCTTCATTCTGCACATCTCTCTCTTGCTCTCCTCATCCTGCGCATCTCTCTCTTGTTCTCTTCATTCTGCACATCTCTCTCTTGCCCTCTTCATCCTGCGCATCTCTCTCTTGTTCTCTTCATTCTGCACATCTCTCTCTTCATTCTGCACATCTCTCTCTTCATTCTGCACACCTCTCTTCATTCTGCACATCTCGCTCTTCATTCTGCACATCTCGCTCTTCATTCTGCACATCTCTCTCATCATTCTCCACATCTCTCTCTTCATTCTGCACATCTCTCTCTTCATTCTGCACATATCTCTCTTCATTCTGCACATCTCTCTCTTGCTCTCTTCATTCTGCACATCTCTCTCTTCATTCTGCACATCTCTCTCTTCATTCTGCACACCTCTCTTCATTCTGCACATCTCGCTCTTCATTCTGCACATCTCGCTCTTCATTCTGCACATCTCTCTCTTCATTCTCCACATCTCTCTCTTCATTCTGCACATCTCTCTCTTCATTCTGCACATATCTCTCTTCATTCTGCACATCTCTCTCTTGCTCTCTTCATTCTGCACATCTCTCTCTTCATTCTGCACATCTCTCTCTTCATTCTGCACATCTCTTCATTCTGCACATCTCACTCTTCATTCTGCATATCTCACTCTTCATTCTGCACACCTCTCTCTTGCTCTCTTCATTCTGCACATATCTCTCTTGCTCTCTTCATTCTGCACATCTCTCTCTTGCTCTCTTCATTCTGCACATCTCTCTCTTCATTCTGCACATCTCTCTCTTGCTCTCTTCATTCTGCACGTCTCTCTCTTCA
This sequence comes from Cyprinodon diabolis, assembly GCA_030533445.1. Classification (NCBI taxonomy): domain Eukaryota; kingdom Metazoa; phylum Chordata; class Actinopteri; order Cyprinodontiformes; family Cyprinodontidae; genus Cyprinodon; species Cyprinodon diabolis. The sequence goes on along the minus strand of CM060063.1, from coordinate 43,789,076 downwards.
TTCTTGCTCTCTTCATTCTGCACGTCTCTCTCTTCATTCTTGCTCTCTTCATTCTGCACGTCTCTCTCTTCATTCTTGCTCTTTTCATTCTGCACATCTCTCTCTTCATTCTTGCTCTCTTCATTCTGCACATCTCTCTCTTCATTCTGCACATCTCTCTCTTGCTCTCTTCATTCTGCACATCTCTCTCTTCATTCTGCACATCTCTCTCTTCATTCCGCACATCTCTCTCTTCATTCCGCACATGTCTCTCTTCATTCCGCACATGTCTCTCTTCATTCTGCATATCTCGCTCTTCATTCTGCACATCTCGCTCTTCATTCTGCACATCTCTCTCTTCATTCTGCACATCTCTCTCTTCATTCTGCACATCTCTCTCTTGCTCTCTTCATTCTGCACATCTCTCTCCATTCTGCACATCTCTCTCTTGCTCTCTTCATTCTGCACATCTCTCTCTTCATTCTGCACATCTCTCTCTTCATTCTGCACATCTCTCTCTTGCTCTATTCATTCTGCTCATCTCTCTCTTGCTCTCTTCATTCTGCACATCTCTCTCTTGCTCTCTTCATTCTGCACATCTCTCTCTTCATTCTGTACATCTCTCTTTTCATTCTGCACACCTCGCTCTTCATTCTGCACATCTCGCTCTTCATTCTGCACATCTCGCTCTTCATTCTGCACATCTCGCTCTTCATTCTGCACATCTCTCTCTTCATTCTGCACATCTCTCTCTTCATTCTGCACATCTCTCTCTTCATTCTGCACATCTCTCTCTTCATTCTGCACATATCTCTCTTCATTCTGCACATATCTCTCTTCATTCTGCACATCTCTCTCTTGCTCTCTTCATTCTGCACATCTGTCTCGTCATTCTGCACATCTCTCTCTTGCTCTCTTCATTCTGCACATCTCTCTCTTCATTCTGCACATATCTCTCTTGCTCTCTTCATTCTGCACATCTCTCTCTTGCTCTCTTCATTCTGCACATCTCTCTCTTCATTCTGCACATCTCTCTCTTGCTCTCTTCATTCTGCACATCTCTCTCTTCATTCCGCACGTCTCTCTTCATTCCGCACATGTCTCTCTTCATTCCGCACATGTCTCTCTTCATTCCGCACATGTCTCTCTTCATTCCGCACGTGTCTCTCTTCATTCTGCACATCTCTCTCTTCATTCTGCACATCTCTCTCTTGCTCTCTTCATTCTGCACATCTCTCTTCATTCTGCACATCTCTCTCTTGCTCTCTTCATTCTGCACGTCTCTCTCTTCATTCTTGCTCTCTTCATTCTGCACGTCTCTCTCTTCATTCTTGCTCTCTTCATTCTGCACATCTCTCTCTTCATTCTTGCTCTTTTCATTCTGCACATCTCTCTCTTAATTCTTGCTCTCTTCATTCTGCACATCTCTCTCTTCATTCTGCACATTTCTCTCTTCATTCTGTACATCTCTCTTTTCATTCTGCACATCTCTCTTTTCATTCTGCACATCTCTCTCTTCATTCTGCACATCTCTTCATTCTGCACATCTCACTCTTCATTCTGCACATATCTCTCTTGCTCTCTTCATTCTGCACATATCTCTCTTGCTCTCTTCATTCTGCACATCTTTCTCTTCATTCTGCACATCTTTCTCTTCATTCTGCACATCTCTCTCTTGCTCTCTTCATTCTGCACATCTCTCTCTTCATTCTGCACATCTCTCTTGCTCTCTTCATTCTGCACATCTCTCTCTTGCTCTCTTCATTCTGCACATCTCTCTCTTCATTCCGCACGTCTCTCTTCATTCCGCACATGTCTCTCTTCATTCCGCACATGTCTCTGTTCATTCCGCACATGTCTCTCTTCATTCCGCACATGTCTCTGTTCATTCCGCACATGTCTCTGTTCATTCCGCACATGTCTCTCTTCATTCTGCACATCTCGCTCTTCATTCTGCACATCTCGCTCTTCATGCTGCACATCTCTCTCTTCATGCTGCACATCTCTCTCTTCATTCTGCACATCTCTCTCTTCATTCTGCACATCTCTCTCTTGCTCTCTTCATTCTGCACATCTATCTCTCCATTCTGCACATCTCTCTCTTGCTCTCTTCATTCTGCACATCTCTCTCTTCATTCTGCACATCTCTCTCTTGCTCTCTTCATTCTGCACATCTCTCTCTTGCTCTCTTCATTCTGCACATCTCTCTCTTCATTCTGCACATCTCTCTCTTCATTCTGTACATCTCTCTTTTCATTTTGCACATCTCTCTTTTCATTCTGCACATCTCTCTTTTCATTCTGCACATCTCTCTCTTCATTCTGCACATCTCACTCTTCATTCTGCACATCTCACTCTTCATTCTGCACATCTCTCTCTTCATTCTGCACATCTCTCTTCATTCTTGCTCTCTTCATTCTGCACATCTCTCTCTTGCTCTCTTCATTCTGCACATCTCTCTCTTCATTCTTGCTCTCTTCATTCTGCACTTCTCTCTCTTCATTCTTGCTCTCTTCATTCTGGACATCTCTCTCTTCATTTTTGCTCTCTTCATTCTGCACATCTCTCTCTTCATTCTTGCTCTCTTCATTCTACACATCTATCTCTCCATTCTGCACATCTCTCTCTTGCTCTCTTTATTCTGCACATCTTTTTCTTCATTCTGCACATCTCTCTCTTGCTCTCTTCATTCTGCACATCTCTCTCTTCATTCTGCACATCTCTCTTGCTCTCTTCATTCTGCATATCTCTCTCTTGCTCTCTTCATTCTACACATCTCTCTCTTCATTCCGCACATGTCTCTCTTCATTCCGCACATGTCTCTCTTCATTCCGCACATGTCTCTCTTCATTCCGCACATGTCTCTGTTCATTCCGCACATGTCTCTGTTCATTCCGCACATGTCTCTCTTCATTCCGCACATGTCTCTCTTCATTCCGCACATGTCTCTCTTCATTTTTGCTCTCTTCATTCTGCACACCTCTCTCTTGCTCTCTTCATTCTGCACACCTCTCTCTTGCTCTCTTCATTCTTGCTCTCTTCATTCTGCACATCTCTGTCTTCATTCTGCACATCTCTGTTTTCATTCTGCACATCTCTCTTCATTCTGCACATCTCTCTCTTGCTCTCTTCATCCTGCGCATCTCTCTCTTGTTCTCTTCATTCTGCACATCTCTCTCTTGCTCTCTTCATCCTGCGCATCTCTCTCTTGTTCTCTTCATTCTGCACATCTCTCTCTTCATTCTGCACATCTCTCTTCATTCTGCACATCTCTCTCTTCATTCTGCACACCTCTCTTCATTCTGCACATCTCGCTCTTCATTCTGCACATCTCGCTCTTCATTCTGCACATCTCGCTCTTCATTCTGCACATCTCTCTCTTCATTCTGAACATCTCTCTCTTCATTCTGCACATCTCTCTCTTCATTCTGCACATCTCTCTCTTCATTCTGCACATCTCTCTCTTGCTCTCTTCATTCTGCACATCTATCTCTCCATTCTGCACATCTCTCTCTTGCTCTCTTCATTCTGCACATCTCTCTCTCCATTCTGCACATCTCTCTCTTGCTCTCTTCATTCTGCACATCTCTCTCTTGCTCTCTTCATTCTGCACATCTCTCTCTTCATTCTGCACATCTCTCTCTTGCTCTCTTCATTCTGCACGTCTCTCTCTTCATTCTTGCTCTCTTCATTCTGCACGTCTCTCTCTTCATTCTTGCTCTCTTCATTCTGCACGTCTCTCTCTTCATTCTTGCTCTTTTCATTCTGCACATCTCTCTCTTCATTCTTGCTCTCTTCATTCTGCACATCTCTCTCTTCATTCTGCACATCTCTCTCTTGCTCTCTTCATTCTGCACATCTCTCTCTTGCTCTCTTCATTCTGCACATCTCTCTCTTCATTCTGTACATCTCTCTTTTCATTTTGCACATCTCTCTTTTCATTCTGCACATCTCTCTTTTCATTCTGCACATCTCTCTCTTCATTCTGCACATCTCACTCTTCATTCTGCACATCTCTTTCTTCATTCTGCACATCTCTCTCTTCATTCTGCACATCTCTCTTCATTCTTGCTCTCTTCATTCTGCACATCTCTCTCTTCATTCTGCACATCTCTCTCTTGCTCTCTTCATTCTGCACATCTCTCTCTTCATTCTTGCTCTCTTCATTCTGCACATCTCTCTCTTCATTCTTGCTCTCTTCATTCTGGACATCTCTCTCTTCATTTTTGCTCTCTTCATTCTGCACATCTCTCTCTTCATTCTTGCTCTCTTCATTCTACACATCTATCTCTCCATTCTGCACATCTCTCTCTTGCTCTCTTTATTCTGCACATCTTTTTCTTCATTCTGCACATCTCTCTCTTGCTCTCTTCATTCTGCACATCTCTCTCTTCATTCTGCACATCTCTCTTGCTCTCTTCATTCTGCATATCTCTCTCTTGCTCTCTTCATTCTACACATCTCTCTCTTCATTCCGCACATGTCTCTCTTCATTCCGCACATGTCTCTCTTCATTCCGCACATGTCTCTCTTCATTCCGCACATGTCTCTCTTCATTCCGCACATGTCTCTGTTCATTCCGCACATGTCTCTGTTCATTCCGCACATGTCTCTCTTCATTCCGCACATGTCTCTCTTCATTCCGCACATGTCTCTCTTCATTTTTGCTCTCTTCATTCTGCACACCTCTCTCTTGCTCTCTTCATTCTGCACACCTCTCTCTTGCTCTCTTCATTCTTGCTCTCTTCATTCTGCACATCTCTGTCTTCATTCTGCACATCTCTCTTCATTCTGCACATCTCTCTCTTGCTCTCTTCATCCTGCGCATCTCTCTCTTGTTCTCTTCATTCTGCACATCTCTCTCTTGCTCTCTTCATCCTGCGCATCTCTCTCTTGTTCTCTTCATTCTGCACATCTCTCTCTTCATTCTGCACATCTCTCTCTTCATTCTGCACATCTCTCTCTTCATTCTGCACACCTCTCTTCATTCTGCACATCTCGCTCTTCATTCTGCACATCTCGCTCTTCATTCTGCACATCTCGCTCTTCATTCTGCACATCTCTCTCTTCATTCTGAACATCTCTCTCTTCATTCTGCACTTCTCTCTCTTCATTCTGCACATATCTCTCTTCATTCTGCACATCTCTCTCTTGCTCTCTTCATTCTTGCTCTCTTCATTCTGCACATCTCTGTCTTCATTCTGCACATCTCTCTTCATTCTGCACATCTCTCTCTTGCTCTCTTCATCCTGTGCATCTCTCTCTTGTTCTCTTCATTCTGCACATCTCTCTCTTGCTCTCTTCATCCTGCGCATCTCTCTCTTGTTCTCTTCATTCTGCACATCTCTCTTCATTCTGCACATCTCTCTCTTCATTCTGCACATCTCGCTCTTCATTCTGCACATCTCGCTCTTCATTCTGCACATCTCGCTCTTCATTCTGCACATCTCTCTCTTCATTCTGCACATCTCTCTCTTCATTCTGCACATCTCTCTCTTCATTCTGCACATCTCTCTCTTGCTCTCTTCATTCTGCACATCTATCTCTCCATTCTGCACATCTCTCTCTTGCTCTCTTCATTCTGCACATCTCTCTCTTCATTCTGCACATCTCTCTCTTGCTCTCTTCATTCTGCACATCTCTCTCTTCATTCTGCACATCTCTCTCTTGCTCTCTTCATTCTGCACATCTCTCTCTTCATTCTGCACATCTCTCTCTTGCTCTCTTCATTCTGCACGTCTCTCTCTTCATTCTTGCTCTCTTCATTCTGCACGTCTCTCTCTTCATTCTTGCTCTCTTCATTCTGCACGTCTCTCTCTTCATTCTTGCTCTTTTCATTCTGCACATCTCTCTCTTCATTCTTGCTCTCTTCATTCTGCACATCTCTCTCTTCATTCTGCACATCTCTCTCTTGCTCTCTTCATTCTGCACATCTCTCTCTTGCTCTCTTCATTCTGCACATCTCTCTTCATTCTGTACATCTCTCTTTTCATTTTGCACATCTCTCTTTTCATTCTGCACATCTCTCTTTTCATTCTGCACATCTCTCTCTTCATTCTGCACATCTCACTCTTCATTCTGCACATCTCACTCTTCATTCTGCACATCTCTCTCTTCATTCTGCACATCTCTCTTCATTCTTGCTCTCTTCATTCTGCACATCTCTCTCTTCATTCTGCACATCTCTCTCTTGCTCTCTTCATTCTGCACATCTCTCTCTTCAGTCTTGCTCTCTTCATTCTGCACATCTCTCTCTTCATTCTTGCTCTCTTCATTCTGGACATCTCTCTCTTCATTTTTGCTCTCTTCATTCTGCACATCTCTCTCTTCATTCTTGCTCTCTTCATTCTACACATCTATCTCTCCATTCTGCACATCTCTCTCTTGCTCTCTTTATTCTGCACATCTTTTTCTTCATTCTGCACATCTCTCTCTTGCTCTCTTCATTCTGCACATCTCTCTCTTCATTCTGCACATCTCTCTTGCTCTCTTCATTCTGCATATCTCTCTCTTGCTCTCTTCATTCTACACATCTCTCTCTTCATTCCGCACATGTCTCTCTTCATTCCGCACATGTCTCTCTTCATTCCGCACATGTCTCTCTTCATTCCGCACATGTCTCTGTTCATTCCGCACATGTCTCTGTTCATTCCGCACATGTCTCTCTTCATTCCGCACATGTCTCTCTTCATTCCGCACATGTCTCTCTTCATTTTTGCTCTCTTCATTCTGCACACCTCTCTCTTGCTCTCTTCATTCTGCACACCTCTCTCTTGCTCTCTTCATTCTTGCTCTCTTCATTCTGCACATCTCTGTCTTCATTCTGCACATCTCTCTTCATTCTGCACATCTCTCTCTTGCTCTCTTCATCCTGCGCATCTCTCTCTTGTTCTCTTCATTCTGCACATCTCTCTCTTGCTCTCTTCATCCTGCGCATCTCTCTCTTGTTCTCTTCATTCTGCACATCTCTCTCTTCATTCTGCACATCTCTCTCTTCATTCTTCACATCTCTCTCTTCATTCTGCACACCTCTCTTCATTCTGCACATCTCGCTCTTCATTCTGCACATCTCGCTCTTCATTCTGCAAATCTCGCTCTTCATTCTGCACATCTCTCTCTTCATTCTGAACATCTCTCTCTTCATTCTGCACATCTCGCTCTTCATTCTGCACTTCTCTCTCTTCATTCTGCACATATCTCTCTTCATTCTGCACATCTCTCTCTTGCTCTCTTCATTCTTGCTCTCTTCATTCTGCACATCTCTGTCTTCATTCTGCACATCTCTCTTCATTCTGCACATCTCTCTCTTGCTCTCTTCATCCTGTGCATCTCTCTCTTGTTCTCTTCATTCTGCACATCTCTCTCTTGCTCTCTTCATCCTGCGCATCTCTCTCTTGTTCTCTTCATTCTGCACATCTCTCTTCATTCTGCACATCTCTCTCTTCATTCTGCACATCTCGCTCTTCATTCTGCACATCTCGCTCTTCATTCTGCACATCTCGCTCTTCATTCTGCACATCTCTCTCTTCATTCTGCACATCTCTCTCTTCATTCTGCACATCTCTCTCTTGCTCTCTTCATTCTGCACATCTATCTCTCCATTCTGCACATCTCTCTCTTGCTCTCTTCATTCTGCACATCTCTCTCTTCATTCTGCACATCTCTCTCTTGCTCTCTTCATTCTGCACATCTCTCTCTTCATTCTGCACATCTCTCTCTTGCTCTCTTCATTCTGCACGTCTCTCTCTTCATTCTTGCTCTCTTCATTCTGCACGTCTCTCTCTTCATTCTTGCTCTCTTCATTCTGCACGTCTCTCTCTTCATTCTTGCTCTTTTCATTCTGCACATCTCTCTCTTCATTCTTGCTCTCTTCATTCTGCACATCTCTCTCTTCATTCTGCACATCTCTCTCTTGCTCTCTTCATTCTGCACATCTCTCTCTTCATTCTGTACATCTCTCTTTTCATTCTGCACATCTCTCTTTTAATTCTGCACATCTCTTTCATTCTGCACATCTCTCTCTTCATTCTGCACATCTCTTCATTCTGCACATCTCACTCTTCATTCTGCACATCTCTCTCTTCATTCTGCACATCTCTCTCTTGCTCTCTTCATTCTGCACATATCTCTCTTGCTCTCTTCATTCTGCACATCTCTCTCTTGCTCTCTTCATTCTGCACATCTCTCTCTTCATTCTTGCTCTCTTCATTCTGCACGTCTCTCTCTTCATTCTTGCTCTCTTCATTCTGCACATCTCTCTCTTGCTCTCTTCATTCTGCACATCTCCCTCCTTGCTCTCTTCATTCTGCACATCTCTCTCTTCATTCTTGCTCTCTTCATTCTGCACATCTCTCTCTTCATTCTTGCTCTCCTCATTCTGCACATCTCTCTCTTCATTCTTGCTCTCTTCATTCTGCACATCTCTCTCTTCATTCTGCACATCTCTCTCTTGCTCTCTTTATTCTGCACATCTCTCTCTTCATTCTGCACATCTCTCTATTGCTCTCTTCATTCTGCACATCTCTCTCTTGCTCTCTTCATTCTGCACATCTCTCTCTTGCTCTCTTCATTCTGCACATCTCTCTCTTCATTCTTGCTCTCTTCATTCTGCACGTCTCTCTCTTCATTCTTGCTCTCTTCATTCTGCACATCTCTCTCTTCATTCTTGCTCTCTTCATTCTGCACATCTCTCTCTTCATTCTTGCTCTCTTCATTCTGCACTCTCTCTCTTCATTCTTGCTCTCTTCATTCTGCACATCTCTCTCTTCATTCTTGCTCTCTTCATTCTGCACATCTCTCTCTTCATTCTTGCTCTCTTCATTCTGCACATCTCTCTCTTCATTCTTGCTCTCTTCATTCTGCACTCTCTCTCTTCATTCTTGCTCTCTTCATTCTGCACATCTCTCTCTTCATTCTTGCTCTCTTCATTCTGCACATCTCTCTCTTCATTCTTGCTCTCTTCATTCTGCACATCTCTCTCTTCATTCTTGCTCTCTTCATTCTGCACTCTCTCTCTTCATTCTTGCTCTCTTCATTCTGCACGTCTCTCTCTTCATTCTTGCTCTCTTCATTCTGCACATCTCTCTCTTCATTCTTGCTCTCTTCATTCTGCACATCTCTCTCTTCATTCTGCACATCTCTCTTTTCATTCTGCACATCTCTCTCGTCATTCTGCACTTCTCTTCATTCTGCACATCTCACTCTTCATTCTGCACATCTCTCTCTTCATTCTGCACATCTCTCTCTTGCTCTCTTCATTCTGCACATCTCTCTCTTGCTCTCTTCATTCTGCACATCTCTCTCTTGCTCTCTTCATTCTGCACATCTCTCTCTTCATTCTGCACATCTCTCTCTTGCTCTCTTGATTCTGCACATCTCTCTCTTCATTCTGCCCATCTCTCTCTTCATTCTGATCATCTCTCTTTTCATTCTGCACATCTCTCTTTTCATTCTGCACATCTCTCTCTTCATTCTGCACATCTCTCTTTTCATTCTGCACATGTCTCTCTTCATTCCGCACATGTCTCTGTTCATTCCGCACATGTCTCTCTTCATTTTTGCTCTCTTCATTCTGCACACCTCTCTCTTGCTCTCTTCATTCTGCACACCTCTCTCTTGCTCTCTTCATTCTTGCTCTCTTCATTCTGCACATCTCTGTCTTCATTCTGCACATCTCTCTTCATTCTGCACATCTCTCTCTTGCTCTCTTCATCCTGCGCATCTCTCTCTTGTTCTCTTCATTCTGCACATCTCTCTCTTGCTCTCTTCATCCTGCGCATCTCTCTCTTGTTCTCTTCATTCTGCACATCTCTCTCTTCATTCTGCACATCTCTCTCTTCATTCTGCACACCTCTCTTCATTCTGCACATCTCGCTCTTCATTCTGCACATCTCGCTCTTCATTCTGCACATCTCGCTCTTCATTCTGCACATCTCTTTCTTCATTCTGCACATCTCTCTCTTCATTCTGCACTTCTCTCTCTTCATTCTGCACATATCTCTCTTCATTCTGCACATCTCTCTCTTGCTCTCTTCATTCTTGCTCTCTTCATTCTGCACATCTCTGTCTTCATTCTGCACATCTCTCTTCATTCTGCACATCTCTCTCTTGCTCTCTTCATTCTGCACGTCTCTCTTCATTCTTGCTCTCTTCATTCTGCACATCTCTCTCTTCATTCGACACATCTCTCTCTTGCTCTCTTCATTCTGCACATCTCTCTCTTCATTCTTGCTCTCTTCATTCTGCACATCTCTCTTCATTCTTGCTCTCTTCATTCTGCACATCTCTCTCTTCATTCTTGCTCTCTTCATTCTGCACATCTCTCTCTTCATTCTGCACATCTCTCTCTTCATTCTGCACACCTCTCTCTTCATTCTGCACATCTCGCTCTTCATTCTGCACATCTCGCTCTTCATTCTGCACTTCTCGCTCTTCATTCAGCACATCTCTCTCTTCATTCTGCACATCTCTCTCTTCATTCTGCACATCTCTCTCTTCATTCTGCACATCTCTCTCTTGCTCTCTATATTCTGCACATCTATCTCTCCATTCTGCACATCTCCCTCTTGCTCTCTTCATTCTGCACATCTCTCTCTTCATTCGGCACATCTCTCTCTTGCTCTCTTCATTCTGCACATCTCTCTCTTCATTCTTGCTCTCTTCATTCTGCACATCTCTCTCTTCATTCTTACTCTCTTCATTCTGCACATCTCTCTCTTCATTCTTGCTCTCTTCATTCTGCACATCTCTCTCTTCATTCTGCACATCTCTCTCTTCATTCTGCACACCTCTCCATTCTGCACATCTCGCTCTTCATTCTGCACATCTCGCTCTTCATTCTGCACATCTCTCTCTTCATTCTGCACATCTCTCTCTTCATTCTGCACATCTCTCTCTTCATTCTGCACATCTCTCTCTTCATTCTGCACATCTCTCTCTTGCTCTCTTCATTCTGCACATCTATCTCTCCATTCTGCACATCTCCCTCTTGCTCTCTTCATTCTGCACATCTCTCTCTTCATTCGGCACATCTCTCTCTTGCTCTCTTCATTCTGCACATCTCTCTCTTGCTCTCTTCATTCTGCACATCTCTCTCTTCATTCTGCACATCTCTCTCTTCATTCTGTACATCTCTCTTTTCATTTTGCACATCTCTCTTTTCATTCTGCACATCTCTCTTTTCATTCTGCACATCTCTCTCTTCATTCTGCACATCTCTCTCTTCATTCTGTACATCTCTCTTTTCATTTTGCACATCTCTCTTTTCATTCTGCACATCTCTCTCTTCATTCTGCACGTCTCTCTCTTCATTCTTGCTCTCTTCATTCTGCACATCTCTCTCTTCATTCTTGCTCTCTTCATTCTGCACATCTCTCTCTTCATTCTTGCTCTCTTCATTCTGCACATCTCTCTCTTCATTCTTGCTCTCTTCATTCTGCACATCTCTCTCTTCATTCTGCACATCTCTCTCTTGCTCTCTTCATTCTGCACATCTCTCTCTTGCTCTCTTCATTTTGCACATCTCTCTCTTCATTCTGCACATCTCTCTCTTGCTCTCTTCATTCTGCACGTCTCTCTCTTCATTCTTGCTCTCTTCATTCTGCACATCTCTCTCTTCATTCTTGCTCTCTTCATTCTGCACATCTCTCTCTTCATTCTGCACATCTCTCTCTTGCTCTCTTCATTCTGCACATCTCTCTCTTCATTCTTGCTCTCTTCATTCTGCACATCTCTCTCTTCATTCTTGCTCTCTTCATTCTGCACATCTCTCTCTTCATTTTTGCTCTCTTCATTCTGCACATCTCTCTCTTCATTCTTGCTCTCTTCATTCTACACATCTATCTCTCCATTCTGCACATCTCTCTCTTGCTCTCTTCATTCTGCACATCTTTCTCTTCATTCTGCACATCTCTCTCTTGCTCTCTTCATTCTGCACATCTCTCTCTTGCTCTCTTCATTCTACACATCTCTCTCTTCATTCCGCACGTCTCTCTTCATTCCGCACATGTCTCTCTTCATTCCGCACATGTCTCTGTTCATTCCGCACATGTCTCTGTTCATTCCGCACATGTCTCTCTCCATTCCGCACATGTCTCTCTTCATTCCGCACGTCTCTCTTCATTCCGCACATGTCTCTCTTCATTGTTGCTCTCTTCATTCCGCACACCTCTCTCTTGCTCTCTTCATTCTTGCTCTCTTCATTCTGCACATCTCTGTCTTCATTCTGCACATCTCTCTTCATTCTGCACATCTCTCTCTTGCTCTCCTCATCCTGCGCATCTCTCTCTTGTTCTCTTCATTCTGCACATCTCTCTCTTGCCCTCTTCATCCTGCGCATCTCTCTCTTGTTCTCTTCATTCTGCACATCTCTCTCTTCATTCTGCACATCTCTCTCTTCATTCTGCACACCTCTCTTCATTCTGCACATCTCGCTCTTCATTCTGCACATCTCGCTCTTCATTCTGCACATCTCTCTCATCATTCTCCACATCTCTCTCTTCATTCTGCACATCTCTCTCTTCATTCTGCACATATCTCTCTTCATTCTGCACATCTCTCTCTTGCTCTCTTCATTCTGCACATCTCTCTCTTCATTCTGCACATCTCTCTCTTCATTCTGCACACCTCTCTTCATTCTGCACATCTCGCTCTTCATTCTGCACATCTCGCTCTTCATTCTGCACATCTCTCTCTTCATTCTCCACATCTCTCTCTTCATTCTGCACATCTCTCTCTTCATTCTGCACATATCTCTCTTCATTCTGCACATCTCTCTCTTGCTCTCTTCATTCTGCACATCTCTCTCTTCATTCTGCACATCTCTCTCTTCATTCTGCACATCTCTTCATTCTGCACATCTCACTCTTCATTCTGCATATCTCACTCTTCATTCTGCACACCTCTCTCTTGCTCTCTTCATTCTGCACATATCTCTCTTGCTCTCTTCATTCTGCACATCTCTCTCTTGCTCTCTTCATTCTGCACATCTCTCTCTTCATTCTGCACATCTCTCTCTTGCTCTCTTCATTCTGCACGTCTCTCTCTTCATTCTTGCTCTCTTCATTCTGCACGTCTCTCTCTTCATTCTTGCTCTCTTCATTCTGCACGTCTCTCTCTTCATTCTTGCTCTTTTCATTCTGCACATCTCTCTCTTCATTCTTGCTCTCTTCATTCTGCACATCTCTCTCTTCATTCTGCACATCTCTCTCTTGCTCTCTTCATTCTGCACATCTCTCTCTTCATTCTGCACATCTCTCTCTTCATTCCGCACATCTCTCTCTTCATTCCGCACATGTCTCTCTTCATTCCGCACATGTCTCTCTTCATTCTGCATATCTCGCTCTTCATTCTGCACATCTCGCTCTTCATTCTGCACATCTCTCTCTTCATTCTGCACATCTCTCTCTTCATTCTGCACATCTCTCTCTTGCTCTCTTCATTCTGCACATCTCTCTCCATTCTGCACATCTCTCTCTTGCTCTCTTCATTCTGCACATCTCTCTCTTCATTCTGCACATCTCTCTCTTCATTCTGCACATCTCTCTCTTGCTCTATTCATTCTGCTCATCTCTCTCTTGCTCTCTTCATTCTGCACATCTCTCTCTTGCTCTCTTCATTCTGCACATCTCTCTCTTCATTCTGTACATCTCTCTTTTCATTCTGCACACCTCGCTCTTCATTCTGCACATCTCGCTCTTCATTCTGCACATCTCGCTCTTCATTCTGCACATCTCGCTCTTCATTCTGCACATCTCTCTCTTCATTCTGCACATCTCTCTCTTCATTCTGCACATCTCTCTCTTCATTCTGCACATCTCTCTCTTCATTCTGCACATATCTCTCTTCATTCTGCACATATCTCTCTTCATTCTGCACATCTCTCTCTTGCTCTCTTCATTCTGCACATCTGTCTCGTCATTCTGCACATCTCTCTCTTGCTCTCTTCATTCTGCACATCTCTCTCTTCATTCTGCACATATCTCTCTTGCTCTCTTCATTCTGCACATCTCTCTCTTGCTCTCTTCATTCTGCACATCTCTCTCTTCATTCTGCACATCTCTCTCTTGCTCTCTTCATTCTGCACATCTCTCTCTTCATTCCGCACGTCTCTCTTCATTCCGCACATGTCTCTCTTCATTCCGCACATGTCTCTCTTCATTCCGCACATGTCTCTCTTCATTCCGCACGTGTCTCTCTTCATTCTGCACATCTCTCTCTTCATTCTGCACATCTCTCTCTTGCTCTCTTCATTCTGCACATCTCTCTTCATTCTGCACATCTCTCTCTTGCTCTCTTCATTCTGCACGTCTCTCTCTTCATTCTTGCTCTCTTCATTCTGCACGTCTCTCTCTTCATTCTTGCTCTCTTCATTCTGCACATCTCTCTCTTCATTCTTGCTCTTTTCATTCTGCACATCTCTCTCTTAATTCTTGCTCTCTTCATTCTGCACATCTCTCTCTTCATTCTGCACATTTCTCTCTTCATTCTGTACATCTCTCTTTTCATTCTGCACATCTCTCTTTTCATTCTGCACATCTCTCTCTTCATTCTGCACATCTCTTCATTCTGCACATCTCACTCTTCATTCTGCACATATCTCTCTTGCTCTCTTCATTCTGCACATATCTCTCTTGCTCTCTTCATTCTGCACATCTTTCTCTTCATTCTGCACATCTTTCTCTTCATTCTGCACATCTCTCTCTTGCTCTCTTCATTCTGCACATCTCTCTCTTCATTCTGCACATCTCTCTTGCTCTCTTCATTCTGCACATCTCTCTCTTGCTCTCTTCATTCTGCACATCTCTCTCTTCATTCCGCACGTCTCTCTTCATTCCGCACATGTCTCTCTTCATTCCGCACATGTCTCTGTTCATTCCGCACATGTCTCTCTTCATTCCGCACATGTCTCTGTTCATTCCGCACATGTCTCTGTTCATTCCGCACATGTCTCTCTTCATTCTGCACATCTCGCTCTTCATTCTGCACATCTCGCTCTTCATGCTGCACATCTCTCTCTTCATGCTGCACATCTCTCTCTTCATTCTGCACATCTCTCTCTTCATTCTGCACATCTCTCTCTTGCTCTCTTCATTCTGCACATCTATCTCTCCATTCTGCACATCTCTCTCTTGCTCTCTTCATTCTGCACATCTCTCTCTTCATTCTGCACATCTCTCTCTTGCTCTCTTCATTCTGCACATCTCTCTCTTGCTCTCTTCATTCTGCACATCTCTCTCTTCATTCTGCACATCTCTCTCTTCATTCTGTACATCTCTCTTTTCATTTTGCACATCTCTCTTTTCATTCTGCACATCTCTCTTTTCATTCTGCACATCTCTCTCTTCATTCTGCACATCTCACTCTTCATTCTGCACATCTCACTCTTCATTCTGCACATCTCTCTCTTCATTCTGCACATCTCTCTTCATTCTTGCTCTCTTCATTCTGCACATCTCTCTCTTGCTCTCTTCATTCTGCACATCTCTCTCTTCATTCTTGCTCTCTTCATTCTGCACTTCTCTCTCTTCATTCTTGCTCTCTTCATTCTGGACATCTCTCTCTTCATTTTTGCTCTCTTCATTCTGCACATCTCTCTCTTCATTCTTGCTCTCTTCATTCTACACATCTATCTCTCCATTCTGCACATCTCTCTCTTGCTCTCTTTATTCTGCACATCTTTTTCTTCATTCTGCACATCTCTCTCTTGCTCTCTTCATTCTGCACATCTCTCTCTTCATTCTGCACATCTCTCTTGCTCTCTTCATTCTGCATATCTCTCTCTTGCTCTCTTCATTCTACACATCTCTCTCTTCATTCCGCACATGTCTCTCTTCATTCCGCACATGTCTCTCTTCATTCCGCACATGTCTCTCTTCATTCCGCACATGTCTCTGTTCATTCCGCACATGTCTCTGTTCATTCCGCACATGTCTCTCTTCATTCCGCACATGTCTCTCTTCATTCCGCACATGTCTCTCTTCATTTTTGCTCTCTTCATTCTGCACACCTCTCTCTTGCTCTCTTCATTCTGCACACCTCTCTCTTGCTCTCTTCATTCTTGCTCTCTTCATTCTGCACATCTCTGTCTTCATTCTGCACATCTCTGTTTTCATTCTGCACATCTCTCTTCATTCTGCACATCTCTCTCTTGCTCTCTTCATCCTGCGCATCTCTCTCTTGTTCTCTTCATTCTGCACATCTCTCTCTTGCTCTCTTCATCCTGCGCATCTCTCTCTTGTTCTCTTCATTCTGCACATCTCTCTCTTCATTCTGCACACCTCTCTTCATTCTGCACATCTCGCTCTTCATTCTGCACATCTCGCTCTTCATTCTGCACATCTCGCTCTTCATTCTGCACATCTCTCTCTTCATTCTGAACATCTCTCTCTTCATTCTGCACATCTCTCTCTTCATTCTGCACATCTCTCTCTTCATTCTGCACATCTCTCTCTTGCTCTCTTCATTCTGCACATCTATCTCTCCATTCTGCACATCTCTCTCTTGCTCTCTTCATTCTGCACATCTCTCTCTCCATTCTGCACATCTCTCTCTTGCTCTCTTCATTCTGCACATCTCTCTCTTGCTCTCTTCATTCTGCACATCTCTCTCTTCATTCTGCACATCTCTCTCTTGCTCTCTTCATTCTGCACGTCTCTCTCTTCATTCTTGCTCTCTTCATTCTGCACGTCTCTCTCTTCATTCTTGCTCTCTTCATTCTGCACGTCTCTCTCTTCATTCTTGCTCTTTTCATTCTGCACATCTCTCTCTTCATTCTTGCTCTCTTCATTCTGCACATCTCTCTCTTCATTCTGCACATCTCTCTCTTGCTCTCTTCATTCTGCACATCTCTCTCTTGCTCTCTTCATTCTGCACATCTCTCTCTTCATTCTGTACATCTCTCTTTTCATTTTGCACATCTCTCTTTTCATTCTGCACATCTCTCTTTTCATTCTGCACATCTCTCTCTTCATTCTGCACATCTCACTCTTCATTCTGCACATCTCTTTCTTCATTCTGCACATCTCTCTCTTCATTCTGCACATCTCTCTTCATTCTTGCTCTCTTCATTCTGCACATCTCTCTCTTCATTCTGCACATCTCTCTCTTGCTCTCTTCATTCTGCACATCTCTCTCTTCATTCTTGCTCTCTTCATTCTGCACATCTCTCTCTTCATTCTTGCTCTCTTCATTCTGGACATCTCTCTCTTCATTTTTGCTCTCTTCATTCTGCACATCTCTCTCTTCATTCTTGCTCTCTTCATTCTACACATCTATCTCTCCATTCTGCACATCTCTCTCTTGCTCTCTTTATTCTGCACATCTTTTTCTTCATTCTGCACATCTCTCTCTTGCTCTCTTCATTCTGCACATCTCTCTCTTCATTCTGCACATCTCTCTTGCTCTCTTCATTCTGCATATCTCTCTCTTGCTCTCTTCATTCTACACATCTCTCTCTTCATTCCGCACATGTCTCTCTTCATTCCGCACATGTCTCTCTTCATTCCGCACATGTCTCTCTTCATTCCGCACATGTCTCTCTTCATTCCGCACATGTCTCTGTTCATTCCGCACATGTCTCTGTTCATTCCGCACATGTCTCTCTTCATTCCGCACATGTCTCTCTTCATTCCGCACATGTCTCTCTTCATTTTTGCTCTCTTCATTCTGCACACCTCTCTCTTGCTCTCTTCATTCTGCACACCTCTCTCTTGCTCTCTTCATTCTTGCTCTCTTCATTCTGCACATCTCTGTCTTCATTCTGCACATCTCTCTTCATTCTGCACATCTCTCTCTTGCTCTCTTCATCCTGCGCATCTCTCTCTTGTTCTCTTCATTCTGCACATCTCTCTCTTGCTCTCTTCATCCTGCGCATCTCTCTCTTGTTCTCTTCATTCTGCACATCTCTCTCTTCATTCTGCACATCTCTCTCTTCATTCTGCACATCTCTCTCTTCATTCTGCACACCTCTCTTCATTCTGCACATCTCGCTCTTCATTCTGCACATCTCGCTCTTCATTCTGCACATCTCGCTCTTCATTCTGCACATCTCTCTCTTCATTCTGAACATCTCTCTCTTCATTCTGCACTTCTCTCTCTTCATTCTGCACATATCTCTCTTCATTCTGCACATCTCTCTCTTGCTCTCTTCATTCTTGCTCTCTTCATTCTGCACATCTCTGTCTTCATTCTGCACATCTCTCTTCATTCTGCACATCTCTCTCTTGCTCTCTTCATCCTGTGCATCTCTCTCTTGTTCTCTTCATTCTGCACATCTCTCTCTTGCTCTCTTCATCCTGCGCATCTCTCTCTTGTTCTCTTCATTCTGCACATCTCTCTTCATTCTGCACATCTCTCTCTTCATTCTGCACATCTCGCTCTTCATTCTGCACATCTCGCTCTTCATTCTGCACATCTCGCTCTTCATTCTGCACATCTCTCTCTTCATTCTGCACATCTCTCTCTTCATTCTGCACATCTCTCTCTTCATTCTGCACATCTCTCTCTTGCTCTCTTCATTCTGCACATCTATCTCTCCATTCTGCACATCTCTCTCTTGCTCTCTTCATTCTGCACATCTCTCTCTTCATTCTGCACATCTCTCTCTTGCTCTCTTCATTCTGCACATCTCTCTCTTCATTCTGCACATCTCTCTCTTGCTCTCTTCATTCTGCACATCTCTCTCTTCATTCTGCACATCTCTCTCTTGCTCTCTTCATTCTGCACGTCTCTCTCTTCATTCTTGCTCTCTTCATTCTGCACGTCTCTCTCTTCATTCTTGCTCTCTTCATTCTGCACGTCTCTCTCTTCATTCTTGCTCTTTTCATTCTGCACGTCTCTCTCTTCATTCTTGCTCTCTTCATTCTGCACATCTCTCTCTTCATTCTGCACATCTCTCTCTTGCTCTCTTCATTCTGCACATCTCTCTCTTGCTCTCTTCATTCTGCACATCTCTCTTCATTCTGTACATCTCTCTTTTCATTTTGCACATCTCTCTTTTCATTCTGCACATCTCTCTTTTCATTCTGCACATCTCTCTCTTCATTCTGCACATCTCACTCTTCATTCTGCACATCTCACTCTTCATTCTGCACATCTCTCTCTTCATTCTGCACATCTCTCTTCATTCTTGCTCTCTTCATTCTGCACATCTCTCTCTTCATTCTGCACATCTCTCTCTTGCTCTCTTCATTCTGCACATCTCTCTCTTCAGTCTTGCTCTCTTCATTCTGCACATCTCTCTCTTCATTCTTGCTCTCTTCATTCTGGACATCTCTCTCTTCATTTTTGCTCTCTTCATTCTGCACATCTCTCTCTTCATTCTTGCTCTCTTCATTCTACACATCTATCTCTCCATTCTGCACATCTCTCTCTTGCTCTCTTTATTCTGCACATCTTTTTCTTCATTCTGCACATCTCTCTCTTGCTCTCTTCATTCTGCACATCTCTCTCTTCATTCTGCACATCTCTCTTGCTCTCTTCATTCTGCATATCTCTCTCTTGCTCTCTTCATTCTACACATCTCTCTCTTCATTCCGCACATGTCTCTCTTCATTCCGCACATGTCTCTCTTCATTCCGCACATGTCTCTCTTCATTCCGCACATGTCTCTGTTCATTCCGCACATGTCTCTGTTCATTCCGCACATGTCTCTCTTCATTCCGCACATGTCTCTCTTCATTCCGCACATGTCTCTCTTCATTTTTGCTCTCTTCATTCTGCACACCTCTCTCTTGCTCTCTTCATTCTGCACACCTCTCTCTTGCTCTCTTCATTCTTGCTCTCTTCATTCTGCACATCTCTGTCTTCATTCTGCACATCTCTCTTCATTCTGCACATCTCTCTCTTGCTCTCTTCATCCTGCGCATCTCTCTCTTGTTCTCTTCATTCTGCACATCTCTCTCTTGCTCTCTTCATCCTGCGCATCTCTCTCTTGTTCTCTTCATTCTGCACATCTCTCTCTTCATTCTGCACATCTCTCTCTTCATTCTTCACATCTCTCTCTTCATTCTGCACACCTCTCTTCATTCTGCACATCTCGCTCTTCATTCTGCACATCTCGCTCTTCATTCTGCAAATCTCGCTCTTCATTCTGCACATCTCTCTCTTCATTCTGAACATCTCTCTCTTCATTCTGCACATCTCGCTCTTCATTCTGCACTTCTCTCTCTTCATTCTGCACATATCTCTCTTCATTCTGCACATCTCTCTCTTGCTCTCTTCATTCTTGCTCTCTTCATTCTGCACATCTCTGTCTTCATTCTGCACATCTCTCTTCATTCTGCACATCTCTCTCTTGCTCTCTTCATCCTGTGCATCTCTCTCTTGTTCTCTTCATTCTGCACATCTCTCTCTTGCTCTCTTCATCCTGCGCATCTCTCTCTTGTTCTCTTCATTCTGCACATCTCTCTTCATTCTGCACATCTCTCTCTTCATTCTGCACATCTCGCTCTTCATTCTGCACATCTCGCTCTTCATTCTGCACATCTCGCTCTTCATTCTGCACATCTCTCTCTTCATTCTGCACATCTCTCTCTTCATTCTGCACATCTCTCTCTTGCTCTCTTCATTCTGCACATCTATCTCTCCATTCTGCACATCTCTCTCTTGCTCTCTTCATTCTGCACATCTCTCTCTTCATTCTGCACATCTCTCTCTTGCTCTCTTCATTCTGCACATCTCTCTCTTCATTCTGCACATCTCTCTCTTGCTCTCTTCATTCTGCACGTCTCTCTCTTCATTCTTGCTCTCTTCATTCTGCACGTCTCTCTCTTCATTCTTGCTCTCTTCATTCTGCACGTCTCTCTCTTCATTCTTGCTCTTTTCATTCTGCACATCTCTCTCTTCATTCTTGCTCTCTTCATTCTGCACATCTCTCTCTTCATTCTGCACATCTCTCTCTTGCTCTCTTCATTCTGCACATCTCTCTCTTCATTCTGTACATCTCTCTTTTCATTCTGCACATCTCTCTTTTAATTCTGCACATCTCTTTCATTCTGCACATCTCTCTCTTCATTCTGCACATCTCTTCATTCTGCACATCTCACTCTTCATTCTGCACATCTCTCTCTTCATTCTGCACATCTCTCTCTTGCTCTCTTCATTCTGCACATATCTCTCTTGCTCTCTTCATTCTGCACATCTCTCTCTTGCTCTCTTCATTCTGCACATCTCTCTCTTCATTCTTGCTCTCTTCATTCTGCACGTCTCTCTCTTCATTCTTGCTCTCTTCATTCTGCACATCTCTCTCTTGCTCTCTTCATTCTGCACATCTCCCTCCTTGCTCTCTTCATTCTGCACATCTCTCTCTTCATTCTTGCTCTCTTCATTCTGCACATCTCTCTCTTCATTCTTGCTCTCTTCATTCTGCACATCTCTCTCTTCATTCTTGCTCTCTTCATTCTGCACATCTCTCTCTTCATTCTGCACATCTCTCTCTTGCTCTCTTTATTCTGCACATCTCTCTCTTCATTCTGCACATCTCTCTATTGCTCTCTTCATTCTGCACATCTCTCTCTTGCTCTCTTCATTCTGCACATCTCTCTCTTGCTCTCTTCATTCTGCACATCTCTCTCTTCATTCTTGCTCTCTTCATTCTGCACGTCTCTCTCTTCATTCTTGCTCTCTTCATTCTGCACATCTCTCTCTTCATTCTTGCTCTCTTCATTCTGCACATCTCTCTCTTCATTCTTGCTCTCTTCATTCTGCACTCTCTCTCTTCATTCTTGCTCTCTTCATTCTGCACATCTCTCTCTTCATTCTTGCTCTCTTCATTCTGCACATCTCTCTCTTCATTCTTGCTCTCTTCATTCTGCACATCTCTCTCTTCATTCTTGCTCTCTTCATTCTGCACTCTCTCTCTTCATTCTTGCTCTCTTCATTCTGCACATCTCTCTCTTCATTCTTGCTCTCTTCATTCTGCACATCTCTCTCTTCATTCTTGCTCTCTTCATTCTGCACATCTCTCTCTTCATTCTTGCTCTCTTCATTCTGCACTCTCTCTCTTCATTCTTGCTCTCTTCATTCTGCACGTCTCTCTCTTCATTCTTGCTCTCTTCATTCTGCACATCTCTCTCTTCATTCTTGCTCTCTTCATTCTGCACATCTCTCTCTTCATTCTGCACATCTCTCTTTTCATTCTGCACATCTCTCTCGTCATTCTGCACTTCTCTTCATTCTGCACATCTCACTCTTCATTCTGCACATCTCTCTCTTCATTCTGCACATCTCTCTCTTGCTCTCTTCATTCTGCACATCTCTCTCTTGCTCTCTTCATTCTGCACATCTCTCTCTTGCTCTCTTCATTCTGCACATCTCTCTCTTCATTCTGCACATCTCTCTCTTGCTCTCTTGATTCTGCACATCTCTCTCTTCATTCTGCCCATCTCTCTCTTCATTCTGATCATCTCTCTTTTCATTCTGCACATCTCTCTTTTCATTCTGCACATCTCTCTCTTCATTCTGCACATCTCTCTTTTCATTCTGCACATGTCTCTCTTCATTCCGCACATGTCTCTGTTCATTCCGCACATGTCTCTCTTCATTTTTGCTCTCTTCATTCTGCACACCTCTCTCTTGCTCTCTTCATTCTGCACACCTCTCTCTTGCTCTCTTCATTCTTGCTCTCTTCATTCTGCACATCTCTGTCTTCATTCTGCACATCTCTCTTCATTCTGCACATCTCTCTCTTGCTCTCTTCATCCTGCGCATCTCTCTCTTGTTCTCTTCATTCTGCACATCTCTCTCTTGCTCTCTTCATCCTGCGCATCTCTCTCTTGTTCTCTTCATTCTGCACATCTCTCTCTTCATTCTGCACATCTCTCTCTTCATTCTGCACACCTCTCTTCATTCTGCACATCTCGCTCTTCATTCTGCACATCTCGCTCTTCATTCTGCACATCTCGCTCTTCATTCTGCACATCTCTTTCTTCATTCTGCACATCTCTCTCTTCATTCTGCACTTCTCTCTCTTCATTCTGCACATATCTCTCTTCATTCTGCACATCTCTCTCTTGCTCTCTTCATTCTTGCTCTCTTCATTCTGCACATCTCTGTCTTCATTCTGCACATCTCTCTTCATTCTGCACATCTCTCTCTTGCTCTCTTCATTCTGCACGTCTCTCTTCATTCTTGCTCTCTTCATTCTGCACATCTCTCTCTTCATTCGACACATCTCTCTCTTGCTCTCTTCATTCTGCACATCTCTCTCTTCATTCTTGCTCTCTTCATTCTGCACATCTCTCTTCATTCTTGCTCTCTTCATTCTGCACATCTCTCTCTTCATTCTTGCTCTCTTCATTCTGCACATCTCTCTCTTCATTCTGCACATCTCTCTCTTCATTCTGCACACCTCTCTCTTCATTCTGCACATCTCGCTCTTCATTCTGCACATCTCGCTCTTCATTCTGCACTTCTCGCTCTTCATTCAGCACATCTCTCTCTTCATTCTGCACATCTCTCTCTTCATTCTGCACATCTCTCTCTTCATTCTGCACATCTCTCTCTTGCTCTCTATATTCTGCACATCTATCTCTCCATTCTGCACATCTCCCTCTTGCTCTCTTCATTCTGCACATCTCTCTCTTCATTCGGCACATCTCTCTCTTGCTCTCTTCATTCTGCACATCTCTCTCTTCATTCTTGCTCTCTTCATTCTGCACATCTCTCTCTTCATTCTTACTCTCTTCATTCTGCACATCTCTCTCTTCATTCTTGCTCTCTTCATTCTGCACATCTCTCTCTTCATTCTGCACATCTCTCTCTTCATTCTGCACACCTCTCCATTCTGCACATCTCGCTCTTCATTCTGCACATCTCGCTCTTCATTCTGCACATCTCTCTCTTCATTCTGCACATCTCTCTCTTCATTCTGCACATCTCTCTCTTCATTCTGCACATCTCTCTCTTCATTCTGCACATCTCTCTCTTGCTCTCTTCATTCTGCACATCTATCTCTCCATTCTGCACATCTCCCTCTTGCTCTCTTCATTCTGCACATCTCTCTCTTCATTCGGCACATCTCTCTCTTGCTCTCTTCATTCTGCACATCTCTCTCTTCATTCTTGCTCTCTTCATTCTGCACATCTCTCTCTTCATTCTTGCTCTCTTCATTCTGCACATCTCTCTCTTCATTCTTGCTCTCTTCATTCTGCACATCTCTCTCTTCATTCTTGCTCTCTTCATTCTGCACATCTCTCTCTTCATTCTTGCTCTCTTCATTCTGCACATCTCTCTCTTCATTCTGCACATCTCTCTCTTCATTCTGCACACCTCTCTCTTCATTCTGCACTTCTCGCTCTTCATTCTGCACATCTCGCTCTTCATTCTGCACATCTCTCTCTTCATTCTGCACATCTCTCTCTTGCTCTCTTCATTCTGCACATCTATCTCTCCATTCTGCACATCTCCCTCTTGCTCTCTTCATTCTGCACATCTCTCTCTTCATTCTGCACATCTCTCTCTTGCTCTCTTCATTCTGCACATCTCTCTCTTGCTCTCTTCATCCTGCGCATCTCTCTCTTGTTCTCTTCATTCTGCACATCTCGCTCTTCATTCTGCACATCTCGCTCTTCATTCTGCACATCTCGCTCTTCATTCTGCACATCTCTCTCTTCATTCTGAACATCTCTCTCTTCATTCTGCACTTCTCTCTCTTCATTCTGCACATATCTCTCTTCATTCTGCACATCTCTCTCTTGCTCTCTTCATTCTTGCTCTCTTCATTCTGCACATCTCTGTCTTCATTCTGCACATCTCTCTTCATTCTGCACATCTCTCTCTTGCTCTCTTCATCCTGTGCATCTCTCTCTTGTTCTCTTCATTCTGCACATCTCTCTCTTGCTCTCTTCATCCTGCGCATCTCTCTCTTGTTCTCTTCATTCTGCACATCTCTCTTCATTCTGCACATCTCTCTCTTCATTCTGCACATCTCGCTCTTCATTCTGCACATCTCGCTCTTCATTCTGCACATCTCGCTCTTCATTCTGCACATCTCTCTCTTCATTCTGCACATCTCTCTCTTCATTCTGCACATCTCTCTCTTCATTCTGCACATCTCTCTCTTGCTCTCTTCATTCTGCACATCTATCTCTCCATTCTGCACATCTCTCTCTTGCTCTCTTCATTCTGCACATCTCTCTCTTCATTCTGCACATCTCTCTCTTGCTCTCTTCATTCTGCACATCTCTCTCTTCATTCTGCACATCTCTCTCTTGCTCTCTTCATTCTGCACGTCTCTCTCTTCATTCTTGCTCTCTTCATTCTGCACGTCTCTCTCTTCATTCTTGCTCTCTTCATTCTGCACGTCTCTCTCTTCATTCTTGCTCTTTTCATTCTGCACATCTCTCTCTTCATTCTTGCTCTCTTCATTCTGCACATCTCTCTCTTCATTCTGCACATCTCTCTCTTGCTCTCTTCATTCTGCACATCTCTCTCTTGCTCTCTTCATTCTGCACATCTCTCTCTTCATTCTGCACATCTCTCTCTTCATTCTGTACATCTCTCTTTTAATTCTGCACATCTCTTTCATTCTGCACATCTCTCTCTTCATTCTGCACATCTCTTCATTCTGCACATCTCACTCTTCATTCTGCACATCTCTCTCTTCATTCTGCACATCTCTCTCTTGCTCTCTTCATTCTGCACATATCTCTCTTGCTCTCTTCATTCTGCACATCTCTCTCTTGCTCTCTTCATTCTGCACATCTCTCTCTTCATTCTTGCTCTCTTCATTCTGCACGTCTCTCTCTTCATTCTTGCTCTCTTCATTCTGCACATCTCTCTCTTGCTCTCTTCATTCTGCACATCTCCCTCCTTGCTCTCTTCATTCTGCACATCTCTCTCTTCATTCTTGCTCTCTTCATTCTGCACATCTCTCTCTTCATTCTTGCTCTCTTCATTCTGCACATCTCTCTCTTCATTCTTGCTCTCTTCATTCTGCACATCTCTCTCTTCATTCTGCACATCTCTCTCTTGCTCTCTTTATTCTGCACATCCCTCTCTTCATTCTGCACATCTCTCTATTGCTCTCTTCATTCTGCACATCTCTCTCTTGCTCTCTTCATTCTGCACATCTCTCTCTTGCTCTCTTCATTCTGCACATCTCTCTCTTCATTCTTGCTCTCTTCATTCTGCACGTCTCTCTCTTCATTCTTGCTCTCTTCATTCTGCACATCTCTCTCTTCATTCTTGCTCTCTTCATTCTGCACATCTCTCTCTTCATTCTTGCTCTCTTCATTCTGCACTCTCTCTCTTCATTCTTGCTCTCTTCATTCTGCACATCTCTCTCTTCATTCTTGCTCTCTTCATTCTGCACATCTCTCTCTTCATTCTGCACATCTCTCTCTTGCTCTCTTTATTCTGCACATCTCTCTCTTCATTCTGCACATCTCTCTATTGCTCTCTTCATTCTGCACATCTCTCTCTTGCTCTCTTCATTCTGCACATCTCTCTCTTGCTCTCTTCATTCTGCACATCTCTCTCTTCATTCTTGCTCTCTTCATTCTGCACGTCTCTCTCTTCATTCTTGCTCTCTTCATTCTGCACATCTCTCTCTTCATTCTTGCTCACTTCATTCTGCACATCTCTCTCTTCATTCTTGCTCTCTTCATTCTGCACATCTCTCTCTTCATTCTGCACATCTCTCTTTTCATTCTGCACATGTCTCTCTTCATTCTGCACTTCTCTTCATTCTGCACATCTCACTCTTCATTCTGCACATCTCTCTCTTCATTTTGCACATCTCTCTCTTGCTCTCTTCATTCTGCACATCTCTCTCTTGCTCTCTTCATTCTGCACATCTCTCTCTTGCTCTCTTCATTCTGCACATCTCTTTCTTCATTCTGCACATCTCTCTCTTGCTCTCTTCATTCTGCACATCTCTTTCTTCATTCTGCACATCTCTCTCTTGCTCTCTTGATTCTGCACATCTCTCTCTTCATTCTGCACATCTCTCTTTTCATTCTGCACATCTCTCTCTTCATTCTGCACATCTCTCTTTTCATTCTGCACATCTCTCTCTTCATTCCGCACATGTCTCTGTTCATTCCGCACATGTCTCTCTTCATTTTTGCTCTCTTCATTCTGCACACCTCTCTCTTGCTCTCTTCATTCTGCACACCTCTCTCTTGCTCTCTTCATTCTTGCTCTCTTCATTCTGCACATCTCTGTCTTCATTCTGCACATCTCTCTTCATTCTGCACATCTCTCTCTTGCTCTCTTCATCCTGCGCATCTCTCTCTTGTTCTCTTCATTCTGCACATCTCTCTCTTGCTCTCTTCATCCTGCGCATCTCTCTCTTGTTCTCTTCATTCTGCACATCTCTCTCTTCATTCTGCACATCTCTCTCTTCATTCTGCACACCTCTCTTCATTCTGCACATCTCGCTCTTCATTCTGCACATCTCGCTCTTCATTCTGCACATCTCGCTCTTCATTCTGCACATCTCTTTCTTCATTCTGCACATCTCTCTCTTCATTCTGCACTTCTCTCTCTTCATTCTGCACATATCTCTCTTCATTCTGCACATCTCTCTCTTGCTCTCTTCATTCTTGCTCTCTTCATTCTGCACATCTCTGTCTTCATTCTGCACAT
This sequence comes from Cyprinodon diabolis, assembly GCA_030533445.1. Classification (NCBI taxonomy): domain Eukaryota; kingdom Metazoa; phylum Chordata; class Actinopteri; order Cyprinodontiformes; family Cyprinodontidae; genus Cyprinodon; species Cyprinodon diabolis. The sequence goes on along the minus strand of CM060063.1, from coordinate 43,761,509 downwards.
CTCTCTTCATTCTGCACATCTCTCTCTTGCTCTCTTCATTCTGCACGTCTCTCTTCATTCTTGCTCTCTTCATTCTGCACATCTCTCTCTTCATTCGGCACATCTCTCTCTTGCTCTCTTCATTCTGCACATCTCTGTCTTCATTCTTGCTCTCTTCATTCTGCACATCTCTCTTCATTGTTGCTCTCTTCATTCTGCACATCTCTCTCTTCATTCTTGCTCTCTTCATTCTGCACATCTCTCTCTTCATTCTGCACATCTCTCTCTTCATTCTGCACACCTCTCTCTTCATTCTGCACACCTCTCTCTTCATTCTGCACATCTCGCTCTTCATTCTGCACATCTCGCTCTTCATTCTGCACATCTCGCTCTTCATTCAGCACATCTCTCTCTTCATTCTGCACATCTCTCTCTTCATTCTGCACATCTCTCTCTTGCTCTCTTCATTCTGCACATCTATCTCTCCATTCTGCACATCTCCCTCTTGCTCTCTTCATTCTGCACATCTCTCTCTTCATTCGGCACATCTCTCTCTTGCTCTCTTCATTCTGCACATCTCTCTCTTCATTCTTGCTCTCTTCATTCTGCACATCTCTCTTCATTCTTGCTCTCTTCATTCTGCACATCTCTCTCTTCATTCTTGCTCTCTTCATTCTGCACATCTCTCTCTTCATTCTTGCTCTCTTCATTCTGCACATCTCTCTCTTCATTCTTGCTCTCTTCATTCTGCACATCTCTCTCTTCATTCTGCACATCTCTCTCTTCATTCTGCACACCTCTCCATTCTGCACATCTCGCTCTTCATTCTGCAAATCTCGCTCTTCATTCTGCACATCTCTCTCTTCATTCTGCACATCTCTCTCTTCATTCTGCACATCTCTCTCTTCATTCTGCACATCTCTCTCTTCATTCTGCACATCTCTCTCTTGCTCTCTTCATTCTGCACATCTATCTCTCCATTCTGCACACCTCTCTCTTCATTCTGCACTTCTCGCTCTTCATTCTGCACATCTCGCTCTTCATTCTGCACATCTCTCTCTTCATTCTGCACATCTCTCTCTTCATTCTGCACATCTCTCTCTTGCTCTCTTCATTCTGCACATCTATCTCTCCATTCTGCACATCTCCCTCTTGCTCTCTTCATTCTGCACATCTCTCTCTTCATTCTGCACATCTCTCTCTTGCTCTCTTCATTCTGCACATCTCTCTCTTGCTCTCTTCATTCTGCACATCTCTCTCTTGCTCTCTTCATTCTGCACATCTCTCTCTTCATTCTGCACATCTCTCTCTTGCTCTCTTCATTCTGCACATCTCTCTCTTGCTCTCTTCATTCTGCACATCTCTCTCTTCATTCTGTACATCTCTCTTTTCATTCTGCACATCTCTCGTTTAATTCTGCACATCTCTCTTTTCATTCTGCACATCTCTCTCTTCATTCTGCACATCTCTTCATTCTGCACATCTCACTCTTCATTCTGCACATCTCTCTCTTCATTCTGCACATCTCTCTCTTGCTCTCTTCATTCTGCACATCTCTCTCTTGCTCTCTTCATTCTGCACATCTCTCTCTTCATTCTTGCTCTCTTCATTCTGCACGTCTCTCTCTTCATTCTTGCTCTCTTCATTCTGCACATCTCTCTCTTGCTCTCTTCATTCTGCACATCTCCCTCCTTGCTCTCTTCATTCTGCACATCTCTCTCTTCATTCTTGCTCTCTTCATTCTGCACATCTCTCTCTTCATTCTTGCTCTCTTCATTCTGCACATCTCTCTCTTCATTCTGCACATCTCTCTCTTGCTCTCTTTATTCTGCACATCTCTCTCTTCATTCTGCACATCTCTCTATTGCTCTCTTCATTCTGCACATCTCTCTCTTGCTCTCTTCATTCTGCACATCTCTCTCTTGCTCTCTTCATTCTGCACGTCTCTCTCTTCATTCTTGCTCTCTTCATTCTGCACATCTCTCTCTTCATTCTTGCTCTCTTCATTCTGCACATCTCTCTCTTCATTCTTGCTCTCTTCATTCTGCACTCTCTCTCTTCATTCTTGCTCTCTTCATTCTGCACATCTCTCTCTTCATTCTTGCTCTCTTCATTCTGCACATCTCTCTCTTCATTCTGCACATCTCTCTCTTGCTCTCTTTATTCTGCACATCTCTCTCTTCATTCTGCACATCTCTCTATTGCTCTCTTCATTCTGCACATCTCTCTCTTGCTCTCTTCATTCTGCACATCTCTCTCTTGCTCTCTTCATTCTGCACATCTCTCTCTTCATTCTTGCTCTCTTCATTCTGCACGTCTCTCTCTTCATTCTTGCTCTCTTCATTCTGCACATCTCTCTCTTCATTCTTGCTCTCTTCATTCTGCACATCTCTCTCTTCATTCTTGCTCTCTTCATTCTGCACATCTCTCTCTTCATTCTGCACATCTCTCTTTTCATTCTGCACATCTCTCTCTTCATTCTGCACTTCTCTTCATTCTGCACATCTCACTCTTCATTCTGCACATCTCTCTCTTCATTCTGCACATCTCTCTCTTGCTCTCTTCATTCTGCACATCTCTCTCTTGCTCTCTTCATTCTGCACATCTCTCTCTTGCTCTCTTCATTCTGCACATCTCTCTCTTCATTCTGCACATCTCTCTCTTGCTCTCTTGATTCTGCACATCTCTCTCTTCATTCTGCCCATCTCTCTCTTCATTCTGATCATCTCTCTTTTCATTCTGCACATCTCTCTTTTCATTCTGCACATCTCTCTTTTCATTCTGCACATCTCTCTCTTCATTCTGCACATCTCTCTCTTCATTCCGCACATGTCTCTGTTCATTCCGCACATGTCTCTCTTCATTTTTGCTCTCTTCATTCTGCACACCTCTCTCTTGCTCTCTTCATTCTGCACACCTCTCTCTTGCTCTCTTCATTCTTGCTCTCTTCATTCTGCACATCTCTGTCTTCATTCTGCACATCTCTCTTCATTCTGCACATCTCTCTCTTGCTCTCTTCATCCTGCGCATCTCTCTCTTGTTCTCTTCATTCTGCACATCTCTCTCTTGCTCTCTTCATCCTGCGCATCTCTCTCTTGTTCTCTTCATTCTGCACATCTCTCTCTTCATTCTGCACATCTCTCTCTTCATTCTGCACACCTCTCTTCATTCTGCACATCTCGCTCTTCATTCTGCACATCTCGCTCTTCATTCTGCACATCTCGCTCTTCATTCTGCACATCTCGCTCTTCATTCTGCACATCTCTTTCTTCATTCTGCACATCTATCTCTTCATTCTGCACTTCTCTCTCTTCATTCTGCACATATCTCTCTTCATTCTGCACATCTCTCTCTTGCTCTCTTCATTCTTGCTCTCTTCATTCTGCACATCTCTGTCTTCATTCTGCACATCTCTCTTCATTCTGCACATCTCTCTCTTGCTCTCTTCATTCTGCACGTCTCTCTTCATTCTTGCTCTCTTCATTCTGCACATCTCTCTCTTCATTCGGCACATCTCTCTCTTGCTCTCTTCATTCTGCACATCTCTCTCTTCATTCTTGCTCTCTTCATTCTGCACATCTCTCTTCATTCTTGCTCTCTTCATTCTGCACATCTCTCTCTTCATTCTTGCTCTCTTCATTCTGCACATCTCTCTCTTCATTCTGCACATCTCTCTCTTCATTCTGCACACCTCTCTCTTCATTCTGCACATCTCGCTCTTCATTCTGCACATCTCGCTCTTCATTCTGCACATCTCGCTCTTCATTCAGCACATCTCTCTCTTCATTCTGCACATCTCTCTCTTCATTCTGCACATCTCTCTCTTGCTCTCTATATTCTGCACATCTATCTCTCCATTCTGCACATCTCCCTCTTGCTCTCTTCATTCTGCACATCTCTCTCTTCATTCGGCACATCTCTCTCTTGCTCTCTTCATTCTGCACATCTCTCTCTTCATTCTTGCTCTCTTCATTCTGCACATCTCTCTCTTCATTCTTGCTCTCTTCATTCTGCACATCTCTCTCTTCATTCTTGCTCTCTTCATTCTGCACATCTCTCTCTTCATTCTTGCTCTCTTCATTCTGCACATCTCTCTCTTCATTCTTGCTCTCTTCATTCTGCACATCTCTCTCTTCATTCTTGCTCTCTTCATTCTGCACATCTCTCTCTTCATTCTGCACATCTCTCTCTTCATTCTGCACATCTCTCTCTTCATTCTGCACATCTCGCTCTTCATTCTGCACATCTCGCTCTTCATTCTGCACATCTCTCTCTTCATTCTGCACATCTCTCTCTTCATTCTGCACATCTCTCTCTTCATTCTGCACATCTCTCTCTTGCTCTCTTCATTCTGCACATCTATCTCTCCATTCTGCACATCTCCCTCTTGCTCTCTTCATTCTGCACATCTCTCTCTTCATTCTTGCTCTCTTCATTCTGCACATCTCTCTCTTCATTCTTGCTCTCTTCATTCTGCACATCTCTCTCTTCATTCTGCACATCTCTCTTTTCATTCTGCACATCTCTCTCTTCATTCTGCACTTCTCTTCATTCTGCACATCTCACTCTTCATTCTGCACATCTCTCTCTTCATTCTGCACATCTCTCTCTTGCTCTCTTCATTCTGCACATCTCTCTCTTGCTCTCTTCATTCTGCACATCTCTCTCTTGCTCTCTTCATTCTGCACATCTCTCTCTTCATTCTGCACATCTCTCTCTTGCTCTCTTGATTCTGCACATCTCTCTCTTCATTCTGCCCATCTCTCTCTTCATTCTGATCATCTCTCTTTTCATTCTGCACATCTCTCTTTTCATTCTGCACATCTCTCTTTTCATTCTGCACATCTCTCTCTTCATTCTGCACATCTCTCTCTTCATTCCGCACATGTCTCTGTTCATTCCGCACATGTCTCTCTTCATTTTTGCTCTCTTCATTCTGCACACCTCTCTCTTGCTCTCTTCATTCTGCACACCTCTCTCTTGCTCTCTTCATTCTTGCTCTCTTCATTCTGCACATCTCTGTCTTCATTCTGCACATCTCTCTTCATTCTGCACATCTCTCTCTTGCTCTCTTCATCCTGCGCATCTCTCTCTTGTTCTCTTCATTCTGCACATCTCTCTCTTGCTCTCTTCATCCTGCGCATCTCTCTCTTGTTCTCTTCATTCTGCACATCTCTCTCTTCATTCTGCACATCTCTCTCTTCATTCTGCACACCTCTCTTCATTCTGCACATCTCGCTCTTCATTCTGCACATCTCGCTCTTCATTCTGCACATCTCGCTCTTCATTCTGCACATCTCGCTCTTCATTCTGCACATCTCTTTCTTCATTCTGCACATCTATCTCTTCATTCTGCACTTCTCTCTCTTCATTCTGCACATATCTCTCTTCATTCTGCACATCTCTCTCTTGCTCTCTTCATTCTTGCTCTCTTCATTCTGCACATCTCTGTCTTCATTCTGCACATCTCTCTTCATTCTGCACATCTCTCTCTTGCTCTCTTCATTCTGCACGTCTCTCTTCATTCTTGCTCTCTTCATTCTGCACATCTCTCTCTTCATTCGGCACATCTCTCTCTTGCTCTCTTCATTCTGCACATCTCTCTCTTCATTCTTGCTCTCTTCATTCTGCACATCTCTCTTCATTCTTGCTCTCTTCATTCTGCACATCTCTCTCTTCATTCTTGCTCTCTTCATTCTGCACATCTCTCTCTTCATTCTGCACATCTCTCTCTTCATTCTGCACACCTCTCTCTTCATTCTGCACATCTCGCTCTTCATTCTGCACATCTCGCTCTTCATTCTGCACATCTCGCTCTTCATTCAGCACATCTCTCTCTTCATTCTGCACATCTCTCTCTTCATTCTGCACATCTCTCTCTTGCTCTCTATATTCTGCACATCTATCTCTCCATTCTGCACATCTCCCTCTTGCTCTCTTCATTCTGCACATCTCTCTCTTCATTCGGCACATCTCTCTCTTGCTCTCTTCATTCTGCACATCTCTCTCTTCATTCTTGCTCTCTTCATTCTGCACATCTCTCTCTTCATTCTTGCTCTCTTCATTCTGCACATCTCTCTCTTCATTCTTGCTCTCTTCATTCTGCACATCTCTCTCTTCATTCTTGCTCTCTTCATTCTGCACATCTCTCTCTTCATTCTTGCTCTCTTCATTCTGCACATCTCTCTCTTCATTCTGCACATCTCTCTCTTCATTCTGCACATCTCTCTCTTCATTCTGCACATCTCGCTCTTCATTCTGCACATCTCGCTCTTCATTCTGCACATCTCTCTCTTCATTCTGCACATCTCTCTCTTCATTCTGCACATCTCTCTCTTCATTCGGCACATCTCTCTCTTGCTCTCTTCATTCTGCACATCTCTCTCTTCATTCTTGCTCTCTTCATTCTGCACATCTCTCTCTTCATTCTTGCTCTCTTCATTCTGCACATCTCTCTCTTCATTCTTGCTCTCTTCATTCTGCACATCTCTCTCTTCATTCTTGCTCTCTTCATTCTGCACATCTCTCTCTTCATTCTTGCTCTCTTCATTCTGCACATCTCTCTCTTCATTCTGCACATCTCTCTCTTCATTCTGCACACCTCTCTCTTCATTCTGCACTTCTCGCTCTTCATTCTGCACATCTCGCTCTTCATTCTGCACATCTCGCTCTTCATTCTGCACATCTCTCTCTTCATTCTGCACATCTCTCTCTTGCTCTCTTCATTCTGCACATCTATCTCTCCATTCTGCACATCTCCCTCTTGCTCTCTTCATTCTGCACATCTCTCTCTTGCTCTCTTCATTCTGCACATCTCTCTCTTGCTCTCTTCATTCTGCACATCTCTCTCTTGCTCTCTTCATTCTGCACATCTCTCTCTTCATTCTGCACATCTCTCTCTTGCTCTCTTCATTCTGCACATCTCTCTCTTCATTCTGCACATCTCTCTCTTCATTCTGCACATCTCTCTCTTCATTCTGCACATCTCTCTTCATTCTGCACATCTCTCTATTGCTCTCTTCATTCTGCACATCTCTCTCTTCATTCTTGCTCTCTTCATTCTGCACGTCTCTCTCTTCATTCTTGCTCTCTTCATTCTTGCTCTCTTCATTCTGCACGTCTCTCACTTCATTCTTGCTCTCTTCATTCTGCACATCTCTCTCTTCATTCTGCACATCTCTCTCTTCATTCTGCACATCTCTCTCTTGCTCTCTTCATTCTGCACATCTCTCTCTTCATTCTTGCTCTCTTCATTCTGCACGTCTGTCTCTTCATTCTTGCTCTCTTCATTCTTGCTCTCTTCATTCTGCACGTCTCTCACTTCATTCTTGCTCTCTTTATTCTGCACATCTCTCTTCATTCTTGCTCTCTTCATTCTGCACATCTCTCTCTTCATTCTGCACATCTCTTCATTCTGCACATCTCTCTCTTCATTCTGCACATCTCTCTCTTCATTCTGTACATCTCTCTCTTCATTCTGTACATCTCTCTCTTGCTCTCTTCATTCTGCACATCTCTCTCTTGCTCTCTTCATTCTGCACATCTCTCTCTTTATTCTACACATCTCTCTCTTCATTCTACACATCTCTCTATTGCTCTCTTCATTCTGCACATCTCTCTCTTGCTCTCTTCATTCTGCACATCTCTCTCTTCATTCTTGCTCTCTTCATTCTGCACGTCTCTCTCTTCATTCTTGCTCTCTTCATTCTGCACGTCTCTCTCTTCATTCTTGCTCTCTTCATTCTGCACGTCTCTCTCTTCATTCTTGCTCTCTTCATTCTGCACATCTCTCTTCATTCTTGCTCTCTTCATTCTGCACATCTCTCTCTTCATTCTGCACATCTCTGTCTTCATTCTGTACATCTCTCTTTTCATTCTGCACATCTCTCTCTTCATTCTGTACATCTCACTCTTCATTCTGCACATATCTCTCTTGCTCTTTTCATTCTGCACATCTCTCTCTTGCTCTCTTCATTCTGCACATCTCTCTCTTGCTCTCTTCATTCTGCACATCTCTCTCTTGCTCTCTTCATTCTGCACACCTCTCTCTTGCTCTCTTCATTCTGCACATCTCTTCATTCTGCACATCTCACTCTTCATTCTGCACATCTCTCTCTTCATTCTGCACATATCTCTCTTGCTCTCTTCATTCTGCACATCTCTCTTGCTCTCTTCATTCTGCACATCTCTCTCTTGCTCTCTTCATTCTGCACATCTCTCTCTTCATTCTGCACATCTCTCTCTTGCTGTCTTCATTCTGCACATCTCTCTCTTCATTCTTGCTCTCTTCATTCTGCACATCTCTCTCTTCATTCTTGCTCTCTTCATTCTGCACATCTCTCTCTTCATTCTGCACATCTCTCTCTTCATTCTTGCTCTCTTCATTCTGCACATCTCTCTCTTCATTCCGCACATCTCTCTCTTCATTCTGCACATCTCTCTCTTGCTCTCTTCATTCTGCACATTCTCTCTTGCTCTCTTCATTCTGCACATCTCCTTTGAGCAGGATATTTTTTTGCAGTGCAATGTTTTGGAAATCTTGTATGGAAGATTTATATTTTGTTTTGTTTTGGTTGACAAAATGCAACACATCTGTAAGCCCTGTCATATTTCTGCATTTGCCTGCAGATTCTCTTCGTGTCAGGCCTCTCTTTTGTCATCGGCCTGGAGCGCACCTTCAGGTTCTTCTTCCAGAGACATAAAGTGAAAGCCACAAGCTTCTTCTTGGGAGGGATTTTGGTGGTTCTGACCGGCTGGCCGATCATTGGAGTCGTTCTTGAAATCTATGGTTTCTTTCTCTTATTTAGGTATCGTCACACATAAAATAATGCGATAAAACACCTCTTTTTTTAAAACACATCTCACATTGTTTCCACTTTTCATTTACAGGGGATTCTTCCCGGTGGCGGTCGGATTTATGAGGCGAGTGCCCGTTCTTGGATCTTTGCTCAGTTTACCGGGAATTAGGACAGTAAGTGTGATTTCAGTCATTTAGAAAATAAAATAGCAAAATGCTGCTGGAGACATCATAGCCTTTTTTTGTTTTTATTTTACTTTCTTTCAGTTGGTGGACAAAGTTGGTGAGAGCAACAATATGGTATAACACGACGCTGCTAGCACAAAGGAGGGCTATTCTGTGTTTATCATGGATTCTCATCGTGATTGTATGTTTCAGTCCTTGCCTTTCCAGAAACGTTCATGTATGCATTTTCCTGCTGAAAACAAACACGTTTGTCTGTAAATGTTCCTCTGACTGCATCCATTCCCCCTGGTTTATTCAATAGGAGCATCTGATTGAGACTGGACTACGATACAGATGTGTTTCTGTTGTTTTTACCTCTTTCTACCATTACTTTGCAATATTTATGGACTAAATATTTGGCAACACTGGACAATCTCAGAGGAAAGTCAGTGCCTGGGAGCAATCCTGTTTGACATGTAACTGAAATATTAATATGGAGTGAATCAAAAAAAAGGTTGTTTGAATCTTTACAGAAATGTGAAGTGCTGTAAGAAAACAGTTTGAAATGTTTGTACTGTAATTTTTACAGTGATTTTTTTTCTAAGTAAATACTTGTAATAAAATGTGTACTTTTTGTAAAAAGGTCTGTATTTTTTTTATTTGATCTTATTTTGATGCATAAAATGAACTGTATAATTAATATAGATGTATATATGTAAATGTAAACATATATACTATATATGAGGTTGCAAGTACCTGGTTCGATCCCCACAGCCTGCACTCTGGGTCCTTGAGCAAGACCCTTTACCCCACAAATGCAGAGGTACATTTCCCAATGTGAGAGCAATAAAATCCAAATACCATTATATTAAAAATCAATTTTTACTAATTTTGCAACATATTTTTTATTGAATAACATAAATCCTTTAGGTTACTCCTGTTTGTCTAAGCAGAAAGATAGGATCAGGTTTTTAAGCCAAACCGTCCTCCTGCAGCAGGAATTCAAACCCAGGTCCCTCGTATCGAAGATGCAGACTGGGCCCCTATATCTGTTCCTGGTCAATGAAACAAGCTAATTTTAGCTGGGTAACTATTAGGGGTGTAAATCACATCCATCATGGCGATTCGATTCAGTATCGATTTCCTGACCCTACGATTCGATTATTTTCAATACTCAAGAATACACCACGATACGATTCGATTAATCGGTTAAATTAAATTAAATTTTATTTTTTTTTTTATTTTATTTTTTTACACCTTACAGGCTAAACAAAGTTTCAAGTTCGAATAAATCAATGAAAGCTGTAATATCGTTATGCATTTTTTTTTAGAAACAACAGCAAATAACAGAAGTAGAAAAGTTGCATCAAAAAAATACTGCAGAAAATCAGTGCAATGAGTGCAATTCAATACCTCGGCTCCAGACGTCCCCACCCCCTTGAGAGACGCTCCGCTGCACCTCTCCCAAATTGTACCTGACCCCAAACAGTGCCGCAGACAGGAGGCCGGCTTGTTTTGTTTTTATGACCGAAATTGCGTAAAACAACTCGTGAAGTTTGACCCGCTAGAAGAGCGAGGTGCGCGAGAACGCCGGGATCATTTTTCCACATGGATTTCCACTCTTTTTGGCCCTCATGTCCCTCTGTCGTCGGACTAAACTCGCACCGACTTCCTTGCCGCCTCGGCCGTATCTAGACCCACAGCGTGTAGCACAGACCACGCTTCAATATTGAGCATAATTTAAAAATGTCTGTGTCAAGCTTACTGCAACACTCTGCTGTAAGAGGATAACCAGGAAGCGAGGTAGGAGGGCAAAATAGGTTTAGCGCCACCGCAGCATGGGAGGGAGAATTACGCCCAGGAGCAAATAGATAAAAATAGACCGGAGGAAAAAAAAACATGAATCGATTATCTTGCGGACGTGTCGCTGCATCGGATCGTCGACTGTTAGATCGATGCATCGATGCAAAACGATTATTATTTACACCCCTAGTAACTATTCTGGCATCTGCCGCAGTGGTCAGTCTGCATTCAAGGCACTTACTGCTTGCCAGGATAGAGGTTACCATTGCAATAATTTCCACAGTTTTGTTTTTCTTTGCTCCACATAGATATTTCCCAATCGCTCGTTTTCTCAGGACAGGTAGGGGCTGCCGCTCGGACAGCAGACTCAGAAATGCAAGGATCCAGCAAAATACCACTTTGATTTTGATGAAGGCATAGTATTTGATCTAAATTAAAAGCTCAAAAAGTAAATTTTGCATTCTATAATCCCCTTACAACATCTTGGCCTCTATTCTAAAGATTCTCTCAGAGAGCTCCTGGCTTAACATAAACAATCATGGCAAAGATTTTTTAGCATCTCAGGGAGGAGGGGGTTAGGGTTAACTTGTATCTTAGTTCTGGTTGACCTTGTTGGATTTAAGGCTAAAGAAACAAATGAAAGCAGGAAAAGCAAATTCCCTCCCAGTTAAGATAAAAAGGAACCAATCCTAAAATTTAGACTCGATTAGAATTTTTTTTTTCATGATGATGAAACTCACTGCAAAAACGATCTAGAAATAAGTAAAAATTTCTTAAATTAAGTGTATTCACCCCTAATTTGAGTAGGTAAATGAGATAGTTTGCCAATGGATTGAGTAATTTTACTCTTAAAATAAGATTAGATAATATGCACTTGAAATAAGACGTGTAAATTGTCTTGTTCAATTGGCAAAATGTCTCTTTTAACTCCTCAATTCAAGAACAAATGCACTTATTTTAAGAAAAAATGACTTATGCAGATTTAGATTTTTTGCAGTGCAGCAAATTAAATGATCAAAAAATATCATCAATATGTTAAAAGAACCCTTGTTTACATCCTCAACATTTTAATTTGCTTATAACTTTTAACTAGGGATGCACGATATAATCGGCCCCCTATCGGTATCGGACTGTATCGGCCTTAAAACTGAGTATCGGACATCGGCCACCTCACCGATATTTAACCCGATATTTGATCAGCTTCTGAGTTTCTAAAGTCAAAAAAAAAAAAAAAAAAAATACTACTTCTTCTTCTTCCTCAAAAACTTATTTTTTACAGACTTAAAAACTTCTATCTTCATATGCTGATATATTGCCATTTAAAAACACCATTTCAATCTCTTTTACTAATGAAATATTGCTATATGTCATCGTTATGCTACGAAATCCCCCGAAAATTCAAGAAATTTTGCCATATTTTTATATGTTGATATATTGACGCGGTATCGATCTATTTTACTAACAAAATCTCACAAGAATTTGCAAAATATCACGAGAGTTTGTAACAGAATGATGAAATTTCACCAGATTTTGAAAGTAAAATAGATCGATACCGCGTTTTTAAAAATCTATTTGATATCAGCATATGAAAATATATCTGAGTATATTATTTTTCAAAGTGTCAGAAATGGATAACAAAACTGCTATTTTCAGTGACTACTTATTTTTGTCCAGCTTTAACATCAGTATCGATATCGGTTATCGGCTACATGAGTTTTAAAATATCGGCATATCGGATATTGGCCAAAATCCCAATATCGCGCATCCCTACTTTTAACCATTCTGAACATTATGTTCTTAATTACCTTGTTTGATATTAATATGGACTAATCTGTCGGTATTTTACTGTATCTGCTTGCCTGATTATTTTTTATTTTTATTTTGTAAAACAACCATAAAGTAGAGGAAAAAAGGTGGATAAAAAGAAAATGAACAGAGGAGCAGTGCCTGCTGCTGGCACAGCTGGTGGAGGAAAATAGAGGAGCTTTGAAATGTAAGCTTGGTCCTGGGATCGCGGTACAAACAAAGAGGCAACCTTAGGTGTCATTTTTCCTCCTGTCAATCATCCTGGTATGTGAGAAGTTTTTATTTTTACCTAGATTTATAATGTGTTTATGTTCTTCTTGCTGCAACACAAAGGGCTCCTAACCTCAATTATTAGTTTTCTCCACTAATTTTTAGACTTCAGTTTCATGAACTCGCATCTGGACCACTGATAAAGAAGTCACTCCAACATCAGTTTCATGTCATTTTTATGTAAATGGGCAAGTTAATACTGAGATAAGACCTAAACATCAAGAGACCCTGTACTATCAGTTATGGTAACATATATTACAACATCATGTATGTTATGTTATTATCAAAGTAAACTTTAGAAAAAACGGTAAGGTGACCTTTAAACTAAAACTCATGCTAATTTCAATAAATCTTTTTAACTCACTAGCATTAAACAAATGCGTTTTTATCGCTAAATGTATTAAGCTCGGTCACCCAGTAGAGATTTTAGTGAATCCCATTGGTTTAATAAGTTGCAATTAAAGCAGTTTGCATAGCTGTGAGGATAAATGGAACATGGTGAAAACCCATTTAATACAGTTAATATAGAATTAATCTAAATTCAGTTTATTTCTATAGCACCAATTCACAACACGTATCATCTCAAGGCACTTTACAATTCAACCAGATCATCCAGTCAAATGTATTCAAAGTTTTCTATCTAAGGAAAACCAGTTGATTGCATTGACTCATTGACTCTTCAGCAATCCCTCACACTAAGCATGCTTGTAGCGACAGTGGAGAGGAAAAACTCCCTTTGAACAGGAAGAAACCTCCAGCAGAACCAGGCTCAGTGTGAGCAGCCATCTGCTGAGGCCGACTGGGGTTCAAGGAGACAGAAGATACAAAAAGCAACTGTAAAAGGCGGCTGGTAACACGCCCACAGCGAGGTACCTCTTCATCTGCTACAGATCTCAATTGATTTTTGAGGATTTTCCTCTCAGTTTATAAGAAATTCTGATCGCCTCTGTCCTGTAATCCTTGTGTTGCTTTAATAAAAGGGGAACAGTTTTAATCCTCCTGCTGGTACATTGTCACCCCCCACTATCTGACACCACACTTAGACTCATTCGGAAAACAGTCTTTATGCGGTGTGACCCTCTAAAGATCCTGCGGTTATTAGAGCCCTCAAAGTTCAAACTCATCTCCAGGGCCTGTGGCTAATTTGCAAAGACAGCTTCATTAGCACCTTTCGCTGCATCCCAGATATAGTGTTAGGTGTGACGTCATTTGATAATTACCTGTGAGCCGCATCACTGATGTCACAAAATAAGCTGGTTTACTTAATATGTGGCTTTATAAAGCAGGAGGAAACACTGATGCAACATTTATACAAGCTGCAGCCTTCAGAATAAAAAATCCAGAACAGTAAGAAACCTTTATCTTTATTATCATTATTATTATTTTTATTTTCATATTTAGTTCATTTGATGTACCATGAATTAAGAAATCATCAAGTTCAAACTTTCTTCACTTGTAATAACAGCCGAGCATTAATTTATATTGTATGCAATTTTTGGAAGCTCTTCTTTTGTAAAGTGATGCACATTTCATTTTTAGCTATTATTAAAACCCTTGTATGTAAATTGGTTTGTTGTTTAAAAAAAATTTAACATTTATTATTATTTTGAGGCTTAAACTAAGTAGTTTAAGTTCCAACAATTAGATGTAAAAAAGGAAACTATGTCTTTTATTCTATGGGCCTCAAGTAAACAGAAAACACATGGACTTCTATATATTTATTTTAGCTTTTTTAAATAAAACATTTACATTTGCTGCTTAATTGTTTTGCGTAATCATTGCATATTATTTAGACTACCCTTTTTTTTTTTTTTTTTTTACATGTTTTAGCTAGTAATATGATCTGTTTTTTGTTGTTGTTTTTTTTTTACTATTTTTGTTATTTTTGTTTTTAACAGTTAGGAAAAATGAGACTAAACTCAGGAGAAAATTATATAGAAAACAATATAAAATGATACGTTAATTATTGCTAGAAATATAAAGAATAATTTAATGAGACATTTTTCATTACAGACTCTAACAATGTCCCTAAAGGTCACTCTACTTGTGGTGTCACTGATTTCTCAGTGCTGTTCTGCACCATCTGTAAGCACAGGCTGATTTTTTTTAAAACAAAATCTCCCGTTTAGAACTAAGCATAAAGAAAATCTCTAAATGTTTTTCTTTTTTTCTTTTTTACAGAGAAGAAACTGGACTCCTCAGGCAATCCTCTACCTAAAAGGAGCACGTAAGACTGACACTTGTAGCAGAAAAATACAAAAATTTTTATAGTTTTCCATTCTAACCCAACCTGTTAAATGTCGCTCTTTCTCAGAGGGACACCGCTCGACCCTGGAGCGCAGCAGCAGGGAAGAGGGGGGAGCTTACCACTTAGGTTTGTCTATTTTTTGCTTTATTCAATGATTTACTAATTAAAATAATTAATAAAAGTTTATTTTTTTAAATGTTCTTCAATTCTGCTTTTAGATTTATTAAGAAATGTCATGCATGAAAGACCAGAAGGGATCCAGCAACTACATTTGACTGGCTCCTGTGAAACTATGGTTCAGCTCGTAATTTACACATTTGATCATTTTCCAAATGTTTCTGTTTTATATTTCTTTAGTAAACTTTAATGAGATCAGAGATGGAATGGATTTGTTTCCAGCTTCAGTCGTCCAACCAAAGTTCTTGCAAAGAGCTGCAGAAGCAGGTAAACGTTTGCACCTCATTGTCATGTCTCATAATCTTCTTAGTACTTTAAACCGTTTTTCTTTCTCCTCAGGCGAAGGCAGACCTGAATATTACCAAGACTGGAATTTAAAATATATGTGATTTTCTTTTTTTTTCATGATCCAGTTGTTGTATTTTCTGGATCTTCTAACCTTAAAATGTTGGTGATAATAGTTCAACTGCATTTCTAAACTATACATTGATTATTATTGACTGCATTCTCTTAATATTATTTGTGTTTATTGGTAGTTCTGAATAAACCTGGGAAATGAATTTTAGCATTTTTGAAGTTTTTTGGCTTTTCAAATGTTATTTTTAGTTTTTTTGCTATTTCCCTTACTCTTTTTTTTTGGTTGTTGATGCTACCAGCCGTATGCATTTCTACACTTCTATCCTTCCCACTTCAATCCATGGCAGTCAGTCTGTGGCTGTTTCCGAATTGTGCAAATTGTAGCTGCTAGCTCCGTTCCCTTCACCTTTTGTGGGGTTCCGTAAAAGTTCAAAAAATATCCACAGGACTTGGTTTCCAAGATTTGAAGACATTTCTCCACCTCTCCAGGAAGCTTTCTCAATTCAAATGCCTGGATCCGCAGTGAGTTTGAGTCTTATATAGACAAGGCCTTGTATTGCTTGGAAACATGCAAATGGTAACCGAGGATAACCGATGTGGGGTTAACAGAAATAACCCTATCCAGGGTAGACGAAGAGCTCCAGGCTGCTGGTTTAAATCCGGACAGCTCTTTCTGGTGTTAATAGACAACAGAAAAGCACATGGATGATGCTTGTCAATTCTGGGACCGCACTCTTCCAGAAAAAAAACGAAAAAAAAAAACAAAGCTCTCCATTATTAAACCACAAACATCAACATGTGTCAGACAGAGTACAAATAAAGGCCAAGGATTGTGGGCAACCGTATAGCTCCTATGGGGCAGATAGGAACGTAAGGAGGTTCCTATGCTAAGTGAACTAAAGATAGGAAGCATCCTGCTTCCTCTCTTTACCTCCTTAGTGCCAGCACTACTTGGACAGCACTTATCAAGGCGATTGTTGATGCAGTTCCACTTTAAGTGTCTTTACCAATTTGTCCTTTTGGAAATAGTCTACTCACTGTATCAGTTTGTCTTTCTCTTTTTTCTTATTTTCATTTAAAATTCCTTCTTTTCAAGTGTATTTCTTCACCTCTGTTTTTCCTTACCTCTTTTCTTTGAGTATTTATTCCTTCTGCACCCAATTAATGCTCAACTTCCTTGAGCTCTACTTTCTTCTGTCCTTCCTTGTATCCTCATTTCCTGTTTTCCCCCAGGATCCTTATTGCTTTTCCTTCTTTCTTTGGATTCTTTGTCTCTTTGTATTCCTTCCTTTAGGGCCTCTGCACTTCAGACACAGCCTCCATAAATCATAATAAATGTTTGTATTATGTGTCTTAAAATAAAGAGCTAGAGACTGAAAAGTTTTATCTAGAAAAGTCTTGCGACACCTTGAATTTTGTCTTTGAAATGTGTCGGAATCTCTTCACTAATACGAAAAAAAGCTCCAGGCAGCAATTACACCAGTCCCTTCCTAAAACACTAAGTGATTATCAGCAGCATCAATCTAAACATCATCACACTGTCAACGCTGACGTCCTTGAAGGAGTCACGCATGGGTCAGGGTGATGCTCCTCACATTTAGATCGAATCATGTGTCTGCAGCTCTAGAATAATAATGTATGTTTAATGTGTGCCAGTGAATACATGAAACTGCATTACAGCAAAACTTTATTTTGCATCAAAGCAAAAGTTCTCCATTGCACCTCGATGCATTAAAACATATCACTTTGTTAATTAAAAACCATTCTATCCCCTCTCCAACAAAAATAAATGTTCAAAGTGACATCTAATGCTAAATTTGACCAAAATCTACAGAAAGCAGTGAGAGAGGTGCAGATACACTGAATGGCTTTTTGTGACTGCAGAGTGAAGGTCTGATGTTATGTCGCCCCCTCGTGGTCTGTTAGATGTCCCGCAGGTCCCTCTGGATGTCCCACAGAGTGTTGGCACTGGCCTGCAGTTGGGCCACCTCTTCATCTGTCAGGGTCATGTTTACGACACTGGAGATACCGCCGCTGTTTAACACGCAGGGCAGACTCAGGTATACTTCTTCACTGATCCCATACATGTCCTGTTGATGCAGGGAAAAAAATCACGTTGAGAGGCAAGTCACTGTAATTCCTGATTCTATCATGTTATAAAGATGATTTAAATGAGAAAATCAGTTAATCGGGTATTTAGAGCCTTTTTAAAGTGTTCGGTGTCAGGCGTCAAAAGATGGACAGATATAAAACCAATTGTCAAATGTAAAAAAAAAAAAGAAAAAGCCACAAAAAGCTTGTCTTGAAAAGTTTTCATATCCGATTAACCCTAAAAACATTTTTCTTTTTTCAAACTACAACATGTGTTTTTTTTTGTCACAAACAAAATTAGAAAATAAACAAGTTGAATTTATGGGTTTTGTTTGTAGCAAGATGTAAGTCTGTTGTGGAGAGTGTGATCTACTTTTCCATCATCTGTTGGAGTAGCAGCATCGAAGCAGCTCACTCAAAGATGAATAATAATAATAATAATAATACATTGAATATGTAATGCACTTAGCTGGAGATAGGATATATTCATATGTTTATCATAAAATGTAAAAAAATGGGAAAAGTAATGCAATTAAATATAAGTTTTATCTTTTTTATATAGTGATGCAGCGTTAGGAACCAGATTACCTTCGTGGAGGTAATCAAATCTAAGAAAACCAAACTTGATAAAGTGGGTAGATTATTTAAAAAAAACAATAATACTTAATTAATAAAACAATTAAAAAGTTAAATTAAACATCTGAATAATTGGATACAGTATATATATATATATATATATATATATATATATATATATATATATATATATATATATATATATATATATATATATATATATATATAAATCAGTAAAATCACATGAAAGTCAAAAATATTAGCAACAACTTTAACTGCAACATTAAATCCAGGAAGTCAGTTGAATTTTTTCAAAAACTGGCCAAATATCCACATTTATAAGAACCAGTGACACTAACTTCATACCCTGGAAAAATAATAAACTGCTAAAATTAAAAACTGAGAAGCATCAGGTCAGCTGGTTGGCATTTGCCTCAAGTTATATAAAACGATCCAGATTTGAGATAATTTGAAAAGATTTAAAGGATACTTAGATGGTATGATAAAGAGTACTAAGATTTTACAAAGGGTGTAAAAAAAAGCTAGCTACCTCTGGCATCATTTCACATAAAAATCTAGATCTGACACCTCATGTTAAACTGAAAGTGCTTTAGGAAATTAGCATTCTAAATGGAAAACCTTTGATTAGTCTGCAAATCATTTATGCATGATTATTAGATTCAAAGACAGAGAGCATTATTCCCTTACCTTCACCATGGTGGAGACAGGATGGATTCTGTTCATGTTCTTCATCAGGCTCTCAGTTAAGTCGGCCACACTCAGACCGATGGCCCAGTTAGTGTAACCCTTCAGTTTGATCACCTCATATGCGCTTAGAGACACAGAATTACACAATGTTACAGACAAAAACAAACCTGTGCCAAAAAAAAATATTTGGACTTAATTTTTTTAATGATTTTTAACACTGTTAAAAAAATTCTCTTGTATAAGACTCTCCTGTTTTTCTAGGAAAAATCAAAGGGATTCAAATTAATCTCTGTTTACAAAAAACATGCTAGTAAGTGTGCAGAATAAAAGCTGTGGGTAGTGATATTAAGGCTTTTGAGACTCGCTTAGATACCAAAAAGCTAAAAAATATCTTTTTTTATTTATAACAAAGTTGTAATTTTCTTCTTATGAGGAAAACTTCTACACTGTTTTTTTTGCATGTAGGGCAAAAAATAGCATTCGTCATTTTATCAGTGAAACAAACTGAATAAAGTAAATTCTCACTTTTAGAAAATTTAACATAAAAAAATATTGTTTTATTCTCTTTTAAAATGACTGATGTATATAGATATTGCAAAGTGTTTATGAACATTAACATAGTAATCAGCTTTTTGTTTTGTTCGGGTATAAATGTGAAAATACAGAGGTATATTTGTCAATGCCATTCTTAAAAATGTAAAGACAGGAGAATATTTAAGTATCGCTGAAATAAATGGGCTGAGTCTGTATAAAAAACTGTATTTTTGTAAGAAAAATAATTTAAAAAAGCTTTAAAGAGTATCTAGGTTTATCTTGGTACTGCTCACAGCCGTTTAAAGGGGCACTTTCATCATGGGCGTAGGTTTGCATAGGGACCATAGGGACATGTCCCTACCAAAAACGCTTGAACCGACCTAATTGTCCCTACCAATAATTTGATGTGAACAACATGTTTATAATTTACTATACAGCTTTGCTGCAGCAGTGGCTTCTTTTCCTCTAGCAGTCGTGGGTGAGCGGTTAGGGTGTCAGACTTGGATCCCAAAGGTTACCGGTTCGACTCCCGACCCGCCAGGTTGGTGGGGGGAGTAATTAACCAGCTCTCCCCCATCCTCCTCCATGACTGAGGTACCCTGAGCATGGTACCGTCCCGCCACACTGCTCCCTTGGGGCGCCATTGAGGGCTGCCCCCTTGCACGGGTGAGGCATAAATGCATTTCATGGTGTGCAGTGTTCACTTGTGTGTGCTGTGTCACAATGACAATGGGAGTTGGAGGAGTTTCCCAAAGGGCTTTCACTTCGCTGACTGCGCGCTCAAACTGAAGGCACAAATATCTCTCCGTACAGCTGCAGCTCCGTCTGAGTGCCTGCCTGTCTCTACTGTCCCTTTAACGTAGCAGCGCACGTGACTGTGGTGACGTCTACTGGTTATTCTGCCTTAAGTTCCGCCTTCTCTCTTCCTGATTGGCTGTTTTCCAGTCCGTGTGCATGTGTCTGTGCTTGGAGCACAAAACTGAACATTTATTTCATTCTAGAATACAGCGGTTACTACAATTAATATTAGGCTATGAAACTAGTCCCAATTAAAAAACTGAATATCATGTACGCTAAAATAACAACAACTTTTTTTTCCTTGTATAAAACTAAGCCAGGAGTTCTGAAGATTGCTGGAAAAATTGACAAATAAAGGCTGTAAGCTATCAACATTTCTGATTCTTAGCCACAGCCAACTAAAAAGAAAAATGTGAGGGTTTCCTTTTTCTGATCTGCTGATATTAAGTTGCTGTTACTGTTTTCATTTTTTGATGACTCTTTGAGGGAGTTCAGGTATAATTATTAGCAGGTTTTAATATAACAATAAGAGATGGCGCCTAAACATCGGCTACTTTTTGTTTAAAAAGCATAATTAGGGTTCCACGTAATAATAGTTCTATTTTATTGACTATTTCTACTTCTAGAAATAGGATAAAGACAAGAACAAAGAGAGGGACATTATTAACATTGATTTTATCTTACATAGATTTCCACACAGTCTATAAGTAAATTAGTGCAAACATTAATGTCTGGTAAATAATGCTTAAATCTGGCTGTTTATTTTGGATATTATTACATTGCAGATAAGATAGTGTTATATTGTCTTTTATAATCATTAAATGTGATGTTATATTTGAATAAATTTTGGCCATTCTTAGTGTTAAGTTTGTAGATGATGCCACTAAAAAAGAAAATAGACATAAGGATCTATTTTAACAGTCAGTCAGTAAGTAACATACGATGATATAAAAGGTTGTTTCATTTAATCCTTTTATATTAAAAACACACTTTTATACATTATATGGTTATATAGTAAACACAGATATCCAGTTATAAGGATGCAGGGCAGCTTGAAGGTGAAGCAGCTGCCCTTCAGTGCTTCAGGTGATGTCTAAATGATTTTAATTACAAAATAAGGAGCAACTTTTTTATTTATATACAATATAAATATCAATTTGTATTTCATATGGCTGGATTTAGGGAACTTAAACAATGAGCAGTAATGTTTCAGCACAGCTTGAGAGAGAAGTGTCTGAACCTTCAGGGCTTCAGGTAAGGGTTTTTTTGGTTTTGTTTTCAGTAGGAGTAATTGGATTCTGTGATCGCTTTTGGAGCTCACAAATGATGCCACATGGATTTTAATATAGTTTGGCTGATTAACATGTTTGTTTCGTTGAATGTTATCTCCACTTCACATGTATTTAATAAGAAATGTTATGTTAAATGCAATGTTACGATAAAATTAGGACAGCAACTAACAATTATTTTGCAAATCGATTAGTCTGTCGTTAATTCTTTCGATTAATTGGATAGCCAAAGCTTCTTTAAAGAAGATTATTAATGACATTAAACCAGGTGAAACTAAAATATTTCCTCTTGAAGAGTTCTGGATGGAAAGTATTGACAGACAAAAACATTTTATAATCTTATTTGCAAAATGTTTATAAATTTATTTTACAGTTTTGGTATGATTACTGATCTAAGTGGGTTACTCTGTCGGGGAAAGCCAGATTTTACATTTATATTATGTTTTAGAGTCTCTATACTCCATTTAATGATGAATCACTCACTAAATTAGTTGACGAATATTCAAATAATCAATTAATATGATTCATTTTTTCAGCCCCAGATAAAATACATGAAATGGGCTACACAGAGTACCTACAGCCCAGATGTTCAACTTTTATAGTGAAGTTATTATTTTAATGAATGTATTATTTTACTTGATACAGAGAGAGCATAGTAGGTAAAAATATAAGAGTGGGGTTTAACTCTGCACAATTCTATATCTTCAAAAGAAAATACTGTATTTACCTTATGTCTTAGTTGTTCAAATGAAACCATTTACAAAGTGGAAAACAGTCCTAATTCCACATTCATCAGAGCCAGTGATACTTCAACATTGATAAACAGCATCTAGTGAGTGTAGTGCTTATAAAATGTTTATTAATGTAGCAAAATGCTCCTTTTCTCTTTAAACAATGAATTCCTCTCATCAGTACGGATGCTCACATCGAGCATACAAAGGGCATGCATATTGCATAGCACCAATGACACCAGACCAATAGTGTCCCTACCAAAGTTCAAATCAAACCTACGCCCTTGACTTTCAGAGATCAACAAATCTCCTGCTGTTTATGAGGGAAGAAATGCATAGAGGGAAAAAAATATTTTCTGTCCTATCACCAAAAATGTGTTAAGACAAGTTAACTGAAACATGCTTTGATCAGATCAGAATCCAGCTTAACTGGTTTACCAGCAACTGGTGAACAAGTACTATAAATCAGTACATCGGTTCTCTCTCTCTCCTGTGTAGATCATGAGATAAATATAGGCTCTTTGGAACATTTCAATGAAAAAACATATTACAGAAGGACTAAATATAAAACAGCACAAATTGATTTCTAAGTTGACGTCAAGCTTACCTGTCGACCACCATTTTGTGAGTTTCTTTCCAGTTCTCTTCATCAAAGTCTGTGCCAATGTTAGGGTTTAACACCTGCAGGTTGACTCCTGCCACATTCGTTCCGCTCCATACAGGCACTAACGTAAACATGATACGGTTGTTTTAAGGGAATGAGCTCAGTGTGTGGATGTGTCTAAATGGAAACAAGAAAACAAGCACTCCAACTCCTCACCACTTGTGTCTCCATGTTCTCCCAGAATCCACCCATTGAAGCTACTTGAGTGGATCCCAAGTTTGTCGGCCATCAGATAGCGGAAGCGGGCCGAGTCCAAGTTGGTGCCGCTGCCAATGACGCGGTGCTTAGGAAGGCCACTCAGTTTCCAGGTCACATAGGTCAGAACATCAACTGTTGAAAATGTTTTTGGATCATATGAAATAAATATAATGTTTTTATACAGGGGAGAAACAGAAGTGTTTATCATAAAGGAGTGGTAGACATGCCTGGGTTGGAAACAACAATGATGATACAGTCGGGACTGTATCGCACAATCTGAGGGATGATGTGCTTGAATATATTGACGTTTCTCTGTACAAGGTTCAGCCTGCTCTCCCCCTCCTGCTGACGGACTCCGGCTGTGACTACAACAACACGGGAGTTGGCTGTAACTGAGTAGTCTAAAAAAAGAAAAAAAAGAGAAGTCATTAATCTATATTTGCATCAAGAAATAGATTATATCATGTTTCTAAACTTAATAATGAGGTCTTCAGTTTTAGCAACATGACACTAACACTTTCCTCTAGCATCCTATCACTGCTTCACCTCCACAGTTATTAGAGATCTGAAAAAATCTTACATGAAAGAGGAACAAAAGAATAATGCAGTTTAAATGCCAAAAAGTTGATTATAGTATGAGTTACACTTTAATATGTTGGATTTAGCTAAATTTGACTGCATAGTATGGGTACGCAAAGTAAAGAGCAAAGGACTGAGCACACATCCCTGGGGATCTCCGTTATCCAGTTTGAAACCAACCGACATCTTCCTGCCAAAAAGCACATATTGTTTTATACTTGTTTTAGACTTATACAAGGGGGATTCAATAAGTAATGCCCTTGCTCCACTTCAAGTTGTTTGATCTAGCTGAACATTTCCATGTGCAAATATTTATCTCTCTACATTTAGTGGCAAATTACAGTTTAGAACTAATCGTGGTTTCCAATACACAGGTGTTTGAACTGAGTCAAGTCTGAAATGGAGCCTGTTGGGTGTCGCACCGGGATACAGTTTTTGTACGTGAAAGGATGCACACCACAGGAGACTTTTGATCAAAATTAAGTAACCTATGGTGATGATACCCCATCATATGGCCTTACAAGGCCTTATAAAGCCATATGAGTCTATATGAGGCCATTCAAAACCTGGATCACTGCACGACACTCAAAAGGCTCCATTTCAGATTTCAGTTCAAAAATCTGTAAATCAGAAACCACAGTTATTACAGCGCTGTAATTTACCACTTAATTTATAGAGAAATAAATAATTGCATATGCAAAATCTGAGCTAGATCAAACAACTGGAATCAGGTCAGGGGCATTACTTATAGAACTTCCCTTGTTCTTTGCTCCATAGTTTGAGGGTTGACATTTCAAAAGTCACCCTCTTATTGGACTTTGAGTCAGAATATTCCGTATTAAACATTGAGAGTTGTAAAAAAGGCTATTGATAATTTAAAACCTATAAAAAGATAAGAAAGTATACCGGGTTTTTCAAATAAATCTCACAATAAGGCGGTAACACAAGGTAGAAGCAGTGCTGAGCAGTGAATGTTTCCTCTCCTAAGTGTTTTAAAGAAACAGACCTACCTTTATCTGCAACTATTTTGGGGGTTTTAAGGAAAAGACTGCCATGCTGCAGATCCATCATCTCGCCTTTCAGCTTGTCCTCCACCACGTCCACCAGGGCTAGCTCATCCGCCAGCTCCTACGATAAACCAAAGAAATTCACATTAACAAAACACCAACAGAACAGCTTCTTAAACTCAGTTTAAGCCAACTATCTTAAATTTCAAATATTTTGTTCTTTTGAAAAAATATAAATAACACATTGCAAACGTTTGTGCCATAGACATTTGATCACATCACAAGCTCCAATGTTTTTTATCGAGATACCATGAAACAGACCAACACAAAATACAATATAACACATTTGACTCTGATGCCTTTTTGATGAAATGCATTACAGCCAACAATTGGAAAGGGCTGCTAATCATGCATCACACAAATCTGGATTTGACAGAATTGAGACAAAAAGAAATGTTTAAAAGAAAGCTGCAATAACATTTACAGTTTTCCACAAGGACGTGTGGTGATGCAGCAGGCATGTTAGGGAATGATGAGGTGAGGCCAAAGTTTAAACTTTTGTGCTAGATAGGTAGAAAATGTACCCCTCACCACATGCAGAGAGAATTCTATGAAACACTGTGGTGGATAGCTTCATACTGAAGGATTATTTATTTATTGCAAATGGGACAAGAAGGGAGGAGATGGAAGGATGCAGTTGAATGCAGGGCAATCGTGGAAAAAAAAATGTTATTTATAGACTGGAAATTAATTCAGAAAGGAAGCAATTCCACCTTCTGGCATGACAATGAGCTATAGAGGAGAGAATCGAACATTCGCAGGGACAAATAATCCAGTTTATCTTAACATTAGTTAATTTTTGCTAAGCCTTTTTACAAAGTTAGTAAAAGAATTGCCCCCCGACAGCTGTAACTGCAAAGAAAGTCCACACCTTTTCGTTTTATTTGTGAAAGTATTAAAAAAAACTTTATTAGCATCCATCATTATTTTCCTTCCTCTTTCCAAATATGTATAAATTTATAGTTGACAATCTCAGAAAATCCCAATCAGTTATAACTTAAAGGTACAGTGCAGGATTTTCATTTTCCAGGTGAATCATCAAAATAAGTGGTCCTCCTAATTGTCAATAATTCTGGTGATATGTTTACGTAAGGCCGTCCTAAGTGCTCGTCCCCATTTTCACTTATCGGTGGTGAGTTTGACACAGTGGAAAAATTGCAAATCTACAGAGTGTGCACAAGAATAAATGGGCTTGTGCATGCTCTTGCACTTGTTTAATAGGCGTACCCTCTCTGAAACAGGTACAGGGTTGTACATAAGCATTTTTTTTTAATTGGAGAGGGCGGGTCTTTTCAAAAATTTGCGAAAATCCTCCACTATACCTTTAAGCTTGTGGTTGCAGTGTGACAAAATTCAGTAACATTGGTATGTAAATAAATCTATGATTTTAGGCGTCGCTACTTCCTATCATCTAGATGTTTTAGACAAACTTAGCTCAGTCTTAGTTTTCAAAAATATATATGATCCAATGAGGGATCGACTTTATTTATTTATTTTATTTTTCTTTTTTCGGGTCACTTTAGTAGCTGCCCTATTATATGTTGACATTGTTCAGTAGGAAGTATGTGTAAGAACCTCCTTCATGACAATAAGAGACAGGGAAGATCAGAGGCCAAGACATCAGTAATCTGTTGTCAATCCAGGAGGATCCAGGGAATTAACCCATACTGTGACAGGAGTAAGTAGGTATCTTGTGTAAAGAGGTATAAATGCTGGAAATCTTACCCTGAGAAGAATACTGACACCACAGGCCATGCCAACCTGACCCACGCCCACTACTGTCACTTTATTTCTGGAGGGCTCAGGAGGACCGCTGATCAGTGGGGTGATCAGCTTTTCCAGGACTGAAGCCATTTTCAGTGCTGAAATGTGTTAATAGATTGAATTAATTTCAGTCAGATAAGATGTTAAACATGCATCGTACATTACATGTTGCATTGCAAGTTCAACCTTAGAATAAACTGCAGTCTGCCACTGAGCAAGACTTAAACCTTTCATTTATGTCTGCATCATTCCCTTTTTTTTTTAACATGTAAAACCAATAATCCAATAGCAGAAAACACACTTCCTGAGCTCTGCCGCACTCATGATTCACCTTGAAATGACATGCAGTCAGACAGAAAAAGCAGCAATACTTGCTTTGTTCAGCGACGCTCCGAGCTGCAAGGTATAAATACCACAATGTAATCAGCATGGCAAAATGATGTGACACCAAAGCCGAGTTTCCCTTAGAGTTGCATCAATAACACTTCCCACAGTAGGGGCCGTGCTGTCCACAATGTCGAGGCAGGTATCCGGTCAGCTGCTGCAGCAGCAGCATCGAGAACATGTGACTGAGCTGGATGGAGGAGCAGGGAGCTGCACAGATCTCCTCTCCCTTAGCTCTCCTCCCTTCATGGAGGACGGAGCACAATAATCTCAGTAACTGCAGGCTGCTAAAGGAGTTACTGTAATCCCTTAACACTGCTTCCATCTGCTGCACCTGCACTACCCATGAACCTCAACCTCACCTGTAAAAAGCTATCCTCTAAACAAAATATAAACGCTGAAATAATTTATGGAACAAGAAATAAGGTAATCATGATGCATATTATTTAACAAATAAATGTTAAAACTGAGGATCTGGATGATGCATATAAAAATATAGATTTAATCTTTACTCATATTTGCAAAGATTCCTCCATACAGAATGAATGAATAAATATCCTCCTTGCCATCTGAGTTTAAATTAGACTAAAATTATCCTGTTTTATATCAATAAATATTAACCAAATTATTATTATTTATCATTTTACAAACTATAATCTGTCTTTTTAATTTACTGTTGTAGTAATGGCTTTCCTCCTCTGAGCATCGCCTTTTAGTCCATGTCTGTGAAAGACTCATTTTACTGTGGTGATTACTCTTATCAGTGCCAGCTATTATCTAGCAAGGTCTTCTGGTTTTGTTTTTGGGGTTGATGCTCTCAGTTTGTATCAAACTGATGACTTGGTTGAATTTATTTTATTTTATTTTTTTCCCAGGGATGTCATAGAAGGAATATGTTTGAGTGCTGATGAAGGTTCTCAGTCATCCAGGTCATAGTCATTCCGTAAAAATTCAAAAAATATCCACTGGACTTGGTTGGGAAAAAAAAATATGTTTGAGATTTTGCCTTTGTCGTGATCTTGGCGCTGATGATTGGCTTAATTAATCATTTCTTCACCTGTCTAACTCTGCCCAGTTTCTCATTACTGCACCTCTAATCCACCTGCTTGTGCCTCTATTTAAGCTGCCTGCTACCAGTCATCAGGACCAGATTATTCTCTCGAGCAAGTGGGGAGAGTCTGTCCAGCTTTACTTTAGGGTGATTTCCTGTTCTGCCTCTCAACCATTGGGCCCACCTGTTCCTGTCTGATCTGTTTGCCTGACCTGTATATGGACTACTGATGGATTCTGCCTGTTTGGTGAACTTGACAGGCTCAAAATACTCAAATTATCCTATAATTATCCTATCAGAAGCTTCTAAAGCTTTGGCAACATCATCTTGTCTTTCCCCAAACGTATTTAATAGCGTGCATCTAGAAGAAGATTCATCGTCCAAAAGAATATAAATATTTATACCAATAATAACAGTTTAAATTTAAATACACAAACAGTTCAGCACATTCATTCAAACTGGGAGACTCTGGAATATCCATAGGCAGGGTTATGTTCTCCAAGCACATAAACATTAGCAGGTATTTACATGGCTTAGCACCAAGGTCAGGAGGAAGGGACAGCACTTCTGTTTCTTCACAATAAAAGCATGCTTTCCTTTACAACAACTGTAGACATAGAATAGATTACATGATATTAAGGCCTTCATGCAGCATTAATGATAATATTTTATTTGAATTTATAATTAAGTTTATAAAGATATCAGCTTAAAAAATATATCTGGCGTAGGTGTCCCCTATAATATGATAAACATAAAAAGCAACACAGGTAAAAAATGAAAAATATCAACAACAAAAAAATCCACCATAGGATGTAATATAATTCCACAACAACCTAAATGATGTGAAACTTTTGTTTTAATTAGTTAATTATTTATTTATTTTTTTGACCATTGATTTTCTTTACAGTTATTTCTGGAGTCACTAAACATTTTGCAGATTAGGAAAAATCCAAATTAACTTTATACATCCTTCTTGAAAAATAAAACAAATAATCCTCAGGAATAACTTATTTCCTTTCAACATGAATCTAAACTACCTTTATAGTGATGCAGAGCAAATCCTGGCAGTCCACATGTTCTAACATTTAGTACCAAACCTGATCAGACCAATCATTCATTTCAACAAAGAGATGGAAAGAAACACTCAAAAACGCAAGTTAGTGCAAACAGTTTAAAGTTTGTTTTATTTCCGTTTAATTTTAATGCTCTTAGAAGGAATAATCGACTAGAACTGTTGCTTAGTTTGTTTAAATCAACTTAATAAGTCAATATTTACCTGTTATCTGGAGGTTCTGCGTATGTTTGAAGCTGCTGGCCTTTTCTCCAGAGCAACTGCAGGGTCCACTGCAGACGTGCCGTACTCTCTGCCCGCCGCTCTTCCTGCCTGCTGTCAACCTGCAGCCTCCTGGATTTATTTAACTAAGCCTCTTTGTCTCCTTGAAAGTCTCACTTTGCACTCCAGTAGGAAACCCCTGCTAGACACAATCCATGTCTTTTCTGCTAAGATATTTCAAAGGAAAAAGGTAATAAATGGAACTCTTAGTAATTTTGAGGTCAAAAATGTTTCTGTAATTTTCAATATGATTCTTATTAGGGCTGAAAAAACGATATAAATTTCCTCTCTGCACCAAAAAAAGCAATAAAAGTTGGTGGAAAAAAGTCTTTATTTCCGGAAATCGATCCCTGTCTTGCTTCATGAAGCTTTCGAGGGTCTCCCAGGAGGTTTACTTGATCATAGAAGAATTTAAATGTATATCTGAAAATATTCTTTAGCAGACACCAGTGAAGAAGTACAAATAGAAACAACAAACAAATCACACAAAGAGGTATAAGGTTTTAATATACTGTCCTCCTTTAGAAATGAATGGGGTTACATTACTAAAACCCATTTTCTTGCCCTTCTTTAGATATTGGCTTAGCAGCAGACTTTCTTCTTTGTAATGACTTTAATTTTATAATTTACTTCCAATTTTAAGAGTTAAACATTTTGTGCCTCAAACAGAACCTTAAGTATACTGCTGCAGATCAACCGTGCAAAATGACTCCAAAAATAGAAAGCAGGTGTCTGTTCCTTTCTATTGTTCTTTATTGCTTTTAGAGCTTGAGGTTTTCTTGCTTTTATTGTTTTATTTGTGCTATATTGGTTTCAGTAATGGATGCAAAGAACTGGAAAACTGAAAAACAGAGTTCTTCTTGCTGGGAAAATAAAAGGGGTAAGGCAAGGCAAGGCAAATTTATTTGTATAGCACAATTCAGTACAAAGACAATGCAAAGTGCTTTACATGATTAAAATACAGGAAGATAAAACAGAATCAAAGCAAGTAGGAAAAAATAAATAAAATAAAATAAAAAATACAGAAACAAAAAAAAAGGATAACAGTTGGATTAAAGAAAACATGTTTTTGTTGAACTGTTTAACTAGAATAGTCAAAGGCAATCCTAAACAAATGTGTTTTTAGTCTTAATTTAAAGGAACTCAGGCTTTCCACACTTTTACAGTTTTCTGGAAGTTTGTTCCAGATAAGTGGAGCATAGGAACTAAATGCTGCTTCTCCATGTTTAGTTCTGGTCCTAGGTATGCAGAGCAGGCTGGAGCCAAAAGACCTGAGTGGTCTGGAGGGTTGATACACTGATAGCAAGTCTGTGATGTATTTAGGTGCTAAGCCATTCAGAGATTTATAGACTAAAAGAAGTATTTTAAAGTCTATTCTCTGAGATACAGGGAGCCAGTGGAAGGACTTAAGAACCGGGGTGGTATGCTCTACTTTCTTAGTCTTAGTGAGGACACGGGCAGCAGCGTTCTGGATCAGCTGCAGCTGTCTGATCCACTTTTTAGGCAGACCTGTGAAAACACCGTTGCAGTAATCAATTCGACTAAAAATAAACGCATGGATTAGTTTTTCCAGATCATGCTGAGACATTAGTCCTTTAATCCTGGAAATGTTCTTCAGGTGATAGAAAGCCGACCTTGTAATTGTCTTTAAATGCTTTTGGAGG
The DNA here is from genome assembly GCA_030533445.1 of Cyprinodon diabolis. Taxonomy (NCBI): domain Eukaryota; kingdom Metazoa; phylum Chordata; class Actinopteri; order Cyprinodontiformes; family Cyprinodontidae; genus Cyprinodon; species Cyprinodon diabolis. Next base: position 43,730,476 of record CM060063.1, on the reverse strand, counting down.
TTCAAGTCTGAATCCAGCACTACACCTAGACTTCGGGCCTGATCAGTGGTTACTAGCGACTGAAGCTGTGTGCTAACTTTAGATCTCTCCTCTATTGGTCCAAAGATTATTACTTCAGTTTTGTTTTTATTCAGTTGAAGAAAGTTATGGCACATCCAGGCATTGATTTCTTCTAAGCATTTCCTCAGTGCTTGAATTGGTTCATAGTCACCTGGTGACATGGTGATGTAAAGCTGTGTGCCGTCTGCATAGTTATGGTAGCTGATGTTGTTGTTTTTTATTAACTGAGCCAGAGGGAGCATGTAGATATTGAATAGGAGGGGACCCAGAATGGACCCTTGGGGAACCCCACATGTGATTTTTGTCATCTCTGATGTAAAGTTGCCTACTGACACAAAAAAGTCCCTGTCCTTTAAGTAAGATTTAAACCAGTTGAGAGCTGTACCAGAGAGGCCGACCCAGTTTTCCAGGCGCTCTAACAGGATGGAGTGATCTACAGTATCGAATGCTGCACTGAGGTCCAATAGTACCAGCACAGTGGTTCTTCCGCAGTCTGTATTTATACGGATGTCATTAAACACCTTGATAAGGGCGGTCTCTGTACTGTGGTGAGCACGGAAACCTGACTGGAACACGTCAAGGCGGCTGGTCATATCTAAGAAAGTGTTTAACTGTTGAAACACTGCTTTTTCAATAATCTTACTGATAAAGGGGAGGTTTGATATGGGCCTGTAGTTCTGGAGTAGTAGTTTGTCTAAACTGTTCTTTTTCAGCAGTGGTTTGATATTTGCTGTTTGTAGGGACTGCGGGAAAACACCTGACAGAAGGGATGTGTTTATTATCTGAGTCAAATCAGACGCTATGACAGGCAAAACTTTCTTAAAGAAAGCTGTGGGTTCATCGGATCTTCTGGTTAGGTGGTAAAGACGTTAAACGCCTTCACATTGTGCCACTTGGATGCATTTATACAGGAAAAAAGAGCTTCTACACCAAGTATTAAGTGTATATATGAAAGTGTGAATTAGTTGCAAGAACAGAAATGCTTGAAATACATCACTGTAACAGATGTACAAGTTTCTGAATTGAATACCTGACTAAAATGAACTTTTCAGTCTGGCTGTTCATTAATGCAGTTTCAGGAATAACATTTACAAGCCTGCAAATCCATTTTGGTCTCAATAGCGTTGCTCTGGTTTTATCAGTCTTTACACCTCACTGGCCTCCATAAAAGGCAGTAAACTTTGTTATGATGTTGCACTTTAGCCCTTCTGAAAATGTCTGGTTTAAGGGTTCCATAAAGCAGCATGTGAAACACTGATGTTTTGTCTGTCCTGTTTTCCTGAGCTGAACCAAAGCTGACTTCCGTTCACGGTCATGTTGGCATCATTCTGCATTCCAAAGTAGAGCATCTTTCTGTGCTCAATATTCTTCATTGTTTTCCTTTGCGAAATGTTACTGTTTTTATTTCAAATATTCAGAGTAAAAATTTTTTTCCTTAAAACCTCAGTCCTATTATGTTGGGTCAAAAAATAATGAACTAGAAATCTGTTCAATGATTCAGTTTTCTTGCTGCTTCTTACTGCTTTTGTAGCATCTCGACCTAATTAGACCACCTTTATTTAAAAATCCAACTTCTGATCTTGTCAAGCTTCAAATAGGTTAAAACAGTTCATATATTGAAATAAAATCCTAGATGTGCTTTACTTCCCTGTTCGACATTTTAGATCAGGTTGTGTTCCACCCAATTTAAAATCAGACCAAACTCTCCTAAAGCATGTCAAATTAAATAGGAATAAATCTACACAAAAAAACAGCTTTTATTAAGACTTACAGGACAATTGATGTCTGATATGTTCCAATTGTCTCTTCTGAAAGATAAACTGCTTAATTTTTAGGCTAAAAACAAACCAAGGGGACAGATAAAGTGGCGAAAAACCGAATTTATTTTTAGACACACAGCCTACATTATCATAAATAAACAGATTAAAAATCCTTACCCACATAACCCCAGTCATTTGTGTCCATTATTGAAGAGCTGCCTGAAGATGAATCACTTGATCAATTCAGCAAAATTCTGATTAATATACAGTATTACTTGCATGTCTAACATATTGCTTGAAATCGTTAAACATCTATAAAAAAAACTGTAGAACATGCCGCCTTAGAAAAATATCAAAATAGAAAAAAAACCCCTCTGAACCCCGTTCCAACCCCCCCTCCTCTAAGAGTGAGTCCTTTTTTCTGCCTAGTAACATTGCTTTTACTTGTTGTAATTTCTGCCGAGGCAAGAAGTTTAGCTCAGACAAAAGAAACCAAAAATATAACTGCGTTAAACCATCCTGTGAGTTTATTTCCTCTAGGTGTCACCTTTGTAGTTCTTGAGGTCGTTGAAGCGGGCTATGTGGGTGCACTGCAACAGCCAGCCCTTTATAATGGACTGAAGGATCCAAAATCTCAGTTAAACTGTAAAAATGAAAGAGACAAATGGGAAAAGAGTACAGCCGATATAAACTCAAATGGGCTTACAGATAGAGATGGAATATAAGAGTGATGTTTTGCATGTAAGTCCTATTTATCGGCATTAATACAAAAAATAAAATAAAAATACACCTTTAATTTGGATTTTTTTCCTTGTAAATTTGTGACAATGCTGGTAAAAATGCCAAAAGAAATAAAATAAATTCATGGTCAGTTCATTCATGATGTCACTACTGAGTTTAAAGTTTACTTATTCATCAAAGCCACTGGGAAAGAGAGAGGAAAGTTTTTAATTGGTTGGTTTTCCTCACAGTGGACCTGCTTGCACCACCTGTCTCCTCCCACCACAAACCACAATGAAATGGTGTGAAATGAATCAACCTGAGCACCAGACATGACAAAAAAATAAGAACTAGCTACCTCTAAAGCTACAGAACCAATTTTTTTTTAAATGCATACGGACATAAAAACATCATGGTATTAATAGAAGCGCTCTTTTGAAAAAAAGGTAACATGATAAACGGGAGGGCACTAAGTGCTAACAAGTGTCCAGGCACTTCACAGTCAGAAAAACACCTGGCACAGAGCGTTGCATGGAAAACTACAGTATGACCGTCAAAGAACTACAATCATGCACGGATAAACTGGCCGCTCCGTTCCACTCGGTTCTACATATACAGGGTTAAATGCACACAAAGACAAACGATTCACAGATTAAAAATCAACATTTAAGTCGTTTCTTCTGACTGTCGTCCAACAGCTATTGTTTGGAGCAAACTTCCGCCCGCTTGTGGTAGGAGGAAAGTCGGAGTCTGGTAAAATAAAGCATCTCGTTCCAATTAAATCTTTGTCTTTTGTCCAAAACATAAAGGGATAGGAAGAATGGGTGTGGTCTGTTTTTTGAGTTGTGGCGGCGTTGTGGCAGAGAGGCGATCCGGGCACGGCTGCTGAGGGTCCTTTAATTGCCGGCGCCATCAATGGCGGCTTTGCTGCTGCCGATGCCCAGGTAGTTGGCTGCCGTCTCCACAGCGCTCTGGACAGGGACGACGACGTTGTCTAGGAGGCCTTTCAGGGCGTCAACCTGATCCGCACTGAGGTTCTGGTACACAAAGTACAGGGAACCAATCACCACTACAAGGAGCAGGAGTTTGAGCAACAGGGGGAGGAACCCTCTTCCGGCTGGAGGTTTGCTGGAGGCGACGGAGCTGCTTGGTTGAGAATACGTCTCGGTGTAGCTGCGGCTCTCGGTGTGGACGGTGCGCTGCACGCGGGACTCATCCAGCCAGTACTCGCTGGGTTTTAGGGGCCGACCGGCTGCCCCTCTGATGGGGCGCCTGCATGTCGCACTGTGCAAATAAAAAAAAAAAAACTGTTAATCAACCATCAGGTTGGTTGATAGATTTATTAGCAGCTTCATAAGATCAACTTTTACCTGATTCCTGTTGGTGTGCTTATTTCATTGGCAAGGATATCTTCAACCACACCCTTGCTGGCCTTCTTAGGCGTCTCCTCCATAACAACCTCCTCCACAACCTGCGAGTGTAGCATCAAACATTGTCAAACCAACGCGCCCTAGAACACCACCGTCCTCATTCATTTAACCACATCAAGTGACCTGCCTTGGTTTGTCGTCTGCTGCTGGTTCTGACTGTTACGGGAGCTTTCCCTCTGCTCCTGACAGGCTTCTCAACCACAGGAACCGGTTCTGGTTCAGTAATCTCTACTGAAGAAAAAAAATTGGCAAACACATATTTAAATTAGTGTTGCACCGATACCGATACCAGTATCGGACGGGGCCCCGATACTGCCCTAAAATGGTGGTATCGGTATCGGCGAGTACCAACAAATAGGGCACCGATACCATTTTTAGAGCCATAAGTTTATTCAACTATTGTCACCCATTCCTGGTAGGCAATAAAAAGTTCTACTGGATTCACTTTTTATTAGATTTTTTCCTGCTTCACAAAGGTAGGCAGCAGCTTGACAAAGCCATGATGGCAATTATTTTATATTATTATGGTATCGGCCAATACTGCACAGCCAGGTATCGGGTATCGGGGCCAAAATATGGCATCGGCGCAACACGAATTTAAATACAGCTGCATACACAGTCCAGCTTAAAAATTGATTAGTATCATTAGCTGATCAATTGATTGGTTATTACAACAAACATGGTTATGTCTAAAAAGATTGTCACCAATATAGTGATCAAAGCTCACCATCCTCTTTGTCACTGTAGTGGTCAGAGTTTGTGTTGCCGTTCTGGTTACTGTCTGCTTTGGGGAGAGTTGTGACGTCTGTAGGAGCTCCAGCTTCGGCTGCAGGCTCATCCAAAAGCTTCTGCAGCTTCTTCTCATAAACCTTACGGGTCGAAGCTGAGGGGTGGATTACAAATACGATACATAAATACCAGTTCTTTAGGGTATAGAATAATACTCTATGATTTAAATCGACCAAATCAACTATTCAAAAAGGATAAATTATTAATTTATTTTACGGCTTAGATAAGAGGATGCTAATTATTTTTTTATTGTTGAACAAAATCTAAATACGCAACATTTTTCCTGCAATTTCCATAAAACAGGGATGTTTGTCATTTTAAATAAACATTTATTTCTATTTTCATACACTTTTAAATGAGCTATTTAACTGAGATCCCGTGATAATCATAATGTATTAACAACAACAAAATTATAATAACTTTGTATTTAGTTTATAATCCTCTTTTAGCTTTACATTTGTTGATGGAGCCTTTTTAATGTTTTTTCCTCCAGATATCTACACATTTGTCTTTCACAAATGTTAACAATTCGTAATTAATTTGACCGTCTCTACTGTTTTCTTTCAGATGCAAGGAAAAAAAACAAAAAACAAAACAAGAATTTCTTTACAATAACCCCAGAGATATGTCCCATCAGACAGATGTAACGTCTTTATGTTTACATTTATGTCAATTTCTATATCCTTGTCAACATTTCCCTTCTTTTAAACATTGGGAAACAATCTAATATTAATGTACTAATCGGTTTTATTACAATATTTTTCAAAAATTGTAAAGAAAGTAAAATGTGGTCAATTCATTCTGAATATTTAATTGAAAATTATTTTCTAAAGACCACCAACTGCAATAGGTCATTTTTTTACTGACTTTATCAGGGTTTATACAGGAATGAGCAACTCTAATTTAATGCTTTTTAATGCTCTTAGAAATAAATTTAATGCCATCAACAAGTACCCATGACTCTCATATATACACGGCAAATTTCTTCATCATCCTTACTGTCGGCAGGCTGCAATTCCTCGATTTCCAGCCACTTTTGTTGAAATCAGTATTTTCCATTCTCTAGCCGTTTCTCCACCTTGAGCTTCTTTTCAGAACATGTGGCTTTACGATCAACCGGAAGCAGTTCCGCGCAAATATATGATATATTAGCAAATGTATATCGTTTAATAAGTTGCTTTTATAAACATTTTTTTTTTCTAAATAAAGCATTTTAAATGCCAAAATAATCACATTTAATGAATTTTAATGCCAATTCAGGCCTTAATTTAAAAAATAGTTATTTAATGACTTTTAATGACCTGAGGAAACCCTGTTTATGTGTTGCTGGTGAAGGTTCTCAGTCATCCAGGTCATAACAATTCCCCCAAAAATTAAAAACAATCCACTAGACTTGATTTCCGATGTCTTCAAACACAGAAAACAAGTCAAGTGGATTGTTTTAAATTTTTCTTTTTTTTGGAATGACTGATTGTGTTAAACCAACACAGATGATTCCACACTATTGTTCTAATTTTCAACTTAAAAATGGGGTCTGTGGAAGCTTATATACCAAAAGAAATACACTAAACTGTTAGTTTCATAGGAAGTAAACCATAAATATAAAATCTCATGCTTGACTGGCATTGTCTCTTTGTCACATAGCTTTTATTCAGCTATTTAGTTTCATCTATAAAACGTGTACAATACTCTTTAGAAATCAACCTTTATCTGATTAATAATGTAAAAGGTTTAAAATGTTAACACGGCGTGCCTACCGCGTGGATCTAATAAACTCACCAACAATAGGTCCAGTGTCCACACCATGCTTTGCCAGCTGTTGTTTCAAATCTTCATCGGAGAGCTCTGTCACCTCCACCTCCTCTGTGCGGGGTTTATCAGTTTTCTTTGTTGCTTTCTGATAAACCAACAAAATCCAATTAGATTCACTGAGAAATATTATTGTTAGTTTTGAATAATTCACTTTTATAAGCCAGCAGTGTCCAGTTAGCTCCACTTTAAATAAATCCATGCCTCCTCTCAGTCAAACTTACTCTCCCAGAGCGGCTCCTGTTGGAGACCACCGGCGTGGGCAGCTCTTCGTCGCTGGAGAAGGTGTCTACAGGCGGGCTTTTCTTATTGTTCAGTACCGTCAGGTTCTTCAGATATAACTGCACATAAACCTCCTTCTTATGGTCCCCGCTCGGAAGCGGGACATTGTGCGCTGAGAGCTCGTTCTTCAGCTTATCTTTCGTGAGAACCGACGGATCTTCGAGAAATTCTGCCATACTAACTTATATTTAGATATAGCCTTTTGTTTAAATAATAATAAAAAAATACTTAAGATGGTGGTTTCTTCTTTAACTCTTCGCAGTGATGAATTATATACTCCAGTAAGTCGCTGCAAAAACAACAACAGCAGAAACGTGAGCGAAAAGCGCTGTTGTCAAACAGAAGTGGCGCCTACCCGCCTCCTGCTCAATTAGCCTCGCCGAAGCGCTTTTTCTAAAATAAACGCTAACTTCTGTTTGTTAGCCTACCATCGGAAATACTTCCATGTAGTTTGGAATTTTTGGAAACGGCTCAACGCTTGTTCTGAGATAGAACCCCTCTGAAAAACAGGCATTAACTGGCTTCCTATTGAAATAGTTAGCTTAGCTTCCAACCGGTCCACTTGCTACTGTCTGTCCGCGGTTGCAATAGGGCCTCACAATAAGCAGTGTCACTATTGGCTGACAGGCACCTGTTAGCTTTAATCTGATTGGTCGCCTATGAATGGAACCCTGACAAGAGGCCGCCACAAAGGAACCGCAGCCGAGGATGGTTTTTTTGTTTGTTTTTTTCAAACACGGCACCACTATCCTGCCATCCTGATGTCTGATTATACTTTTAAAATATAGACAGCTTCAGTTATTCTTTCCTTTGCAGAGAAAGTAACGGTATTTTGAGTAACTATTGCAAAGCGGATTTCTTCGACCTAAATGTTACCCATAATAAGTAAATGCGAATTATTTGCCAAACTATTTAACCTTACTCATCAATGGGCTTTTTTTTACTTATATAATACTGATATTACATAATAAAGAAAACATTAAACAATAGATTTAAAAATAATCCACTTTCTACCACAAGGTGGCAGCATGAACACATACTTGAAAGATGAATAAATATTTTTCTTTGCTTTTCTGGAGCCAATTTAGTGAACGTCACTTAATAAAATGAGTGATGCAAGATGTGAGAATATTTTAAAGTTTCTTTTTGCTCTGAATGGGCTTTTATGTGAACATATAATTGCATCTAGTTGGATCTAAGTTTCCATTACATAATGTTACAATTTAAGTTTTTAATAGGAATCTTTAATAGCAATCTAAACAGGTCAGCTTTTATTTTTTTGTCTGCCTTGAATGTTTCACCTCATTAAATCCCAAGCAAACACTGTGGAGGCTTTTTAAATATGAACAGGCTGATTAAGGTCAGGCAACAGGATTCCAATTGTGTTTCAAATCTGTTGATACCCTTTAGATGAATGTTCTTTTGCATTACCTAAATGTTCTGGAGATTTGTGTCACACAGATGCCTTCATGTTCTCCTGAATGATTTGATGGATAAGAGCAGAATTCGTTATTTGGTTCTGAACCAGCAACTTAGTGCCTGATCTTCCCACTACTCTAAAGTTCGACTTTCAAGTGAAGCCTGCAGTGTTTAGGTGCTTTTTTCTGGTTGATTGACTTTATTGATCTCACAGTGGAGAAATTTACTAATTCCATCAGCTCAAATAGTCAAAGGAGAAGAAGAAAGTGCAAAAGGAAGAAAATAAGCATGGGGTATATACAGTATATACAGTGCATCCATATATGACAGCTTTTTTTAAATTTTATTAGCAGGATTATTATACAGGGTTATTGCACGGGGTGTTTACATGTGTATTTATATAGATGGATATTTATATATATAGTTATTGCACTGGGTGTCAAATATAGAGAAACAGGTTATTGCACAGGGTATTAAATAGTACTTGAACTATATTGTGACATCTTTTATGAGTTAATGAGAAACAAGAGAAACAAACAACATAGAACCACTTTATTCTTTTAAAAACAAAAGAAAAAATTAAAGAGAGCAACGTTTTCCATTAAGCCTAATAAAGTAATAGAATCATCAATGGAGAAAATCAAGTGAAGACTAAAAAGGTTGGAAAAGGGCCAGTAAGCCCCCCTTCCAGGACTCAACACAGCCCTTCATCCTGTAGCTGTTTTAAAGGCCTTAGAATAACGTAAACCTTTCTATGAAGAATGAACAATAAAAAAAGCATTAGAATTTTCACAGTCACAACAAATAAGCACCTGATCATTTTCCAAGTTCTGGTTTAGATACTGTATTGTTTTGACATGCATTCTTGTGTTCAAACAGAATCTGAATGTGCAGGCATCTAACACCTCCAGCCCTGCTGTGGGAAGTGGTTGAAGGTGTCCCCTGTCCTGTCCTCTCTCAGGGTGAGGGGGTTGGGTTGCTGTTGAAGCACTGAGCAATCGATCCCCAGCCCAGCCTCCAAAAAACACCACACTTCAAGTATGGTTCAATTTTTCCACAGTAGATTTGCCAATGGAGTGAAAGCATACAAACTGTTGAGCCCTTTGAGAAACACTTCTTAGGCTTTCTTTGTGTGTAATTTACACAGAAAACAAGGCTGTGGCCAAGAATCACACAGAGAGCCTCTTTAAGCATAACAGTCATGGGCTCTGAGAAATTATCAAAGCCTACTCCTTAATCGTCAGCATTCATATTTTCAGGATGAGCTCATCCAAAATGGAACTGCTCCACCTGATTTCGACCACTCAGAATATTTGACGACATTTCTTGACAGTTTAGTCTGAACCTGGTGAACAAATGAAACAACTGGGAACAGATGGGAAAAATAATTGATCTGACAGCAAAAAGCAGTCAGATGTTATATAAAGTTGAAGAGGCAAATCATTTATAAAAAGCTATGTTGTGTTTGGAAACGTCAGTGCATCTCAGATGAACATGAGCCTCGATCGTACATGTTCTAAAAGAGGATTTCTGATCATTTAGGAATATGTTTAACAGAGACTCCTCGGCGGAGTTTGTCTTGGATTTTCAACTCTTTCTAAACCCCAGTTGAGCCAACCACCAAAGTACCTTAGGAAAAGTCAACCTTTACCACCCAGTGAATGTCTGATCCAATTCCACTGACACAAGAAAAAACACTCTTACAAGAGTAATCAATGCTGCATTGTTTCAGCTCCCTGTAAGATAACAGCAACCTCCCTTCATTTGCATACCTCGGCTACACAAGCTCGATTTATTCTCTGATTTACACCACACTGATTTCCATACTGCAAAAATTTGAATGTTCCTGCTTGGTGATAATGTTTTAATTCTTTTACTCCTCCAATCTATCACAACAATGTCAGCCCCCAATGATGCTATTAAGATGCTCAGAACAGTAATGTTCCAATGCTAATACAGTATATGAACTGAAAAAAAATAATGATAATACAGCCGTTTTTGGCATTAACTTAATCCTATTTAGTTACTTTAACACATTTTTTTTCCCCACATCTGCTAGGAGGACATAAAACAATTGTGTTTAAGTAACTAAATATGATTAAGGAGATGCCAAAAACTGTTGCATTATTTCTTCACTGATCTGTTGACAATCTCTTAAGTTAGGCTAAAGGACACAGATTTACTTATTTAGACATTTTTGTCCAAAAGGAAAAATGAGACAGCTCTTCTAGCTTTAGTGATCATTTAAAACCCCTGGAAATGATTTAACTAAGAAGAATTCTTCATAAAGTGAAGAAGATCATGAACAACAGTGAGCATCCCCTTCAGAATATTTTTAAACAAGAACAAAGTGACTTCAATAAGAGGTTTCTCCAGATCTGGCAGAACATGTGCATTTTTTATTTTAAGTGCCTTGAAAGTACGCGTGTCTCTGAGCGTGCAACTGCTAGTACTGTTGTGGTGTTGTAGAGATAGTTAGCAAAACTATTATCTTCATCTAAGCCTTCAACTTGTATGTAAGATCCAGTTCCAATAAAGTACTTAGGGAAGGCTTTGTCTATATAAGACTCACTGCGGATCCAGACATTTGAATTGAGAAAGCTTTCTGGAGAGGTGGCGAAACGTCTTCAAATCTTGGAAACCAAGTCCAGTGGATATTTTTTTAATTTTTAATGGAATGACTAGGACCTGGATGACTGAGAATCTTCATCAGCATATTTAGGGAAGTATTCACTCTGATTTCCACCTCCATTTTAGATGTGATTCATCTATCCCTGTAACAGGGATATGTACCTCAGGCTTTTAAAGTAGCAGTAATTAAACCTTTACTTAAGAAACGGTCTCTTGACCCAGAGGACTTGTACAATTATAGACCTATATCCAATCCTCTTTTCTTATCTAAAGCTCTTGAGAAAGCAGTTACAAAACAAGCTCATCGTAGCACTGAAACAGCTCTGGTGAAAGTCACTAGTGATATTCTTATGGCCTCAGATAATACATTTGTTTATGTACTTATCCTGTTAGATCTCAAGGTTGCATTTGATACATTTTTTAGGAATTAAATTAACAGCACCAGGCAGGTTTAAATCTTATTCATCTGACAGATTTCAGTTTGTTCACGTAAATGATAAAGCTTCTTCAGTCTCGTTAGTTAACTCTGGTGTACCACAGGGATCAGTGCTAGGACCAATTCTCTTTACTAGATAGATAGATAGATAGATAGATAGATAGATAGATAGATAGATAGATTGATAGATAGATAGATAGATAGATAGATAGATAGATAGATAGATAGATAGATAGATAGATATCAAATGTATTTATCCTGAAGGATGCAATATAAAACAAATGAGCATAAAGACAGAGTTTATAAATTCCTCAGTCTGTCTGTGAAGCAGAACTGTGACAGCAGTCTGTTGCTCAACATGCTCTTTCTCTTTTTGTCGGCCTCACGCAGAAATCTGGGTAGAGTCCTCTACTCAGCCGCCTCTTGCCCTGCAGCCAGCTTCAGGCCAACCACTGAAATATCCTTTCTGATAATCCTGTGTATTCCACAGATGTTCTTCAGACTAGTGCTGCACCAGCAGTCCATAGCATAAAAGAGGGCACTCTCGACACGGCAGTTTAAAACACATGTTAAAAGAGACCACAGTTCTGAGAAAGTACAGTCTGGATGGGGTTTTTCTGTAGAGATGATCTATGCTGGTGGCTCAGTACAACCTATGTTGCAATGCTACTCCCAGGTAGTTGTAGGATACCCCTATCTCCACACTGCCCCCCTCTATTTGCACCAGCTGAGGTGTTTGAGGCTTCCTTCTAAAGTACAGAACCATTTCTTTAGTTTTCGGGACATTCAGTTGCAGCTGGTTCTTCCTGCTTCAACCCACTAAGTCCTCCACCAGCTCCTGGCATCTTCTAACAACCACCTGTAATTGCCTGCATTGTTAGTATGTTATTATAGAAAAAGATTGGCTGGTGCACTTGTATTGTAGGAATGGTGGGAGAACATAATTGAACATGTTTAGATAAAAACAAACTACTTTGCTACAACTATTATATTGTATGTTAAACCCAACAGGAACACTTTAACCAATAAATTAGATAAATATTCCAAAGAGTATCCTGTGAAATTATTTGGTATAAAGCAAATATGTCTGACCCGCTATTAATAAAAGCATGCAGGAGTTTTTTTAGTTTATTTTACTGTCTGAGACCGAGATGACTATACATGTGTTATCTTTAAGAGAGACTATCAGTAATAAACCTTATTTGCATATTTAAATCTTGCCTTCAGTAGTAATATTTTAGCTTGTATGATTCTGGATGTGGATTATTCATTAATTGTATTTTTTGTGACAAAAATTAACAAATTTTGCCTCTAAAGTGGAGCATGTTCTGTCAAATTTATTCATTAATATTATGTATTAACTTGCTATACGACTGTAACATGCTTTAGCCTTGTAGTGAAACTGTAATATAGAGATGTGTGTCATCAACATTTGTATAGATAGCACAGAAATACTTCATAATAAAAAAATCTGCATAGCCATAACTGGGACTTTTATAACCCTCTAATGTAAGGTAATTACTTTGCAGCCCAAAAAGTCTAACTACATGTTTAAAACTGCACCTCCATGTTGGTCTGATGACAATCTGATGGTTGCTAATTTCTGTGAGTTACAAGTGAGAAGAAATGTTTGTTTTCTAAACACAAAGTTTAGAAACATTTTGATATTGCACACTTTAACCTGTTACCAGTTACCGTTGTAAATTAGCTAATTGGAATTTTAAGTCTAACCAAAGTCTAATCCAGGTGGGACTTTTCCAAACCTTCCTGACGAGGTGCGGCAGATGGTTCAAGCCTAAAATGAACCGGCGACCTCAATCAAGCGACTTCCAGACTCTTGGGTTAACAGGAAAGAAATATTTGTCTCCTTGACTTGGCAGATGCCCTTAACAGGCCGACCTCTGTTTAGTTTTTCTGTCTGCATGGAGGAACACTGGAACCGGACAAGACCTTGAAGAGCCAAAGAGCACTCAGAAGAGTTGACGTGACACTGCGGTGCACCCCCGAACTGTTTTATATCCTCCTCGGATGTCAGGGCTGCTTGCTCAGTGGCCTTCCTCTTACTTCAGTCATTTTACCTCATCACTAAGCCAACCTTATGAATGAGAAGTGGATAATTAACGGATACTTAACAGCACTTGTCAAGTGGCAAGTGCCAGATCAGCGTACATGCCAGCAGCTCGGTTGTTTAAAATTTTTTTTTTTTATTATTGCAAAGGTTGACAGGTTTCAAGCTCAATTTTCAGTAAAGTTCCTGAAAAGAAAATCCAGTGGATTTTATCAAAGCTGCCAACAAGTTACCTCTTCAGGGATCTTTGTGTGAGGTGCCTCCATAGACCGAGTTGAATGTGCTAGTGATTTCCTCGCTGGTCGATGTGGGGTTTTGTTGGTGTCAAGTTATTCTAAGTAATAGCCCTCAACTCCCTATCTATGACGGCCAAGAAAAACCTGGTACTTCAGCTGATATAATCTTATCTGTTTAATCTTGAAAATGGAAACTTTTAGACCTCCGTGTCCCGCTGCTGGTATAAACTGATCCCAGATTGGCCCCCTTTAGCAGAGCTCATGTGGGGGGGGAAAAGCACTTGCTGTCATGTTTACCATTTTTCTAGGAGGCAGTGTTGAAGGCTAGAAACTCGTAGCAGCTCGTAGATTTGGGTAAGAAAACTTCAGGGTTCTATTGATGCTCTAAAGCCTCACAGCTTGGCTCTGCTGTGCCAGCGGCGAAGGACAAATGTGCCAAAGTCTGTAGGGTTTGGCTCTTTCTCTCACCCCCTGGCGTCTAACACAGATGTATCCAGCTGAGGTACAATAATTTGACACCTCTTAAGCATTTGGACCCTTTAGCGTGACAACCACTGCTTTGTTTTATATTTCTGCCTGTTTTGAATGTGATAAAAAATTACAGTCAGCAACAGCTAAACTGTGTTTTTATCCACTTTGGACCTCTGCCCCTTCCCGACCCGTTCAATTCATTTTATTCCTCCCTTTCATATGTTGGATTTAATGTACACTTTGTGGAAACCTTGCTAGGTTATCGTTTTTTTCTACGTTCCCTTATACTGAATAAAGGCTTGTTTCTCAGTGCTTGCTTGTTAAGACTTCAAGGACAGCTCCCTCCATCTGGTATTAAGTATTGCTGGTGCCAGTGTCGGGTTAACTGACACTCCTACACTTCTACTAATGGCAGCGAACATTCATCTCCTATGAGGTGCTCACCTTGGAAAGAGAAAGAAAAAAAAAATCCCTAAGCCCCCTCATCCCCAATCACAGTGGGGCTCTCACCACCCACTGAATGAGACTATGGTCATGAAAAGGGGGATTGTTTCACATTCAGGCATGCGAGAGCCAAAAAAAGTCATATGCATGTTCTGTCATGGATATGCTCTCCTTCCAATTTCAATGAGATGTTGAGAGGTGTTGAATGTAGAAAGAGAAAAATCAGCATGTCATTATGTGATTCATTCAAGGACTGTGTTTTAGCCTATTTATTATTATTTCTTTTTTAAAGGGGCAGGCAGTTAAAACCCTGCAAAAGTTTTATCCTGCTGTCAAAATGGGCATTAATGTATCTCCAGAATTGATTGTGCTGATATATTTGCATGAAATTCTATCACCTTCTGTTTGATAAGGGGATGCAACACAAATATTTTTCTCTTAACAAATTTTTGCAAGGCGGTGGAGTGGTTGCTTTTATTGTCGGGGTTTGTTTCCTGTTCATAAGTGGGTTCCCATGGTTACTCCTACTTCCTTTTGAAGCTCATTAAATTGAACATTAGGAAATTAGGAATAGCTTGGGATTATAATTTATGCTTCCGTCTGACAGCAGAAATAAACAGTTGTGTTTGTTGAATTTTCTTAAACAGCTGATTTGAACCTCATTATCACTGCCACAGTATTGCCTGCTGACTATGCAGCCCAGACAAAATACTTTCAATGAATAGTTTTATTTGACCATTTACTCTTTTACAGTTAATGTGTAACTCTTTATGAAATAATGTATGATGTTGGCATCAAGGATCTATAATCTCATCACTCCATGAGACTGGCAGGCAGCAGCAGACAGGACAGAGCAATGCATTCAATGCAGAGCATTACTCAATATTTTGCAGATAAATTAAGTTAAAGTTTGATATATTTTGCATAGTACGACAAATATCACATTTGAAGCAGTGGTAGATCATGAGATTATGTGCCTAAAGGAGTTTGCTAAATGTTTTAGTTTTCAAACAGGTCGTATATATTTAAACTTTCTCAGGTTTCAGCTAGCAGAAAGAAAGATAGACATGTGAAATGATCCAAAAGTTCTGTTATGCATTTTCAACATCATGCAATAATTTTCTCCCTGATGATAAAAGACCTGAGATAAAATCGTTTTTTGAATCCATAACTATCTTGTCCAGATGAGTTATAAAGTCAAGTGCTTCTCAAACCACAGCGGGACAGCATCAGCATCTGTCTTCCTCTGATCCCCCTTCTCCTTGGAAAGCTTAACAGCTTTTTAAGAATGAAGAGGTTTTTCAGTTTCTTGCTAAATATAGGCCACCTGGTGGGCGGCGGCATATTCCACAGCCATTTTCAACAAAGATGAGCCCCACGTCCAGCCCAGGGCCCGGCGGGTGGCGAGTGCTGGTGGTCCGCTTTTCTCTTATGCACTGGCTCTTAAGTAAACACTGCAGTCCTGCGGTCAGCTACAACATGGCAACGAGCGAAAGGCCTCTCTGTGCAGATATACACAGCTATGGTGTGTTGTCTCTCCTGAACCCTCTCAGTTTTGGCCCGCCCATCACAGAGGCCTGGGCAGGGGTCGAGGACCAGAGACAGGCCTTGATGTTTGATTCCAGAATCCTGCTGGGAACTTGGTGGTAGGCTCAGTATTGAACTCCTCTAAATAAACATCTACAAAGCTGTCTGTTATACACATTAGTTCTTATTCATCCTGATTAATATGGTTATTAAAATCCGGAAAAAAAACCTACTCTACATCAACCATCGACAAGACCTGACACCAATATTTTTCTTGGAATGAAGACAAATACTTTTTCAATTGTAACCAAAAGAACTTTGCTTGTTTATTTCTTTTCCTGTTTTTGCTATGTGAATTTTAACCTATAAAGTGCATGGGAACAATAGCCTGATATCTATAGATGAACTGTTAAAACGATTTACTAAAAAGAAAAAAAGAGCCCCTCTTTGCTCATTTAACAGTTTCTTTTGCTATAGAGTAGAGAGAGAAATATCAGTTCTAATTTAAAAATGTATGAAATATGAGCATTTCCATCACAGAGGCAAGGTGAAAGGACATTAATCATCACTATCATTTCCAATAAAGACTCAGATTAATCAAATCGGAGGATAACTGAGCGCTCCACTGAGGAAAATAAGGGGCAACAGGTAAAGCTTTATTCATTCAGCTCTGTTGCTCTCCTATACACGAAGATCATAATTTAGAGAGTATCAGTGGCTACCTGTGAGGACCACAGGGGTGGCAAATAGAAGGGGCTGCGGCTTTCTGAGCTTCTTAGCACTGCGAGCAAAAGGATTTACGGTAACTCTCAGACAAGCGTTCACAGCTTGGACGTTTGGCCGGGAATTGATATTGTGTCTGGCAGAGGATCAAACCCACTGAGCCTGAGGCCCAAAAGTACCTACACAAAACCTGAGGATGTTTGAATGATAAATCGCCGACATTTAGTGGTGAGGCTGAAAAAATATTGGCCTTGCTGGGGATATCAGCTTTAATCCTAATTTACAGTGAACGCACATGCTGGGGGGTTTGATTGACCAGAGATCTGCTTCTGGTCTAATTTACACACTTCTCGGCATCAGAGTGAGGATATGAGTTTTCCTGCAAAGTCAGCACAGGTGTAATAAGAGAGACCAACCATGCAATGAAATAAATATAGTCAGTGGGGGTGATATGTTATATCAGCTAGTTCAGATATAGCCACCAAGTAATCATTTAAGATAATATCGATTCTTGTTAGTCAGCCCAGTTTATTCCTCATTGCAACTGCAACTTTTCTGATTCCTCCTTTTAGCTTTCAGTCATGAGGAAATTCTGATTTTGATAATAGAGGAACTACATTACATTACCAAAAGTATTTGCTCACCCATCCAAAAGAACGTAATCAGGTGTTCCAATCACTTGCATGGGCATGGGTGTGTAAAATCAAGCACGTAGGCATGCAGACTAGTTTTTACAAAATTGGTTAAAAAATGGGTCCCTTTCAGGATCTCTGTGAACTGGGATAGGATGCCACCTGTGCAACAAATCCAGTCGTGAAATTTCCCAGCTCCTAAGAATTCCACAGTCAAATGCCAGTTGTATCGTAAAAAAATTCAAGTGTTTGGATACAACAGCCAAACAGTAGTGGCCCACATAAACTGATGGAGCGGAGTTAGCAGATGCTGAAGCGCAAGGTGCGAAGAGGTTTCTAGCTTTCTGCAGAGTAAATCCCTACACACCAACATACTTCATGTGGCCTTCAGATTATCTCAAGAATGGTGAGCAGAAAGCTTCATGGAGTGGATTTCAATGGTCGAGCAGCTGTGTTGAAGCCATGCAACATTAGGTGCAATGCGAAGCGTCAGATGCAGGGGTGTAAAGCACGGCACAGCTGAATTCCAGAGCAGAGGAGACGCATTCTCTAGAGTGACAAATCAAACGTAATTATGTGTAAATCTGATGGAAAGGTCTGGATTTGGTGGTTGCCAGGAGAACGGTACTTGTCTGAATGCATTGTTCCAAGTGTAAGGTTTGATGGTATTTCCTTCTGCTATGCAGGTCATATAATCACAGGTCATAGCTTCCAGAAGTATTTATAGACCTTGAATCATTTTACCTTTTGAAATTACACCTAAAATTTGTAGAAATGTTAAAGGGGTCATAGAATGCAAAACCGAGTGTCCATTGTCATAGATGAATAACGATAGTTCTGTGGGTGAAATGGACGTACAGAGAAGTTCAAACCCCATCGACTCCTCCTTTCTCTGCAAATCTCACAATTCAAAACTTCCACCATAAAATGGGGAAATCCAAACAAAGCCCCAAATTGACGTCAATTCGGGAATGTTGCCTTATTTGGTTCTGGCCTGTTCTTTTGTCACGCCCCGAAATTGGCAAACAGACCAGCCCACTGGATCCCTGGCCCAAAAACATGAATAGAGGTAGATGTAAGACACCAGTTTAGCTGTTTAGCTGATAGTTGGGTTTAATTCTACAAGAATTATAAAGCAGGCAGTTTCTCTATTGAAAATGAGCCAGAACCACGGGCATAAATGCAGCGTTCCAGGCTGCACGGAGAAAGGGGAACATTTTAACAGTCTTCCCAAGGATCCAAAGACTCGACAGGCATGGATTATTTTTGTCTATCAGAAGATCCCTGCAAAGTTTGATGCTCAGCTGCTCATTTTCTCTAAGCATTTTACCGAAGACAGCTTTCAAAATCTTGGACAGTTCAAAGCAGGAATTGCTAAGCTTCTTTTACTGAAACAAGGGGCTGTTCCGACCGTAAGGCCATTACAGCCGCAAGCTGTAAGTATGATTCTGTCACTAAGCTGTTGATAGCAATGCTAGCATATCTATGGTGACCAGAATGGGGTTTCTGAAAAGGAGGACCCTTTTTTTGTGTTTCTTTCAATGATGAGTCGGCTTTGCTCTTTGTAAACCAACCAATCAGTACACAGCTCATCTAAATATTCATGAGCATACCGTAAAAGGAAGAAAACCTGTCATTTCTGAGGCGCTTAACCAGGCTTGCATTAGAGCTCATAGAACAGCAAATAAGCTATTTTAAGCCCACCTGATGTTACAAACCCTATTCAGAGACCTTAAGGACCAGCACCAAATACCCAATCTAATCATTCTATGACCCCTTTAAATAAACAGACAAAAGAAAAAGTAGAAAATAGTTGTGCAAGCAATAGTAAAATAATGCATGGTTCATTTTCTTTAAAAAAAAAAATCTAATTTTTAAGATTGTGTCATGCATTTAGAATTCAGCTCTTTTTGCACTGATGCCTCAAAAGAAAAAGAGTTCAGACGGCTGTTTTTTAGAGGTTACATAAAATCCTTTCTTTTAAAATCTCAGTATAAGTTCAGGTGTATAATGAAGACCAAAGAGGGTATTTAGTGAAAGCATTAACCAAAAAAAGTAGTCAAGAGGCCCATGCTGACTTTGGAGGAGCTGCAGAAAACTACAGCTCAAGTGGAACAATTAGTTTATGCATCAACTTTTTTTATGGAAGAGTGGAAAGAAGAAATACAAATTATCTTCAATTTTATACATGTATTGCATACATCTAATATGCTATTTGATGCAAAAAACATTGCAATTTACCTCAAACAGTCAATACTGTGGAAAAGCATGGCAGCACCATGTTATATGGATTTGTTTATTGGGATTAGGAAGTTGAAATTCAAGTTAAAGAAAAGCTGAATATAGGGGCCTAATGGAAGAAAAAAGGTTATGGCCTAGTTCTTTTGCAGTAAGACAGCCTTTAACATGGAACCAGAGGTATAATAGAAGGGTTTAGCTCAAAGAGTATTTATTTGTATGAATGGTTTAGTCAAAGTTCAGACCTAAATCCAGATGGCACTAAATCTTAGACCAGTACTAAAGTACAAGTCTTGAACAATATTGCACAGCAAAAACCATCTAGAATTGAGTAAAGAGATTCTTAAATTGAGTGTATTTACCCTCAATTTTAGCAGATAAATAAGATGATTTACACTTGAAATAAGACAAAGCAATTCTTTTTTTCTTATTTGAAATGTAAATTGTCTTGTTCTCCCTCATTTACCTCCTCATTTCAAGAAAAAATGCACTTAATTTAAGCAAAAATGACTTATTTAGATTTCAATTTTTGCAATATGCCCAATTAATTTGATTGAGCTTAAGCTGTTTTGCAAAGAAAAAAAGTGCACAAAATGCAAAACTCATAAAGCCAAACTTGAAAAAACTTGCAGCCACAATCCCAACAAGAGTTAGTTCTATACCTTTATGAGACGACGTTGGTCTGATGTAGTGTTTTAAACACCCATAGCACTGAAATTAAGGCCAGGGAGGATGCACTAATCCAAACAAATCAGGTGCCACCCGGGAGAAAAATACCCATGGTGCTAATATTAGTTAGGAGACTGATTTAGGTGCTACTATTAAGCTTTGGCGTCAATACTGGTCCAAAGTAGGAACGCCCTCTACACTTTTCTTTGGTCTGCATGCCCTCCGTATTCAATGGCACACTACATAAGGTTTTGAGGAGCCAGACCAAACATGCCAAGACAGACCACAGGGTTACTCACAGCCTCTGCACATTCTTTAGAGGCTCAAATGCAACCTGGTCCCATTTTTCAGCAGCTTGTTAGGCTCAGTGTGGTGCAGAGAGGCAAACTTCGGAGAAAAACTCCTGTCCCGTTTTCTATAGCTCTTACCCCAACCACACTTTGGCAAAGCAATAAGTGCAGTAACCACAAATAAACAATACCATATGCTAGACTAAAATTGAAGTGACAACATGACAATTCGAGGCCAATTCAATGAAAACCATTGTAAAAGCTGAAGGAAACTGCACTTCCCGCTGTTTGGTTGTCGCTTAAACTGTTTGGTTTTTATTAATTCCTTGTCCAAGAAACTTTCTTGCTCTTTTCCCTGTGTCTCCCGTCTCTCATTGGAAAATGCTCAGACTTGGCCTGAAAACAGTGCAAGGCATTCAATATGTCCGACATGTCATCAAATCAAGCTTACTTTGAAAAATGCCTGTTATGACTGCAGCCAGCCGTATCCACCACCTCTGTGCCCAGCAAGAGGGGACACAGGAGAGGAAGACTTTCAGTCAGTCTGAATAATTAATCCAAGGAGACTTTATTGGCCAATAACAGACAGAGTGCTGCAGTACATAGACGACAAGCAGTAAAGGAAAAACTTCATCCAGTCCCATGCAGAGTTGTTTATGCTCCTTGAACTGTTTCACATGTCAGACTGCAACCAAAAATGTCCATGTACTTTATATATGTGAAATACCAACACGGTGTATTTCTAGATTGTGAGATTAAAGGCAAAGGATACATGGGATGCAAAGGATGCAAAAAAAAAGTAAAAGTGTGCTTTGTATTTATTTATTAGGATAATGATGTGTCAAACCAAGTTCAAAAAAAGTTCAGGCGGTCTACATGCAAAGCACAAATTGAGGTGAACAATCACCACTGTATCATCCTCAACCCACCACTATACTGAAACTTGGTGGTTGAAGTATTATGATGTAATGATGATTACAGTTTCATGCCATGTGTCCCATTTTCCTTATAATTTACAACATGCAAACATATTTGTTGGCCTCTCATAAAAAAAATCTCATAAAATACAGTGAGTTCTGTCATTGTATTGTGAGAAAATTTTAAGGAGGGAGTCTGCACTCAAAGTACATTAAAAGTTAGAAAAAAATGTTTCCTCCTTTTGTAAAATGATTTGGTTGTGGTTTTTGGCAACAGCATCGCCAGGGTTGCGGGAATACTCCCTGTCCATACCAAGGACTTAAGCAACAGGTCAAATATGTTATGAATAAACTTTCCTCTAAGTCACCCGGATCAGACCACTAAAATCTGGCCACACCATCTACATTTACCATTATCCACTTATAGCCGCCAGATGACAAACTGCAATCTCTTTAAACTGTCTGGACTATTTTGTTTTTGTATTGTCTGACATTTCCTTAAGTGCCGTCTTGCATCAACTGCCATTTTCAATGTTGGTTTCTGCTGAAGACCTGTCAACTGATGGAAACAGAATGGCGAAGCAAGGAAAGTCAACAGTTTAAACAGTTCAAAGAGCATGAGGGTGGTATACCCAAATTTGCAGACATGTATTACAATAAACCTTCTGTGTATGATTGACTTCAGAAGAGGCTTTTGTTTTGTTCTCAAGCCAAGGGTGGATGTCGTCCAGATTTGCGGGTCTATGAAACCATAAAATTCATTGATCGTCAGTCCAAAATAAAGACATCCTCAGAGGGAATCATAAAACAAGCTTCTTATGAATTGTTGCAGATTTTGTACAAGCTTGTAGATAGATAAATGGCCAATAATCAACTTTCTTGACTATCCCCTTTCAGCAGGAACAGTGAAACACTGGTGCTGATGTGACACTTTCCTGGCCACTCACCTGCAGTTTTCATTTTAAACACCAAAGACTGCTGATCAGCTTATATTTTGTTTTCAGCACGCCAATCTACAAGTTCCTCTAAGTCCAGGCTTCCATCGGCCACAAAACCTACACATTCCTCCTCTGGGTCCCACCGCAGAGGCAGCCCGCCTCCTCCGTTGACCAAGACTCACTGTGAAGGTTTCAAAGAGGAATTGACTCTCCAAGAAACACAGCCAACTTTACCACTGAAATAGATTTCAATAAATTTTAATTTCCGCAGCCACTTTTCCTGGTCTTGAGCAGGTAATGAATTAGCAAACAAGGGCCTCAAAAGAATTCCCTCCCATTACTCTTTACTCAATGAATTACTGTCGACCACACAAGAAAAACAAAGGATGGCAAGTTTATTTTGCTGCGGTGGGTCGTTTCAACATAGCAATTATTCACTGACACCACCATCAAAGCTTCTTCGATCAAAGACATTAGGAATACTCTGTATAACATTGTCACATCATTATTAATAAAAAGTGGAGGCAATGCTTTGTATATTTTGACACAGGACAAATTTGGATTGCTGAATATTTCTCCTAGGAAAATTTTACTGAAGCAAAAACTGACAAAAAAGTTGTTACATAAACAAAATATTACGTCTAAACTAAACTATTGCAGAGTTATATAAAAAAACTTATAAAAGTGTTTTCTTTTATGAAGAACAACTAAAACACCACAAAGTTAACCAAAAAAATCTATTCAATCTCGTTCAAGTAAAGAAAACGTGTTTAAAGGAAATATAGAAATCAAAATTATTCCGATTAGAATAATTCTGTATAAATCATTTCAAATATGGTGGTTATTTCACAAACAAAACATATTTCTTTGCATGTACAGTGCCTTGATCAAGGTACAGCCACAGACCTAAGGGCATTTCCTTGTTTTTATTTGGATTCAGTTTGAGAGACCAACTTTAGTTAAAAAAAAACAAATCTTCATAAGGCAAAGTTAGGCAAGCAAGTCTTTACAGCACATTTCATTGACAAGACAAAGCAATGAGAAAAGAAAACAATAGTGATTCAATGGCAAATGGGTAACACAAATGGCTAAAGAAAATAAAAAAATGACACACTGCTCAGTGTGAACTCAGTAAATCCTTCCAGGGGGAGAAGGTCCAGGCTATCCAGTTACACAGGAAGGCTTCCTGTCGAAGAGCAAAGACAAAAAAATAAGATAAGACTCAGAGAAACAATGCTAAGGTTTAGACTCTGCTAAACTCAGCTTGGCTAGAGTACCCAAAACTGGCAAACACTCTGGCGTCGAGGTAGTGACAGCCCACTCCTCAAATACTTCTCCGGTAATGACCCAACGAGCCGCAGGTGTGCAGGGAGGCCCAACGAGGACAGGGCACCACCTGGTGGCTGAGAGACAAAAACAACCCACACAAACTGGAATCCTAACAGAGAATAAAAGAATATCATTACATGTAATTATTCAGCGCGACGCATCATCAGTAGTGTGGTCGGAAAATGTAGTTTCTCTCATTTCATATATTAATTTTTGCTATATACTCACTGTAAAGTTTTAACTCAGTCAGTTTCCCCTGCAAGGCCACACAATTCCCCTGCATTAGGGTGTTTGTCGATAAGCGATACCTTCTTCCCATAACAAACCATATTCTTTCTCAAGGCTTATTCATAACATGTTACCGTGCCATCAGGGCTGTATGATGAACTGTTCTCTCTTTGCAAAGATAAAAATAGTGCAGACCGAGTTAAATCAATCAACCTCCGTTCATTTAACTGCAGCAAATAGCTTAATCCTTTTTCCCACTACAGTAGCCTATACCCCTCGTCTAAGCTAGCCACGGCATTTGAATTAATTTGGGTTGATACGCCACAATAGTTCATCTTCCTAGAAGGTGGACCTCCAACATTTTGCAGCATCTGAAATGTTTTCATCCAGGATCTTCCAGCATTAACTATCTTCCATCTCAAGACTGGAAAACCTTTCAGTCCCTTGCAGTATATAAATATCCACTATGTATGATACTGTCACCACCAGTCAGGGTTAGTTTTTCTTAATTCTCAGCAATTTGTAAGTAGTATGGAAAGTTTATTTTTGGCCTCAACTGGACAGAGCACCTTCTTCCACATGTTTATTCTGTCCACTGAATGGCTTTTGAAAAACTGCAAACAAGGTTTCTTATGGTGTTCTTTCAACAACAGGTTTCTTCTTGTCATTAACCCTGAATTGTGGAGTGAACAACCCAAATCTGTCCTGCCAAC
Source organism: Cyprinodon diabolis (assembly GCA_030533445.1). Lineage (NCBI taxonomy): Eukaryota > Metazoa > Chordata > Actinopteri > Cyprinodontiformes > Cyprinodontidae > Cyprinodon > Cyprinodon diabolis. The sequence continues at coordinate 43,705,717 of CM060063.1, read as the reverse complement.
AGACTCCCCACCTGTATGTATAGGTTTCATGTTGCTTTTGGAAACTTCTATAATTAATGCTCTTAGTGGCTGTCCTGTCATTATAGACAGACCCCATTTTTATTCTTAAAGTTAATTTTTTTTTACAATTAATACCAATAAAATGCATTAAGGTTTCAAGTTATAATGTGGCAAAGCTTAAAAAACCTCAAGGGGTGGGGATATTTTTGAGGAAGATAACCTAAAATATTTTCATTAGAATACACTGGTAAGATTGAGACTTTACTAAATGTGAGAAAATATGACTTCTCTGGTGAGTTTTGTTGCTACTGTTGCATGAGATGTAAATATTTTTGTTGGTGTGAGTTTGTATAACCGTGGCCGTCTGTATATATATATGTGTGCATTTAAGTGGTCTGTGTGTGGCCAGACTCGATGGGCTGATCTTGGCCCCTGAGCTCTTGCTGGCGTTCAGCACGTCTGTAAAGAAACAGCTGGAGGCAAAGCCAACACCGGTCGCACTCAGGAGCTGAGCTCTGCCAGCGGCGACAGATTCCAGAACTTTCCACTGACCTGCGTTGCCATGCCAACGGGTCTTGGCACACCACAGCTGTCCTCATCTGCACACCTGGCCCACCAAGGGTCCAGAATCACCTCTCCTGTCGCTGTGTGATGAACAGGTCATTTACAACCCAAGTGTTTGTGTGTTTTTTATGGGCCCAAGTAAAGAAAACAGTGTGCCACCGGACCTCCTGTGTGTTGCCCCAATCAGACAGAACTGAGAAACTTAGCATTTGAGAATAACCTGCCTTAAATCTGTTCAGACTTCAACTGTAGGAATTCTACAAATAGAAACTTTAAAAAAAAAGAAGTTAAAAAAACTTTACATTATTGAAATTGCAGTTCAACAAGGATTTATTCCTGTTGTCTTTGATTGTGAGTTCCTAAAACTTTAAACAGTAGGTGAATAATTGCAATTAAATAAAATGCAGCAAATAAAACAGATAAATCAGTACTAACAGATAAGTCCCATCCAGTCTGCCTCTTATTATTTTGCAACACGAATCTTTCAGAATCACCTCTCTTCTAAGTGCAAAATGTGTTTTTTTAAATGTTGGTCTGCTTTACACACGTCCAAAACAACCATGGATCTTTTTTTTTTTCTCTCTACTGAGGCACTCTACAGAAATTAAAGGAAAAATAAACATTAGCAAGATTTCTATTCATTTCTTCTGTTATCCTACAAATCCTCTCTTCTTCTCTTGTGGCACCCATTCACAGACACGGTGGAGAATCTCCACCAGAAAGATGGAAAAACTTAACCTTTTATAGCAACTTTATATTTTTTTGTTATAAAAATTTTTTTTTGAGTAATGTGTAACTGTTTTGATCCTGAATATGCAGCACTAACCTAAAAATAATCCCTTTTATTTGTAAGAGGAAGGTATAGTTATACATGTCACCAAAACCTATTAAGTTTATAAGACTTAGAGAATAAAAAATATAATGTAAATGTTAATAAATTATCACTTGTTGAATAACTGAATAACAGTTTATAGTTAAATTTGTTTTTTAACTGTTATTATGGTATATGCATAGGTCTTAACTCTAGATTTTTTCTAGGATCTGCTAAAATTAACCCTGAATCTTGTAAAACTTCAAAGGGATTGCAAATGATTTGCAAGATATTACAAAAGCAACTCCAGATCTTAATTTCTTTTTACAAGATCCTGGGAAATCATTGTTGGATCTAATTAATTTTTTATTCTTTTAAACTCCTAAAACTTTTGTGTGATCTCCCAAAAGTTACTCTGTATCACTCAATGGTTTAACATGATGTAGTTTTTCAGCAAAATGCATTTACTTCCCCTGAAACATTTTTTGCTTAGCTCAGTACTCCTGACTGACTGTGATGCTGTTAAAACTTCAGTTATGTGCTAACATGAGTGGAAAGATACAACAAAATCTTAACTGTTTTGTAACTAAAATCTTGCACAACCCAACAAACATACAAACATGCAAAATAAGCCAAGCTCAACTATTTTATAGAGACACATTTTTATGTTTCCCACGACTGTGTATACTATACTATACTATACTATACTATACTATACTATACTATACTATACTATACTATACTATACTATACTATACAGTGGTGTCTGAATTTGTAAATGTACGTCAATAAACATAAAAAAAATCTAAGATTTGTATTTTTTTCCTTGACGTCATGAGAATATAAATTAAGAAGATACAACTTTGCCAAATTTAAGGTATGAATCACACGTTTCACAAGTTTATAAGTAGGAGTTACATATTTATGACAACTGACTAATTTAGGAGAACAAATCATAAAATTACAAGAATTAAAACTCCTCTAAATACCAGATGATGAACCAGAAGGTTATTCTCCAACCAGTATTAAAAAAAAAAGGAAGAAGACCAAAAACAGAAACATGAAAAGAATTTTAGAGCTGGAAGGTTGTTTTCAAAGCACGGGCAGCATTTGATTGAGGTTTCTATGATTGTCCTTTTCTAAGGGTTTAATGGTTGTTTATTCTTCCAACTAGTTAGGCTTTAAGTTTTATCAGGGGTTATGATTTGTACTCTTACATTTGTAATTCATATTTTTGAATTTATTATTTACACTTATAATTCTGCAGAGTTTTAACATTGTAATTGATATGTATAACTTCTAGAGGTGTAACTAAAACTGTATATATATATATATATATATATATATATATATATATATATATATATATATATATATATATATATATATATATATATATATATATATAATATATACTTATTTATTTTTTAATATGAACATAATATATATACTTTATATCATTTTACTTATAGTAAAGTAGTAAAACCATAAAGTGTATATATTATAGGTATATATATTATTTTTCCTGAAAGTTTTTCTCTTTTATTTAAATCAGTGTAAGAAACAGGGAGGTTAGTGTAAGTAAATCAGAAGAAAAGTGTTTCACACACCAAAAACAAAAAAAACTGAGTACCATAGAGCAAAGCAGAGACCATTGCTCTCATTAAAGGGGCTTAATGTTGCGTTATATTTACCTTTGGAGTTTGGGTTAGAACTCAGATTTAGAAATACCTCACACTCTTAAGTATGTTTAGTCTGTGAATCAGAAAAACCAGATGGATTTGCTGAATGTTTTGCTAAGTGACCAGGTTATAATTTGCAATACACACAAATAACCTTCACCTTTCTTTTCCTGTAAAAACTACCTAGTGGAAATAACATTTTGCAGGTATTATGCATACTTTAAGCCATTAAGTCCACATTTCTGCATTTAAAATGTTTTATTAAACAGATGTAATATTTTAATCATAAACGCTTTTTTAAATTAGCTGTAAGTAGAAAATCACAAAAATTAACAAAAAAAAACTTTAAAAACACCAGTGTAGCTCAACAACTGTATAATGCCTTTCATTTGATCCATTGAAGTGAGATACTAAAACTAATGAACTATTAGTATTTGTACTATGTGCCCCTGATTGATTAAGATCAGAAGCACAACTACTGGATATCTGATGTGTGGTTGAGCCATCTCTATAGTTATGCTGCTATAGGCTTAGACTGCTGGAGGACAAATAGGGACCCCTTTTTCATCATTTTATCTCTCTTCTCCCACTGTGCAGAATTTGTTAGTTCAACCTCCAATGTTATGATGTCTCTGCTTTTTCTCATAGTAGCTTCATCTGGTCTTTTCCTGTTTGGCTGTGACTCCATCCTGGAGAGAAATATAAGCTGTGATGCTGCCATCAGCACCGTTGTTTATACATGTTTATATGTTTATAGATGTTTATAGATCAGTGTAGTCCTGTTTCTCTGACTCTGATTAACTGGATGTGCTCTCTTTCATCTTCTGTCATGAGAGCTGGCTTGGAGCTCGTCTGCCTGGCTGTGTGTTTCCTGGACAGGGCCACCTGTGGAGCTAGTTGACAGTTACGTTATGTTTCTCTGCTTCTCTCTGTATGTCTGCTTCTGTCTCCTTGAACCCCAGTCGGCCTCAGTAGATGGCCGCTCACACTGAACCTGGTTCTGCTGGAGGTTTCTTACTGCTAAAAGGGAATCTTTCCTCTCCACTGTTTCTATAAGCATGCTTGGTGTGAGGTATCGCCTTCGAGCTAATGAGTCGAGGCAATCAACTGGTTTTAATGTATACCTTTTACGTTCATTTAAAGTTGTTAAGAATACAAACATGACAAGATATCTTAGCTGACTCAGTAGAACACATGCTACTTTACATCCAAATATGAACATGGGGTTATGAACAGTTCAAAATATGTTGTTGTATTTAGTAATTTTCAGTATCTCAACTCACATAGAGTCCAATCAATTCAGCACGAAGGAACTCAGCTCTTCCTGATAAATATCACCTTTAAAACTTTTTAATATGTAGTAACGACACAAGAACCAATTCAGATAATTATTAGATTAATTATTTTCCAATAAATTTCAATTCAATCAACATCTCTGCATAACACAATCACTTTATTCCAATTAAATCCCAACTGGAAAAAATAAAAATAAACCATTCTTCAAGAAAAGCAAAGCCATCCAGTCATTAGTTTTGCAGCTATCCAGTCTTCAAGGAAAGAATGCAGTAACAGTGGAAAGCAATGACTAAATTTCAATTGGGAAACTTCTCACAGAACCAGGCACAGTATGAACGTCTATCTGCTATAGGGGTTAAGAGATCAGAAAGTAGACAGAAAAAAACATAGAAGTGTTGGAATGGGGTAACTTTTATGAGGAAGCATAGCGCCAACAACAATTTCAACAAAACAAACAAACAAAAAAGCAGCTAACATTAGAAGCACTGAGCCAAGAGTTACAGTTGCAGTAAAGAGAACTAGAGTGCATATAATTAGAGAAGAAACTGACTTTGTCCTAGAAAGAGACACAGTGTCAAAGCTCAGAACATAGGACCCAGAGTTCAAGCAGACAGATCAGGGTAATTTCAATTTCTGGATTTTCTTGGGTAATGTTCAGAATGAGCCCAGAAGGAATGGAGTCCGGAGGGATTATTTCTCCGTAGCATATGGCAGAAGCTACCTCCAGAGTTCCAGGAGAGCAGCAGAGCAAGGATGAGCAGAAGCCAACGCATGAAGAAGAGCAGAAGAATGAGTCGAAGAAGGAGCAGGTTTCCAGGCCTGAAGATCAGAAGTCAGAAGAGCTGCTGAAGGGGGTTCCAAGCTAGGGACAGAAGACAGATCCAAGGTCGGTAATAGGCAGAATCCAGGTAACAGTCAGGAAACAGTTTAGGCAAACAGAGCAGAACAGAGGCAACCAAAACTTAAATGTCCAGTGGCAGAAACTAGTCGGGATCAGGTGATGAGAAACTCAAAGGTAAGCTAGAAAACATTCACACTCGGCTCAAATAATTTGGCCCTGATGGCTGGGAACAGGCAGCTTAAATAGAAAGCAGGAATAGGTGGATCTTATTAGAGACATTGCTGGGTGGAGCTAAGCAGGTGGAAAAAAAGAGTCAAATCCAGCCATTAGTGGCAAGATCATCACACACAGGTAAAATAAAGTGTCAATGAGCCACATGTTAGCAGGAAGAAAGAAGATCACAGAGTAAAAAGATAAGATAAGCCAGTCCCTAAACAGGGAGAGAAACTCTACTCCCATTAATGTGCCCTTTATCAAACATTTTTTAAACTGCTTCAAGAGGCTTACTTCATATTACATCATTAGACTACAGTTTTCACATTTTGTTTTGCTGCCCAGAGCAACAGCAGTTCTGTTTTTAGTAAGATGTTTCGGTTAATTTTGCTTTAATATATCCTATAACTCATTTCACTTCATTTGTGAGTCAGGTAACACTAACATTGCTACTTAAAATAATAAGAGGGTGATGATTATGAACAGTTTTTTCCCATGTTATGGAGACTGCGGGCTTTATGCTATTAGATAAATATATAATTGGAGCACAAAAATACAGCACAATTTTGTTACCAACATACCTCTCTGTGTTGGAAACAAAATAAATAAAAAATGACATATCAAGTCAAATATTTATTCAGAGGTTTGACTGCAAATACAAACTTCGAAGTGCACTCCCATTTACACCCTATTGTAAAAAGACTCTTAAATGTTCCTTATACAAATAAAAACACCTTTTTAGAAATTAAGGATATTCTGTTTATTAGCAAGTGAAATAAAAAAAAAAAAAGCAATTTTCACTCAAACTGATACTGAAAAATTATGATACATGATGACCTGAAAGAGGATTTTACCTCTGGAGCCTCGAGTTGTTTTCAGACATAAACTCTAGATCCTGGCTGCAAACTGTTCATTTGATCTTGCTGTACCTGACAGAAGCCACTCTAATTCATTTTTTGGGGAAAGAAAAAAGGCGATGTCATAACTTGATATTCAAGGAGAAGAAATAAGGTTAGGCACATCATAAAATGCACATTTCCCCCGGTTTATTTTGGCTCAAACATGTTCAAAGTAAGTTTACTGGAGAACCTATTCTGAATTTGGGCTGGACGAAGTTGCCACCCAGGATTCTCGAGTGTAAATTTACACACAAACATTCTCTCCCACAGTTGGGGTGGAGTACGGAGAGAAAACATGATTTGTGTATGGATGTCCGGCATGTGAACGCTTTGATTGATGGGCAGCTACAGAACACAAGCTGATCCTTATTAGAGGCTAAAGGCTGCCAGCTCTGAGGGATGCGTGGGCTTGTTCTCCTTGGTAAATGATCAGGTGTTTGACTGTCTGGTAGGAAGGAAGTCCTTATTAATTTTGAGAAGGCCACGGCTCAGCAACCTCAGGCATGCCTGCTCCCACACACAGATACACACTCACACACATACATAATCCCATCCAAAGCGCACACGCCTGCTCTCACTGTGGTTCATTACTGTACAGGAGAGCTGGTGTGCTGTTACACGAAGAGGTCTGATTAGGAACAGAAATGAACAGCTGCAAAGGTGTTAAAATAAGTCTAAAACATGGCTAACTGCTATTTTCCCAGTGTGAAATTTTATCTTTTTCTAATTTAAATTGCATTAAAATAGTTAACATGTGTATTTAATTTAAGCACTTTGCATTGGTGTAACAAACCCACTGAGTTAGGATGGCTGTAACTGATTCCTTGTCTGAACTTTAAAGGTCATTGAACAATTATGGGTTTTTGTAGCGACCTCAGAAACTTGGACCCAATATTCAGACAGTTCAGGACGGTTTACAACAAGCTTTATTTAGAACCAGCAACTCAGCGAGCAGCTTATCTTCAGCAGGGCGGATAACTGGATTCTCTGCAGAGGTAGAAAAAACACGTTAGTGACTGGGATATCAGCCAAATAAAAACAAGGAGCAAAAGTCACTGACCTGGTTCAAAGTCCAGTCCGATCCCAGATGGAAGGGAGATAGTTAGCAGCTGTAGCCGCTTCCAGTAGCCTCGAATGATAAGCTGAAGATAGCTGACGCCGATGGAGCAACAGTGTCCTTAAAGAGAGTCCAAGCTGAGGTCAGAGAAACAGTCCAGGTTTGGTAATCAGCAGGATCCAGGAGAACATTGCAAAAAACATAGCAGACAGAGGCACGGTAAAAAACTCCAAAATACAAAACAGAAAACAGGTCAGAATCAGAATAACATACAGACTTACTTAAAGGCTAGAGTTACTCTCACAACAGCTTGAATAATCTGACACTGGTGGCTGAAAACAAACAGCATATATAGGAGGTGGAAACAGGTGGATAAAATAAGTGGTAATGAGAAACTGGGCAGAGTTAAACAGGTGAATGGAATGAGCAATCAAGCCAGCCACCTGCGCCAGGATCATGACAGTTTTCCCAAATGTAAATGTTTTATTCCCTCTTTACAACAGCTTTCACTGTGGATTGGCTAAGATATTTCCAAACACCTGTCTGGGAAGATCTAAGGTTCTAACATGCTGAATGTATTCCATAGTCCTTTTGAGGGTGTGGGTTCAAATCCCACTGTTGTCAAATATCCGTTAGATGACTAGAATGTTTACATTGTGGACATAGAAGATGGCTGGTTTGAAAGGGGTGTGAAGGAAGCCATTTATGTTGAGAGAAAAAACAACCTTAAACAGAGGGGGTACAGTTTCCCGCTCTTAAAAACCTACAACACAGCGTGGGGTTGATTCCTTCCCGCTATCAGCTCAACCCCATCGTTATGCAGGGGACCAAAACATCTTTTCAAAGGCATAGACCAGTATCGGGTATTGCAGGCCAATGAGGACCTCGATGACTCCCCATTACTAAGGGGTGGACCTGTTTTTACGGTTCAATTTGCATGTTTTCTAAGCCATAACAAGGCTTTGTTAGACTACTCTATAAATCCCGGAACGCTACTCCAGACATTTTGAAATGAGAAAGCTTCCTGGATGGAACCAACAAAGTAGATTGGTTTGTTTTTTTAACTTTTTTGGAGTGACGTATTGGCGATCTACAAAAATTGCACGTGCAGCTCAATGAAGCACAATTTTTATTTAAATAAGATTAATTTAGGATATGATAACTATTATAGACGTCCACAACTACAATTATAAGTATTTTTAATTTAGATAACATATATGTTTCAGTTCTTGGGACTCTGGTTCCAGTTTCCATTTTCCTTTCTGTTTTACCTTATTTTAATTTTGTGTAGTGTAGTCCTAGTTGTGCTGTTTCTTGTTTTATTTGTTAATTTCCTTATTCTCTGGTATTTACATTTTTTTTTATCATGATCTGTGTTTATGTTCTCTGTGGTAAACATTAGTTGTTTGTGTGTGCTCTAGTTCGAATGTTTGTCTTTACATCTGGTTTGGTTTATCGCTGTTTGCGTTCAGTCATCCTCAGCTTAGTATTCTCCCTTTCTCCTAAGTTAATTAAATTGATCCTCCTCAGCTGTTTTCACTTTTCTCCTAATTGCCTCAGCTGCTTCCCCTCTCTCTTTCTCTCTGTGTCCTAAAAGGCTGTGCTCTTCTTCAATTTCACAGTACATTTTGGGATTCTTGGCTCATTTAGACTTAGACAACTTTTATTTAAATTTCTATACACAGAGTATATACAAAACAAACTTTCATTTAGTACAGCTTTCCAGACAGTAAATTAACGTTTCCATTCCATAAAGTGCAGCAGTGATCAAATGTAAACAGTGTGGGAGAAAAACATGGTGCAAAACGCATTGATATGGAAGTTTAGAGCATTAATATATATGGTGCAAATATACAGTTTTTTTTTTTAGTTTGGTGTTGTCAGTGTGACACAGAGTCTGTGACATGATTTAGAGATTTTTTTTCAGCAGTTCAACTGTCTGATGGCGGTGGGGAAGAACCTGTTGGACCTGCATTGAATGCTGTGAAGCCTCTTCCAAGAGGGCAGCAGGGAGAGCAGTCCATGGCGGGGGTGTGAGGGGTCATTGATCATGTTAAGGGCGCAGGACACGCAGAACTGGGATGAAATATCTACCATGTATTGAAAGAAATATAGAAAGAAAACAAAACAAAACAAAACAACAAAAAATATATATATTCAATTCAATTTCAATTCAGTTTATTTATATAGCGCCAAATTCACAACACATGTCATCTCAAGGCACTTTACAGTTCAACCAGATCATACAGTCAAATTGATACAAAGTTTTCTATCTAAGGAAAACCAGTTGATTGCATTGACTCATTGACTCAAATACAATCCCTCAAACTAAGCATGCTTGCAGCGACAGTGGAGAGGAAAAACTCCCTTTTAACAGGAAGAAACCTCCAGCAGAACCAGGCTCAGTGTGAGCGGCCATCTGCCGAGGCCGACTGGGGTTCAAGGAGACAGAAGCAGAGATACAAAAAGCAGCTGTAAAAGGCAGCCCCGTCCAGGAAACACACAGCCAGGCAGACGAGCTCCAAGGCAGCTCCCATGCCAGAGGATGAAGAGAGCACATCCACCCAGCCACGGCCAGAGAAACAGGACCACACTGGAAAACAGGCCATTCTCCAACATCTACAAACAAGGGTGTTGATGGAAGCAGCACAGCTGATGTTTCTTTCCTGGATGACGTCACAGCCAAACAGGAACAGACGAGGCAAAGCTACTCTGAGGAAAAGCAGAGAGAGCAGAACGTTAGAGATTGAACTAACAGATTCTGCAGAATAGGAGAACAGAGAGAGAATGAAGCAGAAAGATGAAATGGGGGTCCCTATGTCCTCCAAAAGTCTAAGCCTATAGCAGCATAACTTTAAAGACAGCTCAGGATAACCTGAGCCACCCTAACTATAAGCTTTATCAAAAAGGAAAGTTTTAAGCCTAGTCTTAAAAGTAGACAGAGTGTCTGCCTCACGGACTAAAACTGGTAGTTGGTTCCACAGGAGAGGAGCCTGATAACTAAAAGATCTGCCTCCCATTCTACTTTTAGAAATTCTAGGAACCACTAGTAAACCTGCAGATTGAGAGCGAAGTGCTCTGTTAGGAACATAAGGAACAATCAGATCTCTGATATAAGATGGAGCTTGGCCATTTAAGGCTTTATATGTGAGAAGGAGGATTTTAAATTCAATTCTTGATTTAACAGGAAGCCAATGAAGAGAAGCCAGGATAGGAGAGATATGATCTCTCTTTTTAATTTTCATCAGAACTCTGGCTGCAGCATTTTGGATCAGCTGAAGGCTTTTAACTACAGTTTGTGGACTTCCTGATAGTAAAGAATTACAATAGTCCAGCCTTGAAGTAACAAATGCATGGACTAGTTTCTCAGCATCACCCCTGGACAGGAGATTTCTAATTTTTGCAATGTTCCTCAGATGAAAGAAGGAAATTCTAGAAACCTCTTTGATCTGGGATTTAAATGACAGGTCCTGATCAAAAATAACACCAAGATTTTTTACTTTATTATCTGAAATCAGTTTAATCCCATCCAAATGAAGTGACTGGCTAATCAGCTTCTTTTTCAGAGACTCTGTTCCAAAGACTATAACTTCTGTTTTGTCTGCATTCAGAAGCAGAAAGTTAAGAGTGATCCAGGTTTTTATGTCTTCAAGACATGCCGGTAATCTATGTAATGGGTTAGCTTCATCTGGATTTATAGACAGATATAGCTGGGTATCATCAGCATAACAGTGGAAATTAATCCCATGCTGTCTAATAACTCTACCAATTGGGAGCATGTATAAAGTAAAGAGAATTGGTCCTAGCACTGATCCCTGTGGTACTCCACAGGTAACCTTTGAGCGTGTTGAAGATCTATCATTAACATAAACAAACTGAATTCGATCAGATAGATAAGATTTAAACCAGTCTAGTGCTGTTCCTTTAATTCCAACAAAATATTCAAGTCTTTCTAAAAGAATATTATGGTCAACTGTATCAAATGCAGCACTAAGATCCAACAGGACGAGCACAGATACGAGTCCATTATCTGAGGCCATGAGAATATCATTAGTGACTTTCACCAGAGCTGTTTCAGTGCTATGATGAGCTCTAAAGCCAGACTGAAACTCTTCAAAAAGTTCATTATGGTGTAAGTGGTCGCAAACTTGTTTGGCAACTACTTTCTCAAGAATTTTGGATAAGAAAGGAAGATTGGATATAGGTCTATAATTAACCAAGTCATCTGGGTCAAGAGACGGTTTCTTAAGCAGAGGTTTAATTACAGCAACCTTAAAAGCTTTAGGTACATATCCCTGTAACAGAGATAGATTAATCACATCTAAAATGGAGGAGGAGATCAAAGGGAATACCTCCTTAAATAACCTGGTTGGAACTGGATCTAACATACAAGTTGAAGGCTTAGATGAAGACAATAATTTTGCTAATTCAGAAAGTTCAACTGGATCAAAGCAGTCTAAACCCGGTTCAGATTCCATGACTACCTCAGGTACAATCGCGGATAGAGGAGTGCTTATGATCTTATTTTTAATAAGATCAATCTTATTTATAAAGAATCCCATAAAATCATTACTGCTAAGAGCAGGTGGAATGGACGGTTCAACAGAGCTATGGCTCTGGGTGAGTTTGGCAACTGTATTAAAAAGAAATCTAGGATTATTCTTATTCTCCTCTATTAATGAAGAGAAGTATGCTGCTCTTGCTTTACAAAGGGTCCTCTTATACAGCAGTAAACCATTTTTCCAGACTAGGAAGGACTCCCGCAGGCCTGTGGAGCGGTATTTTCTCTCCAGTTTCCTAGCATTTTGCTTCAAAGTACGCAGCTCTGCATTAAACCAAGGAGCAAGCTTTCTATTTTCAACGGTTTTCATTTTCAAGGGAGCTGCGTTGTCTAAGGCAGTACGCAGAGAACTAGCAACCCCATCAACAAAATCATCAACCTGTGAAGGGGAATAAGCTATGCTTTTGCACTCTGCAGCACTGCTCAGCGACACAGAGGAGAGAGAAAGTGAAGCAGATTCTTTAAAATTTATAACTGCACCATCTGATAAAGATCTACTAAAATTGAACCTTCTTTTGGGGGAGGAGAACTCTGTTAAAGTAATCCTGAAGGTTATTAGAAAGTGGTCAGAGAGGACAGGGTTGTGAGGAAATACTGTTATTTCTTCACATTCTATGCCGTATGTCAGCACAAGATCCAAAGTATGAAGATGAGAATGTGTGGGACTATTCACATTTTGAACAAAGCCAATAGTGTCTAAGATAGCATTAAAGGCTGCTCTTAAGCTATCGCCTTCAATGTCAGCATGGATGTTAAAATCTCCCACTATGATGACCCTGTCAGTATTTAATACCAAATCAGAAAGGAACTCTGAAAACTCATCTAAAAATTCAGAGTAAGGACCTGGCGGACGATACAAAGTTACAAAAAGAAGAGGTTTTCTTGCCTTGAAATTTGGATGAGGGAAATTAAGGGTTAAATGTTCAAAAGAGTTGTAGGTATTAACTGTTTTGGGAGTAATCAGTAAGTCAGACTGGAAGGTTGTTGCTACTCCTCCTCCTCGCCCAGAACTTCTGGGTATGTGAAAATTTAAATAGCTTGAAGGAGTTGCCTCGTTTATGCTCAAATAATCCTCTTGCTGCAGCCAGGTTTCTGTAAGGCAAAACAAGTCAATGTGATTATCACAAATCAAGTCATTAACTAGCAGACTTTTAGAGGAAAGAGATCTTATGTTAAACAGACCGCATTTAATTGTTTTAACTTTTTCCCCAATTGGAGTTATTTTGATTTTAATTAGATTATCATGATTTACTCCTTTGGGAATCTTTGCTAATTTATTAGATTTTGGTCGTGGGCAAGACACTGTCTGGATGGAGTAAAGAGTGGGTAACAGTAGAGAAGCTGCAGAGATGTGTGTTAAACTATATATATTTCTTATATATCATTATAAACAAAATAAATGTCCCAGAAAGTCTGCCTAGAATGCCCAAAACAGAAAAAAGAATATGCAAACTTAAGAGCATTATTTTGCCAAGTTTGAACAATTGAATCCAATATTTTTTTAGGAAGTTTTTCTTTAAATAAACAAAACACATAAAACATCATATCCCCGCAAATGAATGCAATTATATTCCAGTATAAATATTTATATTGCTTGATTACTATTATTGTTCACACCTAGACAGGACTTGCATCTATACCTTTAGAAGTTGGACCTAATCGGAACATTGGTGTACCCTGTCTAAAATCACCAATCAATTTAAGACTTATCACCAATATCAACACCAGGTCCAAGAGGAGCGAATCCAGGCCACAAGATATGACATGAATTCAACACCAGAGGTGTCAAGTAACGTAGTACAAATATTTCGTTACTGTACTTAAGTAAATTTTTTAAGTTTCTATACTCTACTCCATTACTTATTTTTGTTCCTACTTCTGACTTCTACTCATTACATTTTCACAAAAGTATCTGCACTTTCTATTCCTTATATTTTTAAAACAAACGTTACTCGTTACTCTTGGCGTTACTCTTGTGCGCCATCCAATGCAGATCATTGGCGCCATTTACATCTAGTGAAAACTGGATGAGTCATAAAACACAAACACTCATTGGTTAGCTATTCATCAATTTTATGCTGATGCTAAAGAAAATAATCAGAAGCAAGCAGGTGTTCTTCAAACTGCAAACGTGAATTGTCTATGCCATGCTGCAATGTCGGATTCAGAAAAAGATGTTGAAATGTCTGAAAGGTCGGACACAGGCGAGAGCGTATCGTGAGATGGAGACCAACAAGACCTCCCTCATCCTTGGCCCTATCTCAAAGAATTTTTCAAAATAATCGAAAAATTGAGCTTTGAATTCATATAATGGCATATGGCTGTTTTTTTTTCCTAAAGGTTACCTTATACGTTTATACTTTGAGTAGTTTTTGGAGCACATACTTTTTAACTTTTACTTGAGTAAAGAGGTCAAGTTGATACTTCAACTTTTAAACTGCAGTATCTATACTTCTAAGTAGGTAACAAATGTGTGTACTTTTGACACCACTGTTCAACACACAGAGCAAGGCAGGAGACAGTGGAAGCAGCTTAAGATGTAGTTTTTCTTTTTGTGGAATTTAATAACCGTTTTTGCTATATCACTTAAAATATACAACTTCAGTCATTATCACTGATATGTAGTAAAAATATAGACCAAAAAATAATGCAGTTTTGATAAATTTTTATATCCCAGATTTTCTCCAGAAACGTTGAGTTAAAGACCAGTTCCTTCACAATACAACATTGTTTAAAGCATTATCAAAATGGCCTTTATTGGAGGTAGGTAGTGTGGGAATTCCCCCTTTTCTCACTGACGTGAACAGAAATGACTGACCTGTGAAGCGAACATATCACACTTACACAGCCACTTCTCTCCCACCATTAACACCAAACTTTAAGCAGCTACAACAGCTCCTTTCCCCTGTAATCCATCTGCACCACAAAGCTCCGCTCTCCCTGGGGGCACAGTAATATAAACATGTTCAGCTTGCCTCAGTATTTCCAATGCCACCCAAGCAAGCCTTACTCCATCTCAGAAAAAGAGGATCTAAGCTTGAATAAGTGCTGCTTTATTTACGATTCTTATAAAACAAACTTGAAAAAGCTAATTCCCTTTTGCTCGTGAAGCAGAGAAGCAATGAAAGCCTGGCGTTATGTTACAAGGGCTGGGAGACCATGGGCAGCTTTAAATAAACAGTTGTGAGCTCTGACTTCCTTCCTTGCTTTACAAGGGGATGCAGATTGAAGAGATGTATTGGCTGTTGTGAGCAAACTTGCTTCATGGATTTAGACTGCTGGAAAACCACATTCCAACCAAAAACAAGTTGTCTGGCTGAGGCCCATGTTTGAATTACACTTTGTGTTGATTTATCTCTTTTCCTGAGTGTGTAATTGAATGTTTAATAGACTCAGTGCTCATTTAGTAAATCTACATTTCTGAACACTTACATAGTCAGTTACTTGCATTAATATAAGAAAGTGCTTCTTTTTTTTTTTTTTTTAGGATTTTTGCATTTTGTTCTGCTATTTAGAAATTTAAAAGAAATATAAAAAAATGAAAACTCTAAAAGTTAAGATAAAAGCAAAAGCAAAAACATTCACAATAGTTGCCATAGTATTCTATGCCACACAATATATGAATAAAGTTTATAGTAAAGTCTTTTTAATACAATAAACTGATAGTAACAGACACAGTTCTACATAGATATTTTATAACTTAATTTTAATTTAAATGGCAAATGGACACCTGAATGTTAGATGTAGGTCAGACTAGATGTTAGGGCAGGTTATAGTTTGTAGATGCATGTCATTAGAAAGTGCAAACTCACTCATTAGACAGTCATTCTTGTTCCCTGCTCATGGAATATCCATACTCAGTGGAAAAGCTGCAACACCCTCTAATCCAGATTTTTCTTCAAAGTGGCTCAATTTAGTTTTATAACCAGAGACATCTGTTTCAGCAGCTTTTTAGCATTCAGGGGTAATGATAAACCATTTCTACAATATAAATGAGAAATATGTAACCAGACTAAAGTTGTTAACACTGTTAAAAGGAAATTAGCTTTTAAAGACACCAAATATAGATGCATCAATATATTCAGCCATTGGAGGCCCATATTTAATGAATGCTTTCTGACAAACATCATTAATAAATCTGTTTGTGAAAAATATTTCACCTTTATGTAAAACAATGGTGAATAGATTTTTTCCCCCAGTATTTTTACCTTCATATTACTTAATCAAATCCTTTGTGACCTTTTGACATAGGAAATCACCTAATCAGTTAACAGAAGCCCTCTTACATTTAATTCACTGTTAAAATAAATGCAAATAGGGACCAAAGAGGTTTGTTATGGACATTAGAAAACAAACTGCTTCATGAAGACCAAGGAACACGGCAGACAGGTCAGGGCAAATGTTGTGGAGAAAGCAGGATTTGCTTTTCAAAAAAAAAAAATCCTAAACTTTTAAAATCTCATTGAGTCTCTGTTCAACTTAGTATGTCAAAAGGGACAGGCAAACTTAATTAATTTAAGCATAATTATGTGGAAAAAAACCATTGTGTCAATAATGTTGTTGTTTTGTGATAAAAAATATAGACAATGTTTGCAAACCCAAAATATTGACTACATTCTTATTTCTATTAGATTTACTGCTAGTTAAATATATAATCAAATATGAAACTATACTTTGTAGTTTATTATTCAGTTTTCAGGTTGCGGTATAGTCTCAGTGTTTCATTTAACAACTGCATGAAATAGACCCATTTGACCATGTGCTTCAGTCGAATGTCATTTTCAGATCAGTATTTGTGTCCATAAACATTTAAAGAATTACTCCCAAAGAGACTTATAAGTTTTAAAATGTATTTTATCATACGTTTTCATCAGTGACGTGCGGTGAGGTTCATAGCTGGTGAGGCACTGACGTCATCAGAATCAGATTTGCAAATAGATGCATAGATTGACAGCAGTTTACAGGTTATGTTTCACTTCTGCATCCTTACACATACAAACTGTAGCTCACAAAACACACATTTCCTTAAAAAACAAAACAAAATAAATGTTATTACTGTCTTACCTTTACTTATAAATGAAGTCCATGCGTCGCTCCTTCTGCACAAAAACATCCGTCACTTTGCGATAGAAGTCCTCCTTATCTTCCTTCAGTTTTAAAAGTCTCTCTGTCTCAATGGAGATCACTGCCAGGGAAGAAAGCCTTCCTTGATCCGTCCTGTTCCTGCTGTATGTTTTCAGTCTCTTCAGGGCTGAGAATGACCGCTCTACTGACGCTGTAGTAGCTGGCACCGTGAGCACGAGCTGGAGCAACTTTGTCGCCTCAGGAACAGTTACAACAAGATCCTTCTCGGCCAAAAAGTTGAAAAGCTGTCCAGGAGATTTGCATTCATCCCTCACCGTTTTCGAGCTATACAGTCCAATGAGATCGGCCTTCAGTCTGACAAAGTCAAAAAACTTGGCATACTTTGACAGGCTTTGCAGTTTCGTGTCATCAAAATGTTGTGACATTTCATAGAACTTTGCGCAATCCACCAAACCGAGGAAAGCAAGTTCATCAAAATGGCCAAACCTAGCCTTCATTTGATCGCTGATGTTGTCAAGAATGTTACAGAACAGGTGTCTCCGTTCATCTCTAGCTGAATGTCTGTCTGTACCATCTGTCAAACCAAGTGCACCGCATTTCTGCTCGAATCAGAGGTAGTAACTGTCAAACTCCAGTCTCATGCGCTCCATGACTGAAACTGTGTCCCGGATGCGCGCAACACAATATTCAATGTCCGTCACTTTGTTTTGCAGCACTCTGAAAAGTGCGTCGGTCTCATTGAAAATGCCATCAAATGTATCGATAAGAAAGCATGTAGATGCTTTTGACAGCCACCGATTATATCCTGCTGCCATCATCAGCGTGTCATTATCCCAGCTATCGGGATTTTCCATAATGACATTGAACACAGCACGTAGATCGTTTTGGTGCATGCTTATTGTCTGCAGCAGCCGAGAATTTGAATTCCACCTTGTCGGCGCTGCTCTGGGTAAACGGCGCTTGACAACATCATCCAACAAACGAGTGCGCTTTGTGGACTTGCTGAAAAACGCCCCGAGTCCCTCAGCTGTTTTAAAAAACGCACGACACTTGGGCATGCACCTTGCTGAATGCAATAGCACCAGGTTCAGCTTGTGTGCGTAACAGTGTGTAAACATGGCCTCAGGCACCTTTTCCTTAATTTTAGCCTGCACCCCATTAAGCTCTGATGCCATTACAGCTGCCCCATCATATGTCTGAGCTACAAGCTTATCAACACAGCCGTATTTCTCCAGCACACTCCGGACATACTCAGCTATGGCAGGTGCACGTCTGTCCGCACTCACATCATCGAACCCCAAAAACGCCTACTTCACCTTACAGCCTGCTTCAGGTTGAGTCACATAGCGCAATATGACGGAGATCTGAGCTTTGCTTGTGACATCTGTGGTCTCGTCTACTTCTACAGCTACAAATGGGGCTGCACTTATGTCCTGCTTAATATCATTTCTAATGTTATCGCCGACTGCTTCAATTAATTCATTCTGTATTCTATTGGACAAGCCGGAAAATACAGTGGATGTCTCCAAATGTCTAGCTAGTCTGTCATCTTTCTCAGCAAGGACATGTAAGAGTTCAACATAGTTGCCACGATTAGCAGAGCCCTTGCTCTCATCATTTCCACGAAATGCTAGCTGCTGTCTAGCGAGAAAGCAGGTCGCATTGATGAGATCTTTTAAAATCTCTCGATTCTCCTTTACCTTAGCATTGTGGATGCTGATGTTGAGTCTCCGCTGTTCATCCAAAGCCAAATCTATCCTGGACAGGCCGAAGGTTTTTAGCGCAATTTGGCTTTGAATACGAGTGGTGGACCGCTCATGTTTGGTGAGGGATCTTTGCAAGTTCTTCAAGTCACCAAATCCCATCTGAGTCCACACAGTGCCACAAGTTGAAAAAAGAAGGCAAGGAAAGCAGAAAAGGCGGTTTCGAGCAGGACATCCACAAAGCCAGTCTTTTCGTGAATACCACTCGGTTTGAAAAGAGCGGTTAACCTTCTGTCCCGTAGTCTGAAACAAACCTTTCAGCTCCGGCGTTGGTCTTCCTTTGGTTATTATCTCCTGCTTCGATTGAAAGTCCACTTGAGAAAACTTTTTTAGTGTTGTAATGTAGTCATCCATGTCGAAAGTCGGGATAAGCGAGAGGGAAAAAATCACTATCTCTATTATAATCTATCGCTGCGCTTGACTTGCTTCCCGAATCGCTTAGCCTAGCTCGCTGTCACTTACTCGGCAGTTGAGGAGTGAACAAGACGAACGTCTGGGATCTTGAGCACCCCCTGCCATGAGGCAAGAGAACTGCCTGCCTCACCTCGAACCTGTTCTCTGCCGTTTATAATCGCTCATTACACGAAACACGTTACACAAACACAGTTGGTGACAAAAAGCACTGTACATTATATACATAGGCTAAATTATTGGAAATAAGTTCATATATTAAATTTGTTTAAACTATTTTATTGACGCCGTACAGCAACATGCTCTCTCCGCTTAGCAGCCAGCGCAGAGCCAGGGGTTGCGCAATCCAAGGTGAGGCAGAGCTCGCTGCTGCCTCACCGGCATCGCTTCCAAGCATTTGAATGGGAAAATAAGAAAATTCAGCGATTTTGAACAAATAAAAATCGAAATTGGTGAAGCTACATGAAAAATAAATATTTTTTAGTACAAACCACCGGATGAATATAACAATTTAAATTACTTTATGATTATATATTTTCTTTCTTTCCATGATGGCTGGTGAGGCACTGCCTCACCTGCCTCCCCTGACCGCACGTCACTGGTTTTCATATAAGAATACATTGTCACCATACCCCTGAAGAATTTAAGGTTTTGGCACCAGTTCAATTCAATTCAATTCAGTTCAATTCAATTCAATTCAGTTTATTTATATAGCGCCAATTCACAACACAAGTCATCTCAAGGCACTTTACAGTTCAACCAGATCATGCAGTCAATGGCAGTTCATTAAAAGCAGTTAATTAAAATGTCTTGCTTAAAGTCAAAATCCTACCAAAACACTGTCTTACACCAAAACAGAGAAGCAGCCAAGAAGAAGAAAAGGTGCTCTGGAGGAGCTGCAGAAGGAGAACCTTTAAAAAAACAACAACAAAAAAAAAACAAAACTAAAAGTTATTTATTTAGGCCTTTGTTGAAGAGGGCAATTAAGCTGATCATAGTTCATATAAATATAAGACAGTTACTCAAAAAGAAAGGGCTGCAAGGCTTAAGCCCTGAGAAAGAGGTGGTGATTCTTCTGCCATGTGGGAGTGGTGGCCTACTGGTTAGGGCACAGAGCTTGGAATCCTGAGGTTGTATGTTCGAGCCCCACTCACACAGACTGCCACTCTGGGTCTCTTAGCAAGACTCCTAACCACACACTGCACCCGGTGCCCCACGGTGGCAGCCCACTGCTTCCTAAGGGGATGGGTTAAATGCAGAGGTAAATTTCTCTAATGTGAGATCAATAAAGTTAAATCATTGTTATCTTTAAAACAACCCTTAACAAACAGTAGGCAAGGTTTAACCAAATTTATGTCAGAATCACCTTATTAAAGTCCAAACATCAAGCAAAATGAGAATATGGAGAAAGAAATTAAAATATTTTTCTACAGGAGCTCCTTATTTACTTTGACTTTCACATAAGGTTTGTGGTGCTAACATGTCAAAATGCACAGTTTCTAATCTTAAAATAGATCTTAAGTAAACCAAAGAGAAGGTCTCAAAGCACTAAAAAAACATAATTACGGAAACTTTATTATATTTTGTGGTACTCCTACTCTCTGGCTTATACATTGTCCTCAAAGGTCGTCCAAACTTTAAAGTGAGTGCCACATTCTCCAGTTTTCCCTGAGAAGCTGAAAGCTGAGAGGTGAAAACTGAGGCCTGGGATTGCCGTGCCAGTCACTGTGCCCTGGTGAGAACGAAGCGGGTGGCCTCGCTCGATACAGGATAAAGCTGTCCAGAGGCTGCCTTCAGCATCCGCGCCTGTCTGCCAAGCACCGTTAGCATGTCCCAGAGCAGGCCGGGAGGACAAGACTGCTCAACAAGGCCTCTGCATTGAGTGCGCTCCATTTAAAATAACCTTCGGATAAATAAATACAAGACCAAAGTTCACTGTGCCGTAATTGGCCAGGAAACCAACAGAGACAAGCTCATTTACTGTAAATGGATCAGCTTTGAGTCTGAGAAGTGCACTTGGCCACAGCTCTGCATTGCAACGATTTGGAAATTTTCTAGTGAAGCATCGTTTCTTACAATGAAATATTCACACTGAGATGGCTTGCACGTTCTCACAACAAAAAACTAACTTTATATGTTTGCCTGAACATGTAACCTATAGATGACGTAGAACCCAGTAGCATTAACACACTGCAAGGACGACAAATCCTGACATCATGCTTCTTCAGCTTAAATTGCTACGGTTTTTAAAGCATGTGTGTGTAATATCCCTCCCTACCCTCAGACACATTTACACACACATACATAGTGGTGAGCCTGGCCAACCTTGTTGACCCACTAGCTTAGCTGTGGTCTCACGCTGGACGCAAAGCACTCATTAACTATTTGAGCCCTCTCTTCACTTAAGCAAACAAACAGAGTCAACCATCATTACCGTAACACCATGTGAGTGTGGTCTTCTCCATCAGACCTCTATTGATTATTCAGTTTTGTTTCTTTTTTTTTTTGAGCATGCTCAGGCAGTGCAAAAATAACACGGTTTGTAAGGTGAGGGAAAGACAGGAAGTATGCCAAATTGCATTTTTTATTTTTTATTTCTAACCATACTCAGATATTACAGTAGTTGTAGTTGCCTTTGCAGCTCCACAGCCAGCCCCACCACATTACCCAAAACCTCAAAACATAAAACACCACAGTGGGTTTTATGTTGTGTGTAAAATGCCATCATGACTTAGATGGTTCGCCCCTCTCCGTTTTCTGCCCTGAGACAGAGCTATCTTTACATAGACAAGCTTGGACTGGGAGAGCTGTATGTTGTTTGGCAGCCGGGCCAAAGTTTATGGTAATGGTTTGGGTTATAGGTCAGGGGCATGAGGGTGGTTGTCACTGTTGATGGCTGTGTGAGGTGTCAGACCAGGTCCAGCTGGCCTAGGAGCTGCTTCTGAGATCAGTGTGTTTGCATGTGGATGGGGGGTTTAGACATTGGGCAGCTTGTGGTTTAGGTTTGCGGGATAAGCATGGGGTAAGAGCCCTCCCGCTCCCTTCTTCCATTAAGCCTGGAGCACAGGGCCCACTGCAGAGATTCAAGAACTCCCCCCCGCGCCACACCATTAACAGCTGCCAAGAGAAGAAATGCTAATGTGCTGGGCACGTTCTGAGGCTAGGTCAAAGACTGAAGCTGTTAACTTATTTTCTCCATTTGGAATCAATCAGAAATACTTTCTAGGACATGATCGAAAACACCTTTTTAATCGCACAAGTAAAACAATGCAGCTTTCACTTGGAGGCTTAACAGATGAGTGCAAAAACACTACGGGTTCAGGTGAGCGTAGCTGTGCCAGGCAGGAATCATTTCATCTTAGGAATACATTTTACAGGCGAAATGTCCAGTGGCAGATATTTCCTGTCTGAAAAATAATGATTTAATGTACCTGCACTCTAGACTGAGTCTGGACAACACTCTTTTGTCCTTGCAGGACCTCCCCGACTCACTGTCTCCAGGAACTTGACATTTATGGTTAACATAAAAACAAAATTTAGTTGTAAATATGAAATCAGCCCTAAAGCACTACCTGAAGAGGATTATCATATATCAAGCAGTTGAAACTGAAACAGACAAATCTCACTACGTTCAGATCAAATAAATAAATGCTCAGCGCAAAAGGCCATGTTTGGATAACCCTATGCAGGAATTAGGTAATGTTCAGAATGTATGACTCTTTAAGTGGTGAAGTAGTGACCCCTCTCTGAGAGTCTGACTAAACAGTACATTGTGCATTGTTGGTAACCCCCCAACCCCCCCAAAAAAATATTGAAATTTGGATTTAACTACAGTATATGTCTATAAATACTGTATTTAACTCAGCGTGAAATGCAATCTACATGAAACAGTGTTATGCTTAACATCGTTTAATCAATGTTTTGGATCTAAATTTTCTGTTTTTACAGTTTTCTTTCAGTTTTTTTTTACCCTAATCTCCTTATTTGACTGCATTTTCAAAGTGGAGCAGTGGTATTACAACATGTATCGTGGCATACAACGTTTCCTTCTAAATACTTTCCTGACATGACATTTTTAATCTTAATTACCGAAGAGTTTTTACGTATTTATGAGAACTCTATTAATTAAGATTTACGGTAATTCCATCTGTTTAATTTTTTTCCCTCCTGCTGTTAATTTGCAGGAAAAAATTATATTTTTAACATGTTAATAATATATTGTCTTATAACTACTGTACTCTGAAAAACAGCCTACTAGTTCATACAAATGCTGCTTTATAGAACTTTTATCAAATTTAGGAAGTTTGCAAATATGCAGTCCTCCAAAAAATAGACAAAGCCCAGTTGGTGCGGGTATGGTTGTCAAAATCATAGTATACAAATTCATTGTTTAAATTCAAGGGAGTTTAGATTTGTGGGTTTATTTCATAAATATTGGTATTAATGCCATGCAAATGCAACAGAAACATGGGTAATGTTTTTATACAGATCTATCGCATGATACTTTTATTTGAAAGAAAAAACAAAGCCATTATGATTGTAATTATAGTAGCTATCATACTAACGATATATTTAAAATAAAAAATTGCACAGCATATTTTTTGATATAAAAAATGAATAATCTTTGCTTAAGAAAAAGATGGATTCCTCGCTACTCTCTCCTGTGGTTACCCTGTCCACAAGCCATGTTCAGCCTTCAAAAAGAAAATGCTCGAAGGGAGGATGAAAATGAAGGATAATGTCCTGCATTGTAGCTACGGTGCCGTAACAGCTAATTAACAGTGCTTTAACATCCTCTACAGCGGGTGTCTGCAAATTTCAGCAAAATCACAGGCTTTGGTTATCCCGTGTAAATACACCACATACAAAATAGATGGGTTATTAATTTCTGTTCTCTATCGCTCTTCTCAGTGTTTCATCTTATCCTTTGTACTTTATTTTGTGTCTCTTTTCAAACCCTCTTAAAATGTGTTCACTTTCTTCCTTATCCTCGAGAGAAGCAAAACACATAATGTGTGGAAGTATATACAGCATTGTTCTTGCAAAATTAGCTATTTGCATTATTTTTTTTTCCCCCAGTTCAATTCAGTTTATTTATGAAGAACCAATTCACAACACATGTCATCTCAAGGCACTTTACAGAGACAATTGAGCTGGATTATATAGTCACACTAGTTCATAGTTTCTATCTAAGGAAAACCAGCTGATTGCATCAACTCATTGACTTGAAAGCAATCCTTATGCTTTTAGTGACAGTGGAGAGGAAAACTCCCTTTTAAAGTAATTCTGAATGTTATTAAAAAAGTGGCCATATGTCAGCCAAAGGTCCAAAGTATGATCATGAGAATGTGTGGGACTACTCACATTTTGAACAAGCCTATCCCATCAAAGATAGCATTTAAGCTATCACCTTTAATATCAGTATGGATGTTAAAGTCACTATGCACTATGATGACCCTGTCATTTAACAGTAAAACTCATCTAAAAATTCAGAGTAAGGACCTGGTGGTTGATACATAATTACAAAGATAAGAGGTTTTGTTGCTTTGCAATTTGAGTGAGGGAAACTAATGGTTAAGTGTTCAAAAGTTGTTATATTGTTGTATAAAAAGTATAAAGTCATAATTATTAACTGACTTTGGAGTAATCAGTAAGTCAGAATGAAAAATTGTTGCTAATCGTCCTCTTAAAAAACTTTAAAACCTTTTTAAGATTTGTATTCCTTCTCTTGTTTATTACAGCTGTTTATCAAAGCATTAATATTTAGATCATTTCCAGGCGAGGGACACCACACAGAGTTTGTTTTCATGGTCTCAAAATGGATAGCACCACCCCTGATCTACCTTTTCTGGAAAATAATTCACAGATGGTTTTGTACAGTGGCGGCTGGTGAAAAATATTTTTGGTGGGGCTGATATAGCCTAGTGTATGTCTCCAACTAATACGGAATAAGAATTCAAATAAACAATTGGACAATACATAGAATTTAACAGTAATGATTTAATTTACTATATAATAACAGTAACAGTGATGATTTGGGTCACTGTGACGGGGTTCTTTGGCCTCCAAGAATCCAGGCTCGTCGGGTTACCACGGTTGGTGATTTATTGTGCTCAAAAACTCAAAACAGGGTGCAAAAGAAACTAAAGATATACAAGATCCCCTGCGCCTCAGCCTCTCTCTCCAAAGAAATAGAAAACAGAAATGGCCGCTCTTCTTCCCACAGCCCTCATTAAATAGTTTAAGCCCCTCAGGCTCTCTTATTTCTGATTTCTTCTCATTAATCAGTTTTGTCCATATATTACCTCCACAAACAATTGATGTACAAAAACAAATAATTTTTACAACTTAATTATTTTACACAGATTCATTGACTTATTCAATTACACCAAACTGGGTTTGAACCCATCAAAGACGCAGCCAGACTGAAGATGACAAGTCCCCGTAGCATAAACACGTACACACACACACACCCACACGGCTAACCCTACTGAAATATTAAGTGTGCACCCTCAATACGCCAGCAGGTAACCAGGAACAGCTTGTGTGTTTTAAGTTAATGGAGCTACTGGTCCTCACAAACACAGTATAACAGGAATGTGTGTGTGGCACGCAAAGTTTTAAGCGACGAGGTGGATTCGTCACAGTCACAATAACCATGACATGAAATTTTCCTAACCTACAACATGGATGTTCTTCTGGCAAACGGGTAGATAAATAAGGATCTCACCAAATGTTGTTGGAAGCTGCATCTCGTTCGTTACGTTCGCCATCTTTCCTCTAATTGTCTGCACCTGCGCTTGGGTGCAGAAGCCTGTTAAAGCGCAGTATTTTCAGAGCCCCAAACCATAAACTTCTGAGACGCTGATTGGCCATTGAATTCACCTAGCAATAGTACATGATTGACAGATTCTCTGCAAATGTGGGGCTGTCTGATCACAGCCCCCAGAACAGAGACGGTAGGAGTCTGTCTGTGGAAATCCACAAATGAATGACAGTAGGTAGGGAAATGTAGTTTATATAATTTGTTTTGCTTATAGGTACACACTCTAGAGAGTAAAACTGACATTTATGAGTTAATTTCTAAAAATATATTTTACGTTTCTCTCTTCTTATCAGGGAGGGCGGTGCCCCAGCGGGCCCGGTGGCACCAGTGTACGGCAGCCCTGCTTCTGTCAGTGAGCCCCAGGGCAGCTGTGGCTACAGTGTAGCTTGCCACCATCAGTGTGTGTGTGAATGGGTGAATGAATGTAGTTTAAAGTGCTTTGGTCAAGTCTCCTGACTTGAATAAAGATGCTATATAAGTACATGCCATTTACCATTTGGATACTCTGGAACATCACAGCCATGACAATTTATTTCCTCTACTTTTTCTCAGCAATCTGAAACACCTGGAGTCACATACATTTTTAGAGGTTGGGAGGATGGGAGGTGGGGTGAGAATGTATAAGTCCCAGTATCCATGGTGAGCTTAAAATTGAGTAATGATGGCACTGCGTAGCATTACGTACTGCTCTACTTAAAGCACCGATCTCAAGGAAACCCAAACTTTTTTTCAGCAAAAAATGGTAGAAGTGTATGATGATTATGTTGTTATGGAAGGAGGCTGGTTCTTTGAAACAAAGAGGAACGTGTTTTAATATAAAATGTCTTTATCAATTCCAGTTTCAAGGCGACAGACTACAAAAGATGCTGACTGAAGAGGTGTCACTATCTACATTAAAGCAAATACTCTAAAGACATGAAGGGAAAAGCCACTCAACAAGAAAGAAGCAACTTCTCCAGTAAAAGAAATAGATCATAATTTGTTTTTGGAATCATGCTTTGTGGTCACCTGAAAATTAAAATAAAATATTTGACCTGAATGACCATCGTAGAAATCTGGAGAAAAAAAAGAGTACACTTGCAAGCCTGACAACAAATAGGATCCTAAGAATGGCAGAATCATGTTGTCTGGGTGTTCAGTGCATGAATTAATGGAGTCATAACAAAAAATACAGTTTGAAATATTAAAATGGACCAGACAGGAATATACAGCTTGGAAGTATGGTTTTGTAAAATTGTCAATATGTCCGGCACAGCAGTTCTGTCCGGATAAATGGGTCAAAAATTCAGTAAATCTAAACTCAAACTGTTTAACCAAAGTCTTGCACTTCAAAAAACAAGAAAATGTGTGTAAACTTGACACAAAGTTTAAATAAATATATCCTTATTTAGGCATTTAGCAAATCTAAATAATATAGACAATCCTAATTGAGCTGTTAAAGGAAATGCTTAATCTGTTAACTGCTACAAAACTATAGCTAACAAAACTACTTTATTCCAAATTGTTGTTTTAAGTGCTTGTTTTAGGGTATCGCTAAAAGTTCCTAACCATTAAGTTTTTTCATGTTATGCAGACACAATTGTTTTTCGTTATAAAAAGTTATTGGCCTTTTATTGTCTTTTCTTTTTCGTCACTTAAAAGTAACCATAGATTATGATTCTGTGGCTGAAAAACACCCTGTTAATAGTAATCTATCCCTAGCCTTAAATGTAAAACTGTTTTTATAGACGGCATAAAACCTGGCAATAAAGAATGACCAATAAACCACTCACTGAAAAGAAAACCAGTTGCATCAATTCAACGCTTTGGTCTGTTGAACATTTATTTGAAAGAAACCCAGCCCCAGAGGCAGAGCTGCTGGAAAACAGCTGAACCAGGGGAGAGGTTAGGGAGGCTAAAGAGCTTTCCTCAGATGACAGTTATGATTAGTAGGTGTGAATGAGTTGCAGAAGACTCTACCAAAAATGTTCATGATACAACATTATAAAGTGTGCTTCAAATGAGCTAGCTGAAATGGTCCATAAAGTAACGCGTGTTAAGAAACCATTAAGAAGAAAAAGTAATTTTGTAAAAGTCATTTTTCAAGTCAAGTTTTCCAGGATAATAAACCCATAGGTTTTCATATGAACAATTCAAAAGCCTTAGAGCACCATAAACGAACCACTGTCAAATACCCCTTAGAAATGAAAACAGTTTTTCTATAAAAATAATAATTTAATAAAACATAACTTTTCAATTATCTGAGATTATTAGAACATTTGCAGCTCTTTTCTGTGAAATGCTTTAAGATATTTTGCATCTGATGAAGTTAAAGTAAAAGGTTGCAGTTAAAACAAAAATTCAAATATTGCCTGATGTCTGATGATGTGATTAGGAATGAATAAAATTTTAATAAACACGTCATACCTTCAGGGAAAATAAATGCAACAAAAGCAGGAGCTGTTGCAGCAACTTAAGCCAAAGTAAATGACATAATAGGGTGGGTCTTTATGAGGAAGGAGTACAACGCATTTAAAAATAGTTTCTAAACTCTACGTGAAATATGCGTTTCTCATGATGCTGAGTTTATGTGCCTGTTGTCTGGATAGCAAAGGGGGTTAATATTAAGAGACCTTAATGGGTGGGTGTGTTTTTGGACTTGGACGTGTGAATGTGAGGTAGGTGCAATACACAAAGGAAGAAAACAAACAGGAATACTGTTCTGTGTGCAACTTAGCATGAATCAAAAGCAGCTTTGCTGGCTTCTACTCCACATGCTTCAGCCTGCCAGGAAATGGGATTTTTTTTCTTTAATATTTTGCAGGTAAAATTGTTTCAGAAAGGGATCAGATGAGGTGGCTTTTTCCCCCTACAAAACATTAAGGTCTTAGGGCTGACTCTCTGGAAACAGGAGAAAGTTTGATTCTGGGAAGAGGGCTTATATGAATGATGATAGCTTGCAAAACATCTTTTCCTGCGTAAGATTTGCCCAACTATGCAGCTAATCATCACCACAAGCCAATATATTATGTTATAGCAGGGGGTAGAGATAATTAAGGTCAAATATATTATTTTCCCTGAACCCCAGTCGGCCTCGGCAGATGGCCGCTCACACTGAGCTGGTTCTGCTGGAGGTTACTTCCTGTTTAAAGGGAGTTTTTTCTCTCCACTCTCACTACAAACATACTCAGTGTGAGGAATTGCTTTCGAGTCTATGAGTTGATGCAATCAGGTGGTTTTCCTTATATAGAAAACTTGAATCAATCTGACTGTTTGATCTAGTTGAATTGTCCCTGTAAATTACCTTGAGATGTGTTGTGAACATATAAATAAACTGAATAATTGAAATGATTTTTCCATAGACTCACACGGGATTGATAACAGTTAGGTCTTTTTCCTGTTAATAGAAATGAGCTTTATTTATGATCTAACTAATAAAAAACCTCATCACAACAGAGAGCTCCAGCCTCATTCAGGACTTTGAATCACTCATGCTTACACTGCTCATAATAGAAAGACCAGATAACAAAGATACATGGACGAAACTAAGAATCTTTATCATGCAAGAATAAAAAATAGCACACAAACCACAACTATTGACAACATAGAGGATGAATAGACAAGCAAAGAGTCATGGTACATCTCAAATGTCTTTATTCCAACCTAAACTCAATAGTTCTTCCTACCAATGAAGTTTTGTTTGCGAAATATAAAACAGTTGCACTGCTGAAGTTATTTTAAAACTAAAAGAAAAATTCCTTCCCGAAGGCAATTCCAGCATTAATCTATCAACCAAAGTGAATTCTTTTCTAATATGTGATCCACAATCCAGACAGTGGAACTGGGAATAGACAAAGCACACTTTTTAACAATAAACCTTAAACTTTGTATTAGCAGAGTAAGTGAACCCTCTCCTCGAGAAGCCACTTTGCATTCAGTAGCGAGTTGGTTTGCCAAGGCAGAACGGCGGTGGTGAATTGAATGGTCTGCAGTGAGAGGTGTTGGGTTGGATTTCTTTGAGGTTATGGTCATTCTCCCCTGGGAAAGTGGTTAGGCCGAGGTGTTTACCTTGGAGGAACCCTGCCCCTCGCCTAAAACCGTTCACTCTACACTTGGTTAACTTATGGTTACCTGCTCGCACTAATGTATTTATAAAATATTCAGACTATATTTATGACCCTTTATTGTTTAAGTACATATAGTGTATGTAAATTAGAAAAAAATCCTTAAGGATTTTTCCACATGGGCGCCTTCCCATGTCACTGCAGGTGTGTGTGTCTGTGTGTATGTGTGAAGGGAACTGGGGGCGGGACAGAGGTGAGGGGTTGGGAGGTTGGGGAGGGTGCACAGACTGAATTGGGGCTGAGGTAGCTGCATCTTCACCCAAAGTGCAGTTTAACTTTCTCTCAGCTCCCCTCATTCACACAAGCTCCTTCACTGCACTGGACTGAAATGTTTTCTTTCTCAACTTGGGCCACCAGAGATGATGATGATGACGATGATGCTTCAGAGTAACTCTTCATAAAGCTTGCTGGAGAAAAGGGCAGAGTTGCAGCTGATGGGCTGCTGCTGCTACTCTTTCTATCTTTATCCCTCTTTTAATTTGGACACTGGGGAGAAATAAATAGCTCCACACACACTGTTGGGAGGCAAATGAATGGAGGAGACTCGTGGGGATTTTCCCAAGGCTGAAGGCACACCAAGAGATCCTAAATGGACCAAAATGCATTTGGCAGAATAATTTCAAACGTTGTTTTCAAACATGTTTTTGCAAGGAATTTAATTTCTTAACCTCTGACTTTTTTTGTGGAATTTAACCAGAAGAGTTGTGTAAGTTACATTTATTTTTGATAAGAAGAATGAATCCTTCGCTCTAAATAATAGATGATGATTGAGGCATAAAATAGAAAATAGTAAATATTTTATTTGACCTATATAATATTTTTTTTCCCTTAGATGTTTGGGTCAAGCATGTATTCTTTAATGCTGCTTCACCAGTGGAGTCTGGCTGTGATCTTGCTGTGTTCTCCAGTGACTTTTGAAGGGAGACCGGCAGATGCACTCATTAACAGACCGTAAGTTAAAACAACAACTTTAAAATGTATATTTTGATTTCAAATGAGAAATTAGATACCCTTTTTACATGGTCATAATTCAATTAAAATTAATTCAATTCAGTTTATTTATATAGTACCAATTCACAACACAGGTTGTCTCAAGGCACTGTACAGAAACAATACTGTCTCTGTAATAAAATAGGGGATGGGGGGGGGGGCTGTCTCCCTGTTAGAGTGGTCTTAAAACAAGAGTAGTGACAGGTTTAAAGACATGTTTGTGCTGCCACCTACTGTACTGAACTTTCCTGAATCCGGACCATAAATTTTAGCTGCCAAACATAAACTCAACACTCTGGAGTGAAAGAAAACTCCATAGAGATGGAAAAAAAATACAGTCATAAGAATTTCAGATTTACAATATTAAGATTTATCTAATAAACATCTGAAATAAGGAACATGTAAACATGAAATAAAAGATTACTTATTGTCTTTTAAATATAAGGTGACAAAACCCAGCATCAAAATTAGGCTGATTTTTCACATTTTCTATGTGCTTTCACTAAACCCTCATCTGTCTTTGAATGTAGGAGAAGGTCGGTGAGCCACGCCCAGTTGTTGCATGACAAGAGCCGTTCCATCCAGGAGCACAGGCGCAAAACGTGGCTGCAGCAACTGCTGGAGGAGGTGCACACGGCTGGTGAACACGCTCCACCTGTGCAGAGCAGGACCCAGGGCCAAACGTCCAGTGGGAACGTTCTACACCAGAAGCCCCAAGGGGCCAGCAAGGACCTTCTAGAGAAGTTTAATGTGGACAGAATAGGTCCCCACCTCCCCCAGGAGACCATCAAGGCTTCGTCATACAAAGACCAGGACTTAAAAGTTACCACCAAGAGGAAAAAAAAGGTCCGGTTAGGCAGACGCAGAGAGAATGAAAAGAAGAGGAGAAAAACCCCTTCTGCCGTTGGAAATGGGCCGTGAATGGATGAGGACCAATGGGACCTTTTTCTAATGGTGCTGCATTAAGGCACTGATGAGGACTGACACCTGGCAGACTGTCTCAGAAGTCAGGGTCATGCTTGTATGATAAAATAGTCATATTTTTGTTTTTTGCATACTTTCTGGATTTTTAAACATGAAGTCTTAGGTCCATATTTATTAGTAGGATCTCCGCACCTGTAACTTGGATGTCCTTTGTATGCCTTGTAATCTATAACCAAACTTGTACACAGACTGAGCAGACTAGGAAATGTTTATTTCCTTTGGTACAGGAACCACATAAAGGAGGTTAAGAGAACTACTTTCCTTTGGCTCTGCAAACGTCGACCATCTTGAACCAGGGATTCTAAGAAAACCTTTCAGTTAAAACAGTCATGAAAAAGAAGGTACACCCTTTTTCACACAGATTTAATGTTAATCGGCAAGTTTGAGTTTAAAAAAACAAAGAACTTGCAGTTTAAGCATTTTTAACAGCAACCAAAGTATGTAGAAAGAAGGGCAAGACAAAGAACGGGATAATAGCTGCATGTGCTAGTGTGCATGTGCTGCCCATCTTTTCTTCTACAAATAAATAAAAGACAGAAGAGGCTGTCAAAGTGGAAAAAGGCCTGAATTGTTCTAGCAGAGTGTCTGACAAGCATGGCTGTGAGGTGTTCATTGTGCTCATTTTTTGACATTAGATGGCTCTGCTATGCTTCACTCAGGGCAGAAGTGTGAACATCCAGGATGTGTGGGGTAAGGGGCTCTTTTTTGGCTCTAGATCAGTTAGTTATGCAGTTTTGTAAAGGATTAATTAATCCTCTTAGCTTTGCCAGCTTCTAAAATTATTTATTTTTAACTTTTGTTATTCATCAAACAACCGTAGGAATTTACTGAACCAACTATTGCAGTACCGACTTAAGTGAAGTCATGAGTCTCACATTAATACAGATGAGTTTTTGATGCACTCCTTAGTATATAATGTTGCTTAGATATTCTTTTATATGACCCAATTCTAGCTCAGTTTTGGAAATATGGTCTTTAACAATAACCTCAAGAGTTCTTTAGTATGCAAACCAGCTTATGGTCAGTAAAAAGGTTAAAAGTGTGCCCACATCCAGTGGATGACAAACAAGCCCAAATCATCAGCCCTCCACCACCATGCTTTACAGCCTGTATAAGGGTGCTTCTATGTCCTCTGTTCGGCTGCCATTAAATATGCAGTTTTGTTTTATAGCGCAACAAATGGGATTTGTCCAAAATATATTGATCCAAAAGGTTACAAGTAAACAACTTTACATTTTTGTAGCTTTGCAGAAAGGACACTTTTCTGCAAACCCTCTTAATGGGACAGATTTATTTTACCCAGCCAGTAGAGTCTGAGATGCAGCTTTGTTGTCGTTTATCAGAACATTGCATGTGGTCACTATGCTGGAACATTTTCTCCTTGGAAGATTGGTAGCTGTCCTAAATGCTTTTCAACAAACATAGACTTAGAGGCATCAAAAGCAGATTTTTCTCCTTGGTATTATGTTAGCAAACATTGAAATAGTCCAGATCAGCAAACTGCATAACCCCCTGCTTTAACTCTATAGCTTACACCTGGCAATAGCTCTGATCTGGTGAGGGTGAACTCTCTTTTTAAATGACTGTACCTCTGTTTCAAATGGTTCAGCCATAATTTATTTCATTTTTAAAATCTATATTTATTTTGTGAATGTATCATGGTGCTGCTGATTTAATTCCATTATGCACTTTAGTAACATCCTGTATAAGTTCCTTTGTGGTTGAATTTTGGCATAGGGGCTGTTGTTGATGGTAGTGCTTTCCTTCCTCACTTCAGATCCCTCATGGACTCATAACTTATCAGAAGCCTCATCGGATTTAGCTTCTGTTGAGTTGAGTTGCAGTTTGTGTGTTTGGGATAAGCCAAAGCCAGGGGCTTGACCAAGCTTCATTGTTCTGGACTTGCACTGAGGGATTGCTGTACATGTTCCAGTTAATCAAACATTAAAAAAGTAGCTTTTAGGTATATTTGGACTTATGGTGTCTTTATTGACTTTTTTTTCAAAGCTACTTCATGACTTTGGCATGCATTTGCCTTTTCTAGAGACCAGATTCTGTCGCAGATAACATTGGTGTGAACTCAGTCCAAGACCCTAAAATGGACCCTGGAACTGTTCTCTTGCACGATTATAGCTTCTGGTCTCAGCATGGTTTATTTAGAACCTGGATCCCTTCATTGACTGTGTAAACTCCTGCTAACCCAGCACGCCTAAAGAAAAATGAGCAGATGCCAGGTAAGAGTTGCGCCTGTGAAAAAAAAGATTAATGACAAATTAAGAGCTGAATCAGAAAACAAAGTAGCTTGAAAATGTCCCATAAGCAGAAGAAAGATCGAGAGATCAAAATGTAAAGTTATGTGCAAATTCTGATATTTTAAATATCATTAAAAAAATATTAAAACAAATGAGTAAAAATCACTTTACCAATTAAAATTTCTAACAATTTATGAAATCAAACCTCACAGTCGATAATGTAGATGTGTTAGAACAGTGCTGAGTACATAACCTCCACACCAGATATGAAATAAGTCTGTATGCCAAAATATAAACATTAACAGTGTGTCTTTGTCTGGAGTGCTTTTTTCCAAACAAGCTTGTTTATAACTCAGTTAAATTAATAATAATTGAACTTTATTTATCTCATTTTGGAGAAACTCACCTCTGAATTTACGCCATCCCCTTGGGGAGCAGTGGGCTGCCATCGCGGGGTGCCCAAGGAGCAGTGTGGGGTTAGGGGTCCCAGATTGGCAGTCTGTGGGAGTGGGTTTCAAACTCACAACCTCAGAATTTCAAGCTTTATGCCCTAACCACCACTCCCCCTAAATATCCATATCCATAGTTACTCATGATGGATAGAGTAGCAAAGTATTTTACTCAAGAGTAGAACTATTTTATAAAGTAAAACAAAAAAAGTTGACGAAGTAAATTTAGCTGGATAAATGTAATTAAGTACTACCCACATGCTAATGACACTAATGAGTAATGAAGAGGCTCAGAGAATGAACTAGTTTTGAAAACCAAAGTATCAGCAGAAATCCCATCAAATAGACTTTCCTCTGCATGTTTTTTCCTCTGCTTAAAATATTAAGTACTTAAGCAGAAGCCAATGCCCCGAAAACAATCTTGGTCCAGTCTAAAACTCTGCATTTAAGGAAAGTGTTCCAGATGAAGGTATGGTTTTTTTTTTCTCTAATGGTCCTGGACTGGACCACAAGACCCCTAAAGAAGAATCACAGGCAACGACCAGCAGACAAAGCATAGGCAAAAAAGGAAAGCAGAAGTACTTTCTTAGTCGAAGAAACATAAAAGATATCTCTATTACAACCGTTTTAATATTACTTGTAATGTTTGTTTTAGTTAAAGTTTGTTTTAGGATCTAAAATACTGCATATTGCATATAATAAAATATCACTATTGGAAGGAATAAAGAAAGTAAAAAAAAAAATACTTTTTTATGGCAGACCAGCTCCCTGAAAACGAAAACAACTTTTCAGTCCAAATATGATTACCGGGTATAATAAATATGTATTGCTTACCTTATTTACCAAAAAAAGCGCAAATGATTTTACATAGTGCTATATAAAACAAACTAAACTGCAGGTTAGATATTCCTGATTTACTCACAGAACATCTACCTGAAGCTGTTTGATAGAATATTAAACTGGGATTCCGTTTTTTTTTTGTTATTTCCACACTACCAATTTAATGATCATTTTTTAAAGCTCGTTTTAATCGGTAAATTACTCTCTGAATCCCAGCTTAATATTCTATCAAACATGCTTCAGGTAGATGTTTTGTGAGTTAATCAGGAAGAAACATCTAACCTGCAGTTTAAACATGCTTTAAAAGTGATCACTAAAATGGTGGTGTGGAAATAACAAAAAAAACATCAATAATTTTGTTGACCTTTTGGAAAAGGCAGCAGAAAACCAAGCTGTTAATGTCCCACTTGAGAAACATGTGGCTTTTTTAACAGCCCCCGAAAGAAAGACATAGATACTGGTAATGGTCTGGTTACCAGATGCATCGATGTTAGCTATATCCTGTGCTAACAGCAGCAGTGTACACCACAGGCCATTAGCTGACACAGAGCCATAAATGCTGTGGAAAGCCTGATAAAGCCACGGTTAGCAGCCTGCAGATCGCATTGGAGAAATCAATTGGAGCAATGCAGAGAAACATTAATATCTGTGTTCTGAAGTGTCGTAGCGTGACTGATATAAGAAACGGCGTCTGCACCGTTGGAGTTGGGTAATCTCTAATCAAGGGAAGAGAGACTACCACACACAGTAGGTAAATTTGAATGTTGCATTAAAAAACACTGTACAACACAATGGAGAGCAGTTGAAAGAACTCTCAGATCATCTGGATTTCATCCTGATGAATCATCACAGACATTTTGTCTCACAAAAACATCAAAGCTGTAATAAGTTTGGGTGGATTTTTGCCACCAGGAATTTATAAGGATTAAAATAAATATTTGAAATGCTAAAAAATAGAATTTTACAGCAATACAATAAATATTTGCATCTTTCAAATTTCCAGGCTTTTATAACATGTTACTGCTCGCTCAGTCTTTGGACAGCAGGGGACATTTCTCTTTAAATTCAGTCAACTAGAATCAATTTGGTCCAAGCAGTGTTTGCCTTTTATGCCTCCAACCTTTAGCTGTGACACATGGTGATCATTCCGAAGAGGCAGACAAGCCCGCCTTGGTTGGAGCATTTCAACAAGACAAACTCAGCTAAACAAAAATCATAATTTCCACACATTATGTGGATAATTTTTTTACAGAAGCTGCAAAAAAAAGACAGCTGAGGAACAACGATGGTGGGTGTAATTATAACTATTCATCTCTTAATACATTTTATTTCTAAGTTGTTACTGAACGTTAAATTGGCTCTTATTGCTGTTATATTTACATTTTTAAACATAATTTTGCTTTGTTTCAGAAACAATAGTATACAGTATTGTTTTTCGCTACCATGAATCAGATTTTTTAACATTTTATATATATATTTCTAATTAACACCTGGAATAATAGTTTTCTTTGTATGTAGTTGTTTTACAAAAGTACTTACAGTGGTTTTAATGAACATAATCCAGTTGGAATGGCTGTTGTGATTTAAATTATAGAGGCTCAGAAAAGCATTTCCAACATGTTTACGTTTAATGCAAGACTATATGCGATTTAAGTGAAAAACCAAAAAAAGAAGAAATATTACAGGAAAAGTTTAGAGCATGACAATTTATTAAATCATTGCGCAAAAGTGCAGATATTTCACATTTAATATAAGAAGAAGAATGATTGAAATGCACATGCATAAATGAAACCCCTTTTTAATATTTTCCAACATATATTCGTCTTGGTTTAACACCAATAATTTAATGTGCATTTGATAAGTCTAAAATAACGATCACTTGTTTCCAGAAGATGTTCCTGACATTGATTAGCTAAATCCAAAGCCTGTAAAAAGCTTTCAAAAAATCTTATCAAAGGTATCAATAAGGAAGTGTTAAAAGATTTATTCAAAAGTCGTATTATGTGACAGTAAAATAATTCACCAATAAGTGAAGATTATAAACCAGGGACCACAGACATAATAAAAAATTCTGTTTCTTTCTCCCAACAAGACAGAAACTACAGAGTTGCTACGTAACTTTAAATGTGATTAAAAAAAAGTTCATTTATTTCACTTATTCAGTTTTAGGTAAAAAAAAAAAATCATTTTTTATATAAGTTTGGTTTTTACCAAGCCTGACTTAACAAAATATATCCTCACAATCTAAAAGAGGTAAACAAGATTTGGAAGCTATTGAGGGAAAGCGGGACGCTGGAAGGTTCCTACTGAAGAAGATTGATTTTCAGAAATGAATCAACAGATGCTAATAAAAACATTTTAGTTTAAGGGGTTGAGTGCTTAAACCAGGGGTCACCAACGCGATGACCGTGGGCACCAAGGTGCCCTCAAGGACCACATGGGGGGCCCTCAGAGTCTTCTAAATAAAGAAAAACCCCCCAGTGGGCTTAGTTTGAAATTTTATTTTATTCTGTTGCTCTTCTTTTTAATCATTTATAGATATTTCAAAATGACAATGTCTAAATAAACTTAGAAGTTAACAGAAACAATAAAAGTATGTTGATAATGAACAAAGTTTAGGCTAACGATAACCCTTGCAGCTCATGGGTCAGTAATGGTTGCCCTTCCTACGTCTCGGTACCCTTGAAGTGGCCCTCAGCCTTAAAAAGGTTGGTGACCCCTGGCTTGAACAATAGGAATTAGCCAGATTCTTCTACTTTCTTTCTGTCTAACAATTCTTCTGTTATTCCCTTAACTTTACACGATAAATCGTGCATTAAAAGTGGGGTAATCTTTTCAGTGTTTAATTCATTTGTTTAGGAAAAAGTCATTTTAACAAGGCTGTATAGACGGTAACTCCATCCAATCATCCATCCATCCATCCATCCATGGACAATTTGAATTTCATTTCAAAATCCCAGAGTACTTCGTAGTCTTTAAAACTATAAGATAAAAAAAGAAATTAAATCACAAAGAAAATTTAAAATAGATTTTAAATTAAATAAATGAAGTAAATTGACTGTTTTTTTGACATTTGTTCCAGGTGTCTGGCTGGTGGTAACATGGCTTTTCCCAACACCTATGGGGTGATCTTTGCTTGTGTCTGTGGGGTGATCCTAGGCATTGGTTTCTTTGCCAACCTGCTGGTTTTCTCTTTATTTGCCAAGAAAAACACACTGCGAAAGAATCGCCTGGACATCCTTCTTCTCAGCATGGCTCTGGCTGATTTTCTCACCCTCCTCCTCATTCCTTTCACTCTGCACTCCGCTGTAAGTAACTCTTGGCCCCTGGGCGACATCTCTTGCAAGGTTTACCAGTTCCTACTGGCGTTCAGCCTGGCAGCGAGCACATACTCATTGTGTGCTGTTTCCATGACTCGAGCCATGATCATCACCAACCCCTACCAGCCTCCCACCATGGACCTGGTCATCCTCATGTTTGTCTTGGTCTGGGCCCTAAGTTTCTTCATCAGCCTGCCCCTGCGAATGTTTGCCACTAAGGAAAATCTTGACCCAGGCCTGGCAAAATTTAGCTACTGCCTTCCAACCATTCATGAGCACCACTACCAAGTAGTCTTAAGCCAGTTCGTGCTTTATTACTTTATTCCAATGGTGGTCATCGCCTTCAACTACATTCGCCTGGCGCTTTTCCTCCACAAGAGCCCTGTAATGTCAGTTTCCAGTGCCAGGAACACCCGCAGAGCCTCTGTCATGGTGTTTTTGGCTGCGGCTACCTTCTCTGTGTGCTGGCTCCCCGGGTATGTGCTGGAGCTGTGCGTTTACCTGGGACTGTACCGACAGGGACAAGCTTGGGATATGTTCTACTTTATATGCACCATGCTGCAGTACCTGCATCCCAGCATCAACCCGGTGCTCTATGTGCTGCTGTCCAAGCGTTACCGCCACAGGAGGGCAGCCTGGCTCTTCAGCTGCAGTAAGAACAGAGTGCAGCCTCAGGTCACCAGCATCTCCACAGTAGAGACTGACACGGGAGTGGATTTTCACTCCTGTCCTGTCCCACTCCCACAGAAAAAAATGGTGTCCCGTCCCGGGCCAGAGTAGAAATCTAAATCCTGTCCCGTCCCACTCCTGGTGAAATTACTCCCACTCCCATCCCGCTCCCATTCAGAATGACTCCCGCTCCTGCACCACTCCCATTCTTGTTGTTTTTGAGCGCGGGTGAAAAACTCAGAGCGGAAGTTACTATTGGTTTGCTCCCGCTCCCGTCTGCTCCCGTCAATGTTTAATCCTGTACCGTCCCAATCCCGTGATCGTTACTAATACTGACTCCCATCCCACGGGAATCCCGTGACCCGTGGGATTCCCGAAAAAATGTCATTCTCTACTCCACAGACAGCCTCTGATTTCAGCTTGTCATTTACACTTCTGACTTTAATTTAAAAAAACAAAACTTTGAAAGATGCCTATGCAGACTTGGTGCAAAAAAAAAAAAAAAAAAGAACTGTAGAATTAATCAAAGTGTTAATGTCTTTAATATAAAACATTTTGAGATTATATTGCACTTATGAGTATTTTGTATTGTTCCATCATGTACATGCTAATATTTGAGGACTAATAATATCTAATTAGAAAACACTTATCCTTTTGCCTTCCCCTTTAATTTTCATATGCATTATGATTCTGAAACATTTCCTACACAGGTTTTGCTCTGTTGATAACTATGATTACACAAAATGTTCAAATTAAATGTTAGTTTTGATGATACTGGTGAATAAATAACACTGAAAGGAATATATAGTGATGGTCAATGTGATCGGTAGAAATGTGTAAAAGGCTTTAAATTATCCATCTCTTATGAAGGAGCAATCATTTAGCACTGATGTAATACTTTTTTTACTTCAGATTTTTGCCAATAGGAAAACAAAAATCCACCTATCCAATAACATATCAAGGGTTTGAAGCACAAAAAGACAGGATTTTTCAATATTTTTTCTAACCTAAATGTTTCATTTTTGATTAAGCTCTTAGTTTTGCATCTGGTGAGGAAATCATGTTTTTTTTTCTTTAGATTTACCAGTAGAGTCCCAAGCAGATGTTACTCAGCCTGTGTTCTCACTGCTGCCTTCAGATGGAAAATAACCGGAACAGCAAAGTTGATCTAAATTGGGAATAACTTTTAATAGAATAATTCATCTTCTATAAAAAGGTAAATATTGTACACTTTATTTTTTCATGTGAACAGAGTACATTAATCTAAAAAAAATACATATATAATTGTTTAAATATATAAATATTATATAGATAGATGGATAGATAGATAGATAGATAGATAGATAGATAGATAGATAGATAGATAGATAGATAGATAGATAGATAGATAGATAGATAGATAGATAGATAGATAGATAGATAGATAGATAGATAGATAGATAGATAGATAGATAGATAGATAGATAGATAGATAGATAGATAGATAGATAGATAGATAGATAGATATAGAGAATAGAGATGTCAAACTAACATTTAAAAACAGAATGAGTTGCTTTCCTCTTTGAGAAGCAGAAGCTAACTATGATTTACATTGAGGCTGACCCAGCAGAAATTTGGAAATTCTGCATTATGTAAAAAAAAAAAAGCAAGGTTTAAAGAAGATAAACTTATACCAGCACCCATTCTGTCTGATCATTACATCTGCACTAATAAACTGCATCTGATCAAATCAAGACACTGTGGAAATGTGTAAAGTATATAAGGATGGTTCTTCCTTGGCCGCAGCTCCCTCTGATCATCACATCATCCACCACATCTGTTGACCTGCCTGAAAACAACAAAGCAACATTTTCATTGTCACAGCTGCAAAGTCAAATAGTACCAACAAAAAGTGAAATGTGAAGCTTTAAAGGGATTAATTGGAAGAAAATTTAAAATGTATGTAAAATGTAGAATGACCTAGTTTACTTCATTACTGACAAACCTCCTCTCAGTTCTTCAATCCTTCTGAAAGCATGAAGATGGACATAGATGCAAAGGCAGCAGTGTTCCTTTTAATGGTTTTTAGTTACTGTAATTCAGTTTTATTTCTATTCTGGTGAATTACAGTTAATTATAATTATTCTGTTCTGTCTCAGATTAGGGATCCTTATCGGTTTTACTGCATGATTACAAATACTGAATAAACAATTAAACAAATTCAAATGGAAAGTTCTGTAAAAAATAGATAGCAAGTTGATAAAGATAATGGTGTTAAAGCACTTTTGTTAAAAAAAAAAAAACCTTTAGCACCATGATTTAGACTACAATAAAGACATCTATACACATTATTTTTATGTAACATGCTTCAGTAGTTCATTAAGGTCAGTCTGGTTAGTTCAACTAAAAATATGAAATGATTACTTGTCTTAATCATCATTATTTATGCTGCTTTCTCTAATGTATTGTCTGTCAAAGCCTTTATTACTCAGACTAATTTAACAATGCCATTATCAGTCATTACAAAAAAGATTTCTAGTTTCTAATGGTTTAGAAACTGGATTTAAAACAGGTGAAAGCTTTTAGACTCAACAGCAAGTTAAATATTTTGCTCTGAAGAACTTTTTTAAAGGAAAAACTTAAATTATTCACATATTATATCTGATTTGTAATTTTCTCGGGTTTAGTTAATTTATTTACTTAATATTTCAATAAAACTCTAATTTTTAAAGGTGAGCTGAGATGATTAAGAAGCTAAAATAAGGACCTGTTTTAACCAGATGACGCCTACCATGCTAAACATGCACAAACTCCAGACCTCTGTCTGAAAAGCTGTACTAAATTAAATTCATTCATACAAAATGATAATAGAAGTTGTCTAAGTCTCTCTATATATATGTATTAATATCAGCAAAGTAGCGAAGAAAATTATTTAGAAAAACAAAGTCAAAGTCTGCTGGCTTCCATGGGATAGGAGCAGCCAATCAGATCAATCAGAATAGCGACTCCTCCGACTGACAGAAACGCCCCTAAACAGAGCGAGGGAGCGTCATTTTTCTACAGGATCAGACAGATGGGTCGAGGAGGCGTGTTATGCTTCACGGAGAGCTGCGTTCAAGAGTGTTTGAATAAGCATACACACCCGCAGCACCGATCGCAGCAATGCACTCTTACAGTTATTTTGTGATGGCTCAATACACTCTTTTGGTTTTTGGCAGGAATTTAACCCCATAATCTGTATGAAGTAAAGCTGCTCATACAGTAGGAGCATTTATTGAGTGTGTGGACTTTTGGCAGAATCCTGATGCCATAGTCAATTATCAATATATATCCTGAGATGAATATAGTAATTTGAAATGATATTTGATTGTT
Source organism: Cyprinodon diabolis (assembly GCA_030533445.1). Classification (NCBI taxonomy): domain Eukaryota; kingdom Metazoa; phylum Chordata; class Actinopteri; order Cyprinodontiformes; family Cyprinodontidae; genus Cyprinodon; species Cyprinodon diabolis. Next base: position 43,662,750 of record CM060063.1, on the reverse strand, counting down.
CAATTCTATCATAAAAAGATATAATCATTCAATGGGACTTTTTTCATTCCATTTTACATTACATAATTAAATTCTGTGTTCAAAATATATTTGATCAATAATGGTTCATTTAGTTGTTCAATGTGATATTCAATGGTACATTTAATTGTTTTATGGGTCATTCACATTTAGGTCATAATGCATTTATTTTTTAAACCTTTTCCCTTTCGATCCTCCATACACTACTAAACTCGAATATTTGCAAGGGCAAACTGATAAATTTACCCCCGACAGTGACGCCAATCTCTGTTCACAAGGTGTCTGTTCTACCAAACGGCGATAAATCACTCAGAGGGATCTGCTGTCTCTGTATTGGCAGCCTCTCACCTTCTGCCTGTTTTAATAGAGCCATCAAAAGAGATATTTCAACACCTCGAGTTTAATCTCACACCCAACAGATTTAAAAGATTTCCTGTCTGAATTTGTACTTTATTTATATATTTTCGACATTTTCTGCAGCCTTTTTGTGTCATTTGAATATAGCGGCTTTTTTTATATAAATAATTAAATTTTATGGGTTCATTCTTCTTATTAATATTTAATACAGTTTTTGTGTTCTTGCATCTGGATATAAGAGGTGGAGGTATGCCTCTCTGTTTTAAAGTTGCTCTGTTGGATTCACCCACTGACTAGTGCTGCTATCATTTTCAAAATACAAACACAAGCAATAAGTCAACCTGCTTCATGATTTTTTTTATTTTTTATTAAATTCTACCTTAAAAAACTGAACAAAATACAGGTAGGTGTCATCTTCTATTTTAAAATTATTGATTTAAAGCCTTCTTGATAAATGTCATTATTTGTGAATGTCTTTCTTTGTTTTTCAATTGGAATTTGGTTGCTTTGTTATATTAACAAAATATATGATCTTTTTTTTCTGTTAAACATCCTTTTTATTCAGTTTTATGTCAACATTTTGAAACAATTTTGTACTTAATATTTTAACACCTTTTTATGAGGAGCCTGTGAATAGAGGATGGGTTTTGTTTGTGGAACCAATAGAAAATCTGAAAGATCATAGCGTTTTACATAATAAAATAGCCATAAAATCCTGTTTTAGCAGTTTAAAGGTACAGTACAGTACTTTTACAAATGTTTGAAAAGACCAGCCCTTTCCACTTAAAAAAAATGCACATGCACAACCCTGTACCCACTCCCGAGAGGGAACACCTATTGAACGCATGCGAGAGCATGCACGAGCCCATTTCTCCTCTTGCACGCTCTGTTTAAAAGTTGCTGTTTGCATCGCTCATACAAGCTTACTTTCCAAAAGATTTGCAATTTTTCCTCTATGTCATCACTGGTAAAAATGGAGACGAGTGATTGACAATTAGCAGGACCACTTTTTTTGATGATCCACCTGGAAAAAGAACATCCTCCACTATACATTTAATACAAAGTTAACATGCGGTCAGTGGTCAAGAAAAAAAGATTAACCACCAACTTCATATTTGTTCCTTTTTTTTATCATAAGCAGGATTTTAAGACACAGTTATTCTGTTGTTCATAGATTTTCTCCTTTTTGATGAGAGTGATATTTCTGTTTTTCTCTGCCGTCTTCCTTTCTTTCTCTCTGTCCAAGAGCCCAATATTTTATTTAAAGAAAGAATAACAGCTGCCTTAAAGCTACAATTAGATTGTAATGACATGCAGATATTGTACAGTGCCATAAAAATGTATCTAAAGCTAGGATTCAAAATGTGTCACTTAACAACAAAAAATCTTATTCTTCTAAGATTTTATCACAAAATATTGTAATGATGTGGAGTGGAATGATGCATGTTGTATTTTCAGTTTTCAGAAAAATGTGAAAAACATTATGTGCATTTTTATCCCTCCTCTTTACTCTCACACCCCAAAATAAAATCTAATACAACCAACTGCTGAAATCAGCTTTAAAGTAAAGAGTTTCCGCCTGAACATAGAGTAAAAAAAAAAAAAAAAAAAACACTTGGCAAACATTACTGTAAAGATCAAAACACACTAGGGATAAAATTTACCATCTTACACTGTTCAGCCGGTTTCGTAAAAACTAAAACAGCATAGCACACTGCAAACCCGCTAATTACCTTCACTTTAAAAAACAGGCGGACTGATAGTAACTTTGGATGAGATAAAGAGATTCAAAGATTTGTTCTTGCAACCCTTTGACAGGGTTAGTTGCATACTTCAAAAAGTCTTTATGGACGATAGATTAGAGGAGAATCTTGTTCCAAAACTGCCTTAAAAAGGTCATATTAGCAACTTATCCCAAGTGTTGATGGGGACAGAGTTTTCTCAGTTGCATTAAACTTAATTACTTTATTTCTTTTTAGATCAACTGCATTTGTTTCCTTATTATTATTTTTTTCATGTGTATTGCTCCAGAATGTTATTAAGAAAATAAACCAGCAAAAGGATATCTGCAGAATCAGCTATCAATATCAGCTAGAAAACGCAGTTTCAGCATCATGTTTTGAACAGGATTTTATTCAGCAGGGATATCAGTTCTCTAATTTCAGTCTATACACCTGCAAAGCTGGCGTCGATTCAACCCGGGTGATGGGACTGTATTTGAGTTCTTGAGTTTTCTTGTTTGCCTTCTTGTGTCAGTCTTCTTTTCCCTAGCTCCCTTCCAGCCTCTGTTCACACCTGCTCCCAATCTGCTCATTAGCCTGGTCTTTGTTTCTCTCTGCAATATGTTCAGTCACTCTTTGCTGGTTTGTTGTCATTTCTTTACCACCTTGTTGTGAGTATTCTTGCTTTTCAGTTGTTTGGGATTTTTGTGGATTCATGTTTGCGGATTTTTGCTTCTGTTACCCTTTTTATTATAAAATCTTCAATAAACCACTTCTGCTTCAGAGTCTGCATTTGGGTCCTGTCAAACCTTTCAGTTCTCTAATTTCAATCTATACACCTGCAAAGCTGGTGTCTATTCAACCGTGGTGAGTGGACTAAATAGAAATGCATCCCGCATTAATGCAATTTTTATTTGTAACAACTGTGCAAATTATTAATTGTATTTAATTTTTGGTATATATATATAAAAAAAACAATAATCCTACACCTCTGTTTAAAGTTGCACCGGGACAAAGTGTAGAAACATGCTAGACTGAGAATTTGTGTGTAACACTCTGATTTAGCTAAAAGCCCTTTAAATCACAGGATCTGTTTAAAAGCACAGACAGTGTTTTAATTGGATCTATCCAAATAAAAATAATTAAAATCACATCAATACATTGTTAATCTTTTTCTAAATAGTGACATCAAGAACATACAGTTATATCAGACACTAAGGACACTATGTTAATAAGTACTGCTGTAGTACTTACTATAGTTACATGAGAAAGAGCATATTCTATGGATCAAATTGCCAATTTAATGTCCAGAATATCAACAAACTAATCTAATAAACAATGATTGGAATTATTTTCATGGACTTAGAATTTTCAAAAAGCAAGAAAATCCTAATCTCGGTTTTATTCTATTGGATAAAAGGATTATTGACATTTTTTTAGCCTTTATGCCTTTAAACAACATGTAAGCAATTTTTATACCACTGCACTCATACCGATCGACAGATTCCTTTAAAAGAGAGAAATTACCTCACAGAAATGACTGTATGGACACCTTCATAAACTAAAAGTCCTTCTAAAAGTAACAAAAGGCTTAAACATGCTGCAGTCCATCCACATGGTCTGAATTCCTTAGAGACCGCATTCTCAACACGCTCCATGAGTTAACCAACGTACATAGCTGAGAGAAAATAGTTGCGGCAACACACTGTAAGATCAGATAGCTCCTGCCATGACCTAATCATTCCATGTGGCGAACAGGCAAGTGATGAAGGAGCGCTGGCTGTTTATTTATAGGAGTCTCTAAGGTTCCACCACAGGGCTTGCACTTTACAGATAGATTCAGTTACAGCTCTGGTGAAAGACAAAAATACTGCATCCATACAGACACAAACATGACTTATTGATATGGAGCTACAGAGAGAAATTCCCTAACCTTTTCATACTGCATGTACTATAGTACTCTACTGTACTAAAGGACATGGAAACAGTACCTTGGGAGCTGTCATGGTTTTGGTTCTGTTCAACATTTATCTCTGAGCTTTCATTGGTCTTATTTCCATTTTTGTGTTCTAGTTATTTCTGATTGTATTTGAGTTCTTGAGTTTTCTTGTTTGCCTTCTTGTGTCAGTCTTCTTTTCCCTAGCTCCCTTCTAGCCTCTGTTCACACCTGCTCCCAATCTGCTAATTAGCCTGGTCTTTGTTGTTTCTTCTTCTTCTTTTCTATTATGGCGGATCACAAGTAACTTTAAGGTGCATACCGCCACCTACTGTACATGAGTGTGTAGTAGCGTTACTTCACATCTATTAGATTCTATTTTTTTATTTTGTATTCTTAAGATACATAAACAATGCTTTCCTTAGTTTATGAATATCTGTTATGTTTCCTTCATTTCCTAATATTCCTTTAAGATTCCATTCATGTCCTATACTTCTAACTATTCTCTTTAATTTTTCCCTTTCGTGTTCATATAGCTTACAGTTCATCAGTATGTGTTCTACATTTTCTTTTTCACCACATTTCTCACATTTATCACTATTTTTCCTCCCTATTAAATAAAGCATGTCATTTAAGTAGGTATGACCTATTCTTAATCTACTAACTATTATTTCTTCTCTTCTGTTTCTTTCATTAATGCTTCAAATTCGAATTGACTTTTGCACTTCATATAATCTTCTTCCTTTCCTATCTTCATTCCATATTTTTTGCCATTCCTCCATTTCTTTCCTTTTAATAAGTGATTTCCCTTCCCCTTTTCCAAAAGGAATTGAAATTGTTATTTCCCCCTCTAAAGCCCTTTTAGCTAAGTTATCTGCCTTTTCATTGCCTTTTACTCCTTCATGTGCTGGCACCCAACAAAACCAAACATCAATGCCACCCCTATATAATCTAAATAAAATATGATGAATTTCTAATACCAAATCTTTTCTATTATTTCCTTCTCCCTTAATACCTTCCACTACTGCTTTAGAATCTGTGCACACCACCACCCTGATTGGTCGAATCTCCTCCACCCATTGCAAGCTTAATATAACTGCCACCATTTCTGCAGTAAAAACCGACAATTGATCTGATATTCTTTTATGAATACATTTTTTAAACTCTGGGATATATATTCCTATACCCACATAACCTTTTAGATTCTTAGAACCATCTGTATAAATTTTAAGGAAATTATTATATGTAGTTCTTAAATAAATATCAGTTTTTATCCCTATTTCATTTAAATTCCATTCATTTTTCATTGTATTAATTTGCAAATCTACATTAACCTCAGGTATTAGCCATGGAGGAATAACGCTAATTGGGTTAAATTGAGCTATTTCCTTGTCTTCTAATCCATACTTTTTAATCCATTTCCTAACCATCCATCAAAGTCCATTACTTTGGAACTTCACATATTCCCAACAATTTTGCAGAATAGTTGAATTCACATGATCATCTATATTACTTTTAATTTTCATCCAATATGCTAAAGCTAATTGAATTCTCCTCATTTCAAGTGGAGTTTCCCCACTTTCAATTAAGAGAGCATTAATAGGTGTTGTTTTTATTGCTCCTGTACATATTCGTAAAGCCCTACACTGTAATCTTTCTATTTTTTGTAATGATGTTTTAGCTGCTGCTCCATATATAATGCTGCCATAATCTATTATTGCTCTCATGAGAGCCCTGTATATGCTTAATAATGACTGTCTATCTGCCCCCCAATTGTTTCCAGCCACAGCCTTTAACATATTAATAACTTTTTTACATTTGGTTTCTAAGTTATCTATATGTGTTTTCCATGAGTAAGAACTGTCCAACCATAAACCTAGATATTTATATTCTGTTACTCTTTCTAAAGTCTGTCCATATAATGTTATTGTTTCTATATTAATATTTCTCTTCTTTGTGACAACCATATAACAAGGCTTGGTTGCTGATAATTTGAAACCCCATTCATAAGACCATTTTTCAACTTTACTAATTGCTTTTTTAATATTTTCTACAACATGTTTAATATTTTTCCCTTTCATCCATATGGCCCCATCATCTGCATATAGTGCAGATTTTATACATTTATCAGTTTCATAGAAAATATCATTGATCATAATATTAAATAAAATTGGACTAATTACACTACCTTGTGGTATTCCATTTTCAACATTATATCCATTTGAATAGTCATTCCAAATTTTTACTCTTATTTTTCTATCTAGTAAAAAATTTGCTATCCAATTATACATTCTCCCACCTATTCCCATCTGTTTCATTTTTATAAGTAATCCTTCTTTCCATAGTGAGTCATATGCTTTTTCTATGTCAAAAAATACTATAATCATTATTTCCTTCATTTTTAAAGCTTTCTCTATGTCATTACTGACTCTAGTTAGAGCATCTATTGTTGATCTTCCAGTTCTGAATCCACATTGATATCCATTAATTAGATTATTCTTCTCAAGAAAGTATCCTAATCTATTAACCATTATTTTCTCCATCCATTTACTTAAATGGGAAGTAAGAGCAATTGGTCTGTAATTATTTGGATAGGAAGGATCTTTACCTGGCTTATTAAATGGTAAAATTATTGCCTTTTTCCAACTATTTGGTATTGTTCCTTCTTTCCATATTTTATTAAATAATTCTAATATTAATTTCAGTGTTACTTCCGGAATCTGTCGAAACATAGCGTAACATAATTGGTCCTCCCCTGGAGCTGAATATCCTGTCCCTTTCAATACTGTTTTTATTTCTTTCATGGTTATATTCATCTCTAATGTTGACATATATTTTTGACATTTTTCTAGTGAGTTTTTATGATTTCCAAGTTTTTGAATCATCTGCCTTCTGTGAGTATTTGTCAAGTGATCACCACTATGAACTGCCGCAAATGTCTCTCCTAATAACTCTGCCTTATCTTTATTTAAAACCAATACCTCCTGTCCTCTGACTAAGGATGGAATATTAACATTGTTCTTTTTCCCCGTCATTTTTCTAAACATTGACCACACATTCTGTAAATTAATTTCTGAACCTATTGATGAACAATAGTCTCTCCACGTTTTCTTTTTTGCATCCTTTATAGTTTTCCGAGCTTTTGCTCTTTTCCTTTTATAATCAATAAGGTTTTCGATTGTTAGATTTTTCTTTAGTATTTTAAAAGCTTTATTACGATCTTTAATTGTTTTACTGCATTCATTATTCCACCAAGGAACTACTTTCTTCTGACCTATCACTTTTATTTTTGGTATGCTGTAATTTGCAGCATTTAGAATATGTTCTACTATTTGATTTGTACACTCTTCAATATTACCTTTTAATGTTACTATATGTCTTGTTTCCTCACATTTTGTTTTAAATTTAAACCAATCAGCTTTATTAAAGCACCATCTTATTAATGTAAACTCTTCTTGTCTATTTATATTATCATTAATTATTGTACTCACTGGAAAGTGATCACTCCCTAGTGTAGATTCCCCATTTACATCCCATTCACATGCACTAACAAGACAGTCAGATACTAATGTAATATCTAGACATGAGATTGAATTTTTATGTATATTTATTCTTGTACCTTTTCCATTATTAAGACAAACTAATGACCTTTCATCCATTAATTCTTCCACTATTTCACCATTATAATCCGTTTTCTTGCTACCCCATAGACTGTTGTGAGCATTAAAATCTCCACACCAAACTTCTCTTCTATGTATTTTCCCTATTTCCTTAAATATTTCATTATCTAGATTTTTACATGGATTATAATAATTAATGATTTTAATATTTCCATGTTTCCTTAAATTAAATATTTCTATATTCACACATTCTATTTTTTTATTTAATGAGTTTTTCTTGTAAGCAATTCCTTCCTTAATTAAGGTGGCACATCCTCCGCCACTATCATTACTTCTATCCTGCCTTTCAATATTATATCCAGGAATTTTAAAATCCACGTTTGAGTTTAACCATGTTTCTTGTATACATATTACATCTGGTATTACTTCTAATTCATAAATATACTTTTTAAATTCTTGTCCATTAGCTATTATACTTCTGGCATTCCATTGTAGAATATGAATGACCATCAATAAAGCTTGCATCCTAATCCTGACCATTTTCTGTTATTTCAGTGGCACTCAAAATGGTATGTATTTGATCTGCTTGAATTTCTTTCATATCTAGGAACCTCCCTGCTGCTGTTACTATTGCTTTTACTTTTATCACTTTTCTTCTTCATTTGGACTGTAACATTAATAATATGACATATAAATGCTACAAAGTTTTCTTTTTTCACCATCATTGTATTTTCTTCTATTTTACATTTATGCAAACATGTATTATTTGTATTTGTTGTTGGCATTAGTATTTGTCTCTGATCATTCATTCCTTGATTTGTGTTCTGAGAAGTGTAACTTTGATCTGCTTCTCCCAGCCTCATTCCTCTTTTACTATCTTTCTTTACTCTTTTTAATGCTTCTACGTAAGAAACTCTTTCTGTTATCTTTATTTTCTGGGCTTCTCTAGCTTCCCTTTGAACTATACATCCACCATAGGCTGCACTATGCTCACCTCCACAGTTACAGCATTTGATTTTAGCGTCTTTGTCACACTTTCCAAATTCATGTGGTCCTCCACATCTTGCACATCTAATTTTTCCCTTACATTCTTTTGCAATGTGTCCCATTCTTTGACAGGTAAAACATCTGAGTGGTTTCGGGATGTACTCTTTAACTTTATAGTTCATAAATCCTAGCTGTATATTTTCTGGCATGTTATTTTCAAACTGCAATATCACAGCCATAGTGTCTTTGAGTTCCCCTTCTCTTCTACTTTTAATCCTGGTGGCATTTGTTATTTTCCCTCCTTTGATTTCATTCTTCACCTCCTCCATTGTCATTTCAAGTGGAACTCCTGAAATTACTCCTCTCAACCTTGCCATAAAACCTGGTATATGTGATTTAACTCTTTCTCCCATCAGAGTTTTCATTTTGATTATCTTCTGTTGTTGTGCCTCACTGATAGCTTGAATTATCACTTTTCTGTTGTTCATGATTCTGGCCGTTTTGATTTTCCCTATCTCTTCCTCTATTGCTTTGGTTATCTTTATCGGATGAATATAACCCCTTTCTTGCTGAAATTCCACCACAACTTTGTATTCCACTTCTGTATTACTGTTATCTTGTTCCCATGAACTCACTCTTTGATTTACTTTTGTCCTTTTACTGCCTTCCGCTCCTAGCTCACTTTCATCCAACCAACTTCTTGCCCTTTCATGTCTCTTTCTGATTGCTCTTTTCATTCTTGCTGACCTCGATAACATCCACTCCATTTCATTTCCACTATTTCCTCCTGATGTAGAAGCCATGCTACTACAGTCAATGTACAGCTTACAGTGGGGCAAAAAAGTATTTAGTCAGCCACCAATAGTGCAAGTTCTCCCACTTAAAAAGATGAGAGAGGCCGGTAATTTTCATCATAGATATACCTCAACTATGAGAGACAAAATGAGAAAAAAAAAATCCAGAAAATCACATTGTCTGATTTTTAAAGAATTTATTTGCAAAATATGGTGGAAAATAAGTATTTGGTCAGTTACAAACAAGCAAGATTTCTGGCTCTCACAGACCTGTAACTTCTTCTGTAAGAGGCTCCTCTGTCCTCCACTCGTTACCTTCATTAATGGCACTTGTTTGAACCCGTTATCAGTATAAAAGACACCTGTCCACAACCTCAAACAGTCACACTCTAAACTCCACCATGGCTAAAACTAGAGAGCTGTCAAAGGACACCCGAAACAAAATTATAGACCTGCACCAGGCTGGAAAGTCTGAATCTGCAATAGGTAAACAGCTTGGTGTGAAGAAATCAACTGTGGGATCAATTATTAGAAAATGGAAAACATACAAGACCACTGATAATCTTCCTCGATCTGGGGCTCCACGCAAGATCTCACCCCGTGGGGTCAAAATGATCACAAGTACGGTGAGTAAAAATCCCAGAACCACACGGGGGGACCTAGTGAATGACCTGCAGAGAGCTGGGACCAAAGTAACAAAGGCTACCATCAGTAACACACTACGCCGCCAGGGACTCAAATCCTGCAGTGCCAGACGTGTCCCCCTGCTTAAGCCAGTACATGTCAAGGCCCGTCTCAAGTTTGCTAGAGAGCATTTGGATGATCCAGACGATGACTGGGAGAATATCATATGGTCAGATGAAACCAAAATAGAACTTTTTGGTAAAAACTCTACTGCTCGTGTTTGGAGGAGAGAGAATGCTGAGTTGCATCCAAAGAACACCATACCAACAGTGAAGCATGGGGGTGGAAACATCATGCTTTGGGGCTGTTTTTCTGCTAAGGGACCAGGACGACTGATCCGTGTGAAGGAAAGAATGAATGGGGCCATGTATCGTCAAATTTTGAGTGAAAACCTCCTTCCATCATCAAGGGCATTGAAGATGAAACGTGGCTGGGTCTTTCAGCATGACAATGATCCCAAACACACCGCCCGGGTAACGAAGGAGTGGCTTCGTAAGAAGCATTTCAAGGTCCTGGAGTGGCCTAGTCAGTCTTCAGATCTCAACCCCATAGAAAATCTTTGGAGGGAGTTGAAAGTCCGTGTTGCCCAGCGACAGCCCCAGAACATCACTGCTCTAGAGGAGATCTGCATGGAGGAATGGGCCAAAATACCAGCAACAGTGTGTGAAAACCTTGTGAAGACTTACAGAAAACGTTTGATCTCTGTCATTGCCAACAAAGGATATATAACAAAGTATTGAGATGAACTTTTGTTATTGACCAAATACTTATTTCCCACCATATTTTGCAAATAAATTCTTTAAAAATCAGACATTGTGATTTTCTGGATTTTTTTTTCTCATTTTGTCTCTCATAGTTGAGGTATATCTATGATGAAAATTACCGGCCTCTCTCATCTTTTTAAGTGGGAGAACTTGCACTATTGGTGGCTGACTAAATACTTTTTTGCCCCACTGTATGTGATCCGCCAAATTAGCTCCTACCACCTTCTTTGTTTGTTGAGTTCAATTCTCCGCCCTCGACTCAGCGTTCCAATCCATCCCCTGGTCTTTGTTTCTCTCTGCAACATGTTCAGTCACTCTTTGCTGGTTTGTTGTCATTTCTTTGCCCCATTGTTGTGAGTATTCTTGCTTTTCAGTAGTTTTGGATTTTTGTTGATTCATGATTGTGGATTTTGGCTTCTGTTACCCTTTTTATTATCAAATCTTCAATAAACCACTTCTGCTTCAGAGTCTGCATTTGGGTCCTGTCAAACCTCCACTTGATAGGAGCAGAGGTGTCAAGTAACAACGTACAAATACTTTGTCACTTTACGTAAGTAGAAATCATGGCTATCTATACTTTACTGAAGTAAATCTTTTTAGACAACTTTTTTGTACAACTCCTTTTTTTTTTGCAATTATCTCTACTTTCTAGTCCTTTTATTGAAAAAAAAATAGACTTGTTAGTTTTGTTTCATTTGAGCTCATTTTCATTATGGCCTGTTGGTATTAAAAACCAAACAAAACATCAAAATTATAATCCAGACAATATATCACATATAGTAAATGCTATATAGTTTTTCAAGATGATGCGAAGTTAAATCTGAAAATGTTACCATTAGTTATAAAACTAAGAACATTAAGTCTAAGTAAGTTATCATCCAGAATTATAGAAAAATTTTCCTTTGATAGGCTAGTGCATAAAGCATCTGTCCTTGACATCTTTCCTGCATTACATTTACTTTTATACTTTAAGTAGCTTTAAAAATGGTACTTTTACACTTTTACTTGATACTCTAACTCCTACAAAAGTGTTTTTAACCAGTAGGATTTATACTTCTACTTGAATAATGAACATTTATACTTTTGACACCTCTGCATGGGAGGGTTTTTATGCTGCGTCAACTTTTTTCATGCTTTATTCGCCCTCCTCAATATGGTTTATTGAGATTTAAGATAGGGTTGCTAGGTGGTGCAGTGGAAAGAACGTTACAGGTTGGATTCCCAGCCCGGGGTCATTCTGCATGGAGTTAGCATGTTCTCCCTGAGCATATTGCCGCTTCCTCCCACAGTCAAAAAGCATGACTGTTATAGGTTAATTGTCTCTGTGTTGCCCTGCAATGGACTGGCGACCTGTCCAGGGTGTACCCCCTCTCTTGCCCATTGACGGCAGGAGATTGGCACCAGCACCCCTTGCGACCCCAGCTGGGATAAAGCGAGTTAGAAGATGGATGGATGGATGATTTAAAATTTGGTCCAACAATTGAATTCAAGAAAAAGCTTAATGAAACTAAGGGACCAAAGTACACTGTTAAGGAATGAAATGGAAAAATTTCAAGCACTTTAGCTGTAGGCTTTCAATATAACTGTTTAGTCTGGAAATGGACTGAAAATGGCACAACAGTAGACCCAACCAAAACATGGCTGTGAACCTAATCGGACTATCCAGAGAAGCATGCAACTAGAGAAATGAAAAAGATTAATCCTGTCACAAAATTCAAATACCTTAGCACATTAAAAAGTGATAGCAACAATTTGGAAATCCTCTGTGGTCAGAGGAAGCAAAGAAGTTCAGTTTTTGGCCTACATATAAAATTAGGATAGTTGGAAAACTAACACTTAACATCCCACTAATCACACCATACCCACAGGGACACATGGCAATGGCAGCATGATGAGGATTTTCTTAAGCAGAGACTGGGAAGCTGGTCAGAGCTGACAGGAGGACGACTGGAACTACACTAAACACCAAAGGAAGTCTGTTGGAGTCTACAAAACAACAGCTTTAGACGGATATGACAATTCACCTTACAGAAGGAAAATGACAAAGTGAAATAGTTTAAGGTTATCTATTGTGCCAAAATTATCCAGTAAAAACACTGATAAAAATCTAATTGTGATTTGTTGCAGAATTTTACAACTGATCTGCACAGACACTTTCCATTCAATCTAACTGAATATGGGTTGTTTTGCAAAAAAAAAAAAAACAACAACAAAAAACCCCAGAGATTTATGTGTTTGGACCTTTAGAGCTCATAAATACTCAAAAGACCTGCAGAAGTAGAAAGAATTAACATGTCAAGGCTGAATCCAAATACACAACCAGCGGTTTAAAAAACATTTAATTCCTTCCTCTTCAGCTTTATGCACTACTTTGGGTTTGTACATTATATGAAATAACAAATACATACTTTTAGCTATGATGTAGCAAAATTAGGAAACGTTTTATTCAACTCTTCTTGTCAAGGTGCTGCATACAAACATTCTGTGTAAAAACAATTAAGCGAACAACTCACCACATGCTGCTATTTTTACAAAACACATAAAAAATCTAAACAAAAACAGATCCAACAGGAAAATTCAAATGTAAAGATTATGCATAGTAAAAAAAGTTTAAAAAAAGTTCTAATTTTAAGTTAAAAGATTGAGGATTTCCGGGCAATAAGTTCAGTCACAGGGTAATTATGTGCAGCCCCCAGGCCCAGCATCACCTGACACTACAGTCCAGAAGTCTGTTGACATTGTAGGCCTTGCTGGAATATGTATGTTTATGACAGGTGAAGTGCAAAAAATGGAACATGCTGCAGTTAACACTGAGCAAACTGAACTTAGGAACAAGCGAAGGCTTGTAAGCGCCAGTGTAAATGTGGTACTTCCTACAAAATAAATAATCAGAAGAAGAAAAATCTGCGCTTGCTTCGAATAACTCCTGCAGTTATTTGTATAGGAAGAAAGTTTGAATGATCTGATGATTAAAGGGCTTAGATTTGTTTCGGAACAGACTTCTGTTCAACATCCAACAGACTTTTTTTTATTGCCACAGTAAATAAACTAGAAATAACTTTGCATGGGATGGATGTCTTTCTGGTACCACAGAGGAAACCCGTGTTTCTTTGTTTTTTTTTTTTGGTGCTGCATCTCATACTGCCTATAGCTGCTGGTGGATCTCACTGCTTCTGGATTTTTTTGGGTAAAACTTTAAAATGTAATTTTTTGTCTTATTATGTAATCTGGTGTTTTTACCATACATTTAATTTCAACATAATTCCCAGGAAAACAGATTGAATTTAGGAAAATATTCACAAATCAGCTCCAGGAAAAATTTTAATCAACCAAATTAACTTAAATAAAGCAGAATCCTAAAGTTAGATAGATGTACAACAACAACAGGTAAACACCAGGTAAATTCTGTCTTAATTCTTGTATGATTTAGTACAATTAATGTGAATAAAAAAAATCATTGGATAGAGTAATTGATTGGGCTTTAACCCTATAATGCCAAATGTATCGTATTTGATACATACGGTTTCTGAAATGTTTTGCATCTGATACTGTACCTTTTGCATAATTCAATGGTAAAAACTTTGCTCAAAATCCTATTGTACACAATCAGATATACCTGATAACAGCCAGTAGAAGACTGCACAAAAACTAATCTTGACTTATCGCATAGTAATAGATTATTAATATAAAAATGTATTCCTGTTTTTTCTTTTTACATATTTTGTTAAAAGGGCAAATAAGGAATTCAAACCAAAAAAAGTAATTTTCTATTTTGTTTTTTTCTTGGATCGGGCTTTAAAGGGTTAAGTTACATGTATACAGTATATATTTTTTTAACCTCAAGTAATAGCTTGGTTAGATTTACCCAAGAAAGTTGCTTCTCTGCCACAAAATGAGCACTCAGCTGGCTGCTGGCCTGACAGAACTGCCGACAATCCTGAACTAAAGCTTTAGCAGCACCAGCTGAGGTCAACTAAGCAGAACACAGAATTTAGGTGGGCCACCCAGACCCTGGAGGAACAACTTCAAAGCTTGGTGTGCTGGTCCAGACAGAGCAGGTATCAATGAAGGAGATCTTGATGATGACAAGAGGTTGGTTTTAGCTTGCAAGTAATTACGCCATAAACACAGCGTATAAATCTGGAAAAGAGCAGGTACAGCCTGGAATAGGGCGGGACTAAAAAGGTCAGCAGAAACAGTTTAGTACCAATCAGACAACTACAGCTGTGATGCAAAATGCTCTCAGAATGGAAGTAGATAAAGTTTTAAAGATATATTCAGCTCATTCAGGACAAAATTAAGGTCAAAACATCACTTCCTTCATGATCGTTATGAGTAGAAAAAAGTACTGCTGCATTATGGGTAATTCTCATGTTAAGCGTAAAGTACTGCCTCCTGCGGTTTGATTGGTCTGGTAAGTTTAGACTAGAAAGTCTTAGCCTTCTCAGAATGACAAGCTGTGTATTGAATACACATGGCGTAAATCCAGTGGCGGCCAGCCCATAGGGGGCGCTGGGGCACCGCCCTCCCTGATAAGAAGAGAGAAACGTAGAATATATTTTTAGAAATTAACTCATAAATGTCAGTTTTACTCTCTAGAGTGTGTACCTATAAGCATTAAGCACCTATGTCATTAATTTATGAATTTCCACAGACAGACTCCTACCATCTCTGTTCTGGGGGCTGTGATCAGACAGCCCCACATTTGCAGAGAATCTGTCAATCATGTACTATTGCTAGGTGAATTTAATGGCCAATCAGCGTCTCAAAACTTTATGGTCTTGGGGCGCTGAAAATACTGCGCTTTAACAGGCTTCTGAACCCAAGCGCAGGTGCAGACAATTAGAGGGATGATGGCGAACGTAATGAGCGAGATGCAGCTTCCACCAAATTCGGTGAGATCCTTATTTATCTACCCGTTTGCCAGAAGAACATCCCTGTTGTAGGGTACGAAAATTTCATGTCATGGTTATTGTGACTGTGACGAATCCACATCCTCTAACTTTGCGCGCCACACACACATTCCTGTTATACTGTGTTTGTGAGGACCAATACGCTCGCGCTGAGCCCAGTAGCTCCATTAACTTAAAACACACAAGCTGTTCCTGGTTACCTGCTGGCGTATTGAGGGTGCACACTTAATATTTCAGTGGTGTTAGCCGTGGGTGTGGGGTGTGTGTGTGTGTGTGTGGGTGTCTACGTGTGTATGCTACGGGGACTTGTCATCTTCAGTCTGGCTGCGTCTTTGCGGGGTTCAAACCCAGTTTGGTGTAATTGAATAAGTCAATGAATCTGTGTAAAATAATTAAGTTGTAAAAATGATTTGTTTTTGTACATTAATTGTTTGTGGATGTAATATATGGACAAAACTGATTTATGAGAAGAAATCAGAAATAAGAGAGCCTGTAGGGGCTTAAACTATTTAATGAGGGCTGTGGGAAGAAAAGCAGCAATTTTTGTTTTCTGTTTCTTTGTTACATTGCTGGTAACTGGAGGGAGGCTGAGGCCCAGAGGATCTTGTATATGTTTAGTTTCTTTTGCACCCTGTTTTGAGTTTTTGAGCACAATAAATCACCAACACCGGTAACCCGACTGAGCCTGGATTCTTGGAGGCCAAAGAACCCCGTCACAGTGACCCAAATCATCACTGTTACTGTTATTATATAGTAAATTAAATCATTACTGTTAAATTGTATGTATTGTCCAATTGTTTATTTGAATTCTTATTCCGGATTAGTTGGAGACATACACTAGGCTATATCAGCCCCACCAAAAATATTTTTCACCAGCCGCCACTGCGTAAATCACAATGGCTGTTCAGGCTAAGGCTAGTGAGGCTAGCCACAGAAAAATCTCAGCCCAGAAGGAACTGACCCTTCTGTGCCTCCAGGTGGACCCTTATAGGCCCTCCTGCTCCCCCATAGACTAGAAGCTGAAGATGACAAGATGAAGACAGCTTTTAATAGAGACATTACATGTGGCAGTCAATAACATGTTAATTTTGTGGATGCATGTTGATTTTAATCTCTAATGACTAAATACTTGACTAACGCTTAGAAAACTGACTTCTGAGCATTCCTGGTCTAAAGTTTTTGTTTTACTTTTTAGGATTACCAAGATAAATCAACTTTTTGTGCTTGATGCTTTTTTTTAAAAGGTAATATGCATCAATTACAAACAAAAATATGACTGGATCCTTAAAGAAGTCAACAGGAGATTAATCAAGTGGCTCTTCTTGGAAATGTCAAAGCATTCTATGACTAAAGGGATAGCAAACAAAGTTACCAATAAAAATTTTCCTTTAGAAGAGACCTTTGAAGTCGCCCTTGATGAATAACCCATGTGTGGTCCTCCTGTGAAATGATCCTCCTGTAATCACCCCCCAGCCTGGATGTTGGACAGCTCAGTCTACTAAAAATGGGGAAGGTTTGATCAAGAAGTGAAACAATAATCCAAGGAAGGGGCGGGAACTGCAATGTAGCGGTAATTCCAGGGAACCCAGCCCTCCGGATTCAAGCTATCTGGTTTCATGTCTTGCGGCATTCCTCATTGGCGATCAGCAAAAACACGAACATCAACTTCAGATGACAGCGGGCTAAATTTGGTGGCTATCAAAAAGCAGGAACTGGCATAGAGTTTGGCCAGGGTGTCCTCTTTCCTGCGTGGAAGCCCTTGCTTTGAGCTCCTTGCTGGGAAGGATCTATGCACGCTCTGCTAAGCTGCAGTGTGGGCAATTAGGAGGGTATAAACATGGCATAGGCTAAGACAGAAACCTTCACACTAATAATTAGTTGGAGCTCTCCGGGCGTCAGATCTTTTCCAGGTGATGAGGCTAATGAGTACAGATTACATGTAGTGTTCACATATTTGCATCATTGACACCCTATCACTCTCCCCCTAAGAATAGCACGGCTTCATCAGTACTTTTCAACAAGGATCGAGCAAAAGCATCAATTCTATTACGCTGCCATTTACAGCAGTCTAAAACAAAACTGTTGTCTAAAGAACAATTAACAGGCCAAATTTAACAGTGATTTCTCAGAATTGATGAAGCTCTGGTTAAAATGGAATCCACTTTTTGATAGTTTACATGAAGTGCTGTGATAGGAAATAATTTCAATCCATGTAGTCACATGTAAACCAACATTTGGAGGTAAGGAGGGGGGCTTGAAAAAGATCCCTTCCAGGCAGTAGCCTGTTCTCAGTCAATCTGTGTCATTAACTGAGCTCATTAGTTTGGCTTTTTGGCAGCTTGCAGTCTGCTGCCCTTTCTATTGGATATGTCCACCATCTTGGTGCCAAAAGACTCCTTCTCATTTAGCAGCCTTCATTCCTCCTCACCAATTCTCTTAATCCAACCATGGATCAGTAATGAATGTGTTGTCTGTGTTACCCCTCTACAAACCTTTTATACAGAAGACATCAAACAGAATTAACTTTTAACCACTTTGTCTAATAAACATGTAGATTACACTGGTAAAACCGGTAAAAGAATGCATAATTTTCCAAATAGATATTTATAAATATGGGCAATGCCTGAGCTAACTTTAAGTCTTTATAAAAGATTTCAATGGAGATCTAGTATTGGGAGTGAGGGTTCATCCCTCCCTGCTACTGGTAGGATTCTCATATGCTGGTTTTATCTAACTAATCTGATTTTAGGCATTATGGAATGAAAAATTTGATTCAGTCCTTCTCTCTTTAAAACACAGTTAATTATTTGCACATTGCTGCTTTTTAACATTTACATTTAACATTAATTAACCAGCGCCATGAGATATGTTGGGTTATGGAGTATAAAAACCTCTGTTTTTACCTGCACAGCAAACTGGACAGGAGAGGCAAGAGTGCAGCCGTATAGGGAGGGAGCAGATGGTACTTTTTGAGGAAGTTTTGGTTCTACTCTATTTGCAGCAAAATGCTGCATATTTTCTAAAAGTCTGAGAGAAACATTTCTTCTGCCGTTATCTGTAACTTCCAAAAATAGAGATGTTACAGTAAAATAGAGGACAGTTGGAGACGTTAATCTGAACTGTCAAGATTATTTTAATTTAAAAAAGTTCAGCAAAATATATTTTAATTGAACCCATCCTTCTGTATACCATTTTAGATATTATGCTTAAAGGGATAAAACAGGCAAGCAGCTTCTGTTGTCAAACAGCTGGAACCATTTGATTTGTATTGTTTTGCAGTAAAGGTTGCCTTTGAATTTTTACAGTTGATAGAGAAAAATTTATGGACATCGCAATTAATATCTACCCAAATTTTGATTTAAAGATTTTTCTAATAAGAAAAAATTATTTAAAATGTTAATAATTTTTTTTATTTAATTGTAAAAGCAATAAAAAATTCCAACCTTTAATGCTCTATAAAAGTTATAAAGGTCTGAATCAAGACACTCAGCACACCCATCAGACCGGGTCTATTTCTCTGTTTTAATGAGAGAAGAGTGATCGGCTCTGAAACAATGTGAGCAGAACTGCTGACAATCTAAAAACTTCTCTTTCAATTTATTACACAGTCTTTCCCACTCAAAGCTGATATTCACATGCATTCATTTACCAGTGGTGCTTCACCACAGACACAGACATGCATGCACACGGTTCAAATAGTTGGCCTAGGGTTCAGGAAGACCTGAAAGCCAAGAGGAGCTGCTGACACAAGTAGCTACTGTGATTACCTCACGTCTGTCATGGCTTTGGAAGGAAGCTCATCCTGAGTATATTTAGACAAAGGCAAGCTTTAAGAGATGAAAAGGGTAAGACCAATTGATAGTAAATACTATTATATAGAGCAATCTTGCAAAATGGTTTACAATGTCTAAAAATCTTCATTTTTTTTCACTTTACAACAAGCTTATTAATATTTCAGTCCGCTTTAGAGAAAAGACATGCAAAATTAAAATGATTAATAAGGATTCCTGCTTTTGCCTTTTCTTAGCGGTATCAAATTTTGATTTTACATTTTCTATCAGCTTCTCTGAGTCTGTGATTGATTAGTAGAAACATGTTTTGCTGCAGTTAAATCTGGTGTTCATTTGGGAGACGTCAACGCCAGCTTTGCAGATCTACAGACAGAATATTATGATCATTCTGTGCACAGAAGCCCAGTTTCTATCAGATAGGATGGATGGCCTGTTCACAGCAATGTCAAGCTGCAGCCACAAGTTTTACTTTTTCGTTCTGGGCTCTGGTGGTACAGAAAATATTCTTTATCTAAACAATGAAATAGTAGATCTAACAGTATATTTGGGTTTAGATTGCTGCTGGAAAATCAACATATGTTTTGCAATTTTTTTTTCTCTTGGATTGACATGTAATTACCTCAATCCATATTGTCTTCAACATCTTATGATCTTCCTGGCCTTTGTTGAAGAAAATAATCCCCAATCTATATGTTTCTCTGGGCACATGTTGTATTCAAAGCCAAGTCAAATGTATTCTTTAGTTTCTAAGAAAATAAGAAATACAAATTTTATTAAATTTAACCAGACTATGTTTCTTAGCATGCTGCTCTGTCCTGTCTATGGCTGGGGGAAAACTTTAAAAGGGACTTAATTTAGTTTACCTCCTCTCATCCTTCTGTAAATTCCTATCAACTGATATTCCTACCCAATCTGTGAATCTCTGCAACTCCTCCAGAGTCATTATGAACCTCTCAACTGCTCTCAGAGTTTGTCAGTTAAGTTGGTCAGCCTTGGTAGGTTTGTACGGTGGCCCTGAAGTTCAAACTGCAACTACAAATCTAAAAGCGCAACTACATTAAAGAAATCGCAACTACATAAAGCAAAGCGCAACTACATTAAGGAAAACAAAATTACATTAACCTACCGGAAAAGGTAGGTACCAGTGGGAAACATGAGACATCGCTGATTGGACGATGGCGCCGTTTGACCCTTGAACCGGAAGTTGCGTCGTCTGAGCAGTCCAGCTTCTTTTAAGTGTGTCTTCAAACTAACTGAAATTTCGTGATTAGTCCTGAGCATATCCAGTATCACCTCGTACGTATGTCCTGATTCAAAATATTCTTGGATAACGGCAGCTATGTTTGGGGCGCCGACAATATCCATGTTTTCAAAAGCCGCAGCAGGCAGAATGACTTCTTAATGTAGTTGCGCTTTGCTTTATGTAGTTTTGTTTTTCTTAATGTAGTTTCGATTTCCTTAATGTAGTTGCGCTTTTAGATTTGTAGTTGCAGTTTGCACTTCAGGGCCACCGTAGGTTTGTGATCATCCCATGATCTTTCTATCTTAAGATGGCAGACTGCAGGATCTCTGAGAGATGCTTAAAGCTTGGGGTGTTGTTTTACTGTAGAGCCCAACCTTAAACCTTTCCACAGCTTCATAGCTGGCCTCTCTGTAATTTACCTTGGTTTAAATTATGTTGTTTCTACACTTTTGTTGTGTAACAAATAAAAATGCACGCCACACTTTTCAGATTTGTATCTGTGATACACTTAAAAAAAACATGCATCATTTTTCCTTCCACTTCAAAATCATAGACAACTACAGTCCTACTGGAATACATCAAGGTGTGTTGCCATAACCTCACATGAATTTAAAAAGCAAGGCATTGTAAATAATTTGAACATAGGGCCTAAAAAATTGAAAAGATTTGAATATTAAAATCTAAAATTGAAAACATAAGGGAAATGAATGCTGATCAGTATAATCATTGTTACAGCATCCAGTTTGATTCATCTTTACCAACAAAAATGAAAGGTAAGATGTTCCCTCACTTTGAGTGACTTAACAGTACTTTTCAAAGCGGGGGTCTCCTGCCTTCATAGGCCGAGCCATTAATAACGTTGGGAGGCTCCTCACTGTCAGCAGTCGATCCTCCTGCCAGCTTTATGGCACGTCTCCCTCAGGACATTCAGCCACACAGCTAAGTCCACCCTATAAACCTCTACATAGCTGTTCTTTATACCAGACGACGAAAAAGCAAACGACACACTCATGTCAAACAGCGATGAGAGTTTCACTGCAGATTGCTCTGAAATCGCAGGAATGTCACGTCGATGCGTATTAAACAATTACATTCCTCACACTTGCTCAGGCTGCGATTAGAGTCACGTGTCATTGCTTGTTTGTTATTGTATGTTTCCGTGGATACAGTCATGACCTGACATGGCTGCGTGACCCAGACAGACATTCGCCTCGTGCTATAGGCTAACACACTAGCAGCAGGTGGCACAGGGCCCTGAAACATGATATTTCACTTTAAATCGGTGTCTTTGTCCAGCAGTGACATGAAAAATCCGTCTCCTGTGATATTTCTGTGAAAAGTAATTTCCCTCTCAGCATTGAGGTTTTTCCTTCATGGCAAGTTTAGAGCTCCACATTAACGCAAACCATCCGTGCTGCATTAGTTGCTCTGATTAACACCACCCCTGCTATTCTTGGAGTTATTGTTGAGCCAACAACTGTGGTCCCTTATATACAGCATTATGAAATCAGCAAAATTGAAAACAACTAGTTATAATTAGATTGCAGGAGATTACAGTCTTGGTCTCAGCCTTGAGTAAATAAAATGTGTGAGAGAAAGGATACAATACATTTAAATATATGTATAATCGCACACGGCTGCTTTTTAGGAACTCGATTTGATCTAAGATCCAATAGATTTTTTTTATCACCCACCAAAAACACTGAGGCCACTTGTATTCTAGACACCGCTCACTTTAAAGTTTTACTACTGAGCCTTAATTACAGTGCAGCTAAAGATGAGTGTTATTTTGGCTGTGGCTTCCTGAAGGCTCTGTCCTCTCCTGCTACTCAGGTGTCAGTGAGGCCAGCACTTTCCACTGGCAGGGTCTGGTATGACCACTAGTTCTAGGAGCATTCAGTATTTTTTTTTTCACTTCCAAGCATATTTAACAGAGAAGAGAACAATTCACGTTGCATGATTAGCTTGGTCTGTTTATCAGGCTCATCTGTGCTCAAGGAGTGGGGAGTTTATCCAGCCGGAGTCCTGGTGTTTCCCTGTGAGACAAGAATAACCTTCTGATTTAATGATTAAAGAACTTGCAGAGAGCAAGACTTTGTAGCTGAGCTGAAAACAACGTGGCTTTTCTGTGTTTGATACATGACCTTGTAAACTGACTCCTTAAACCCTCTCTGAGTTTTTCTTTTCAGAACCACAAATTTCAAAGTGTCTTATTAGCATTTTGAGCAAAAACAACTACTGGATAATACGTCTCACGTTCAATGAATAAGGTTGATCGTATTATTTAGTCTATGAGGTTTTGTAAAACTGTTTATTATCATGGAGATAAATTATCTGGGAAAAAAAAGCTCCTACCTGAAGACTTAAAAAGCTTTTTTTTTTACCCATCATGCAGGTAGGAAACTAGAAAAATACAAAAATATCTCTGTAAGGATGCTTGTTTTCTATAGATACAGAGAGAAGGGTCAGAGGGACGGATGAGAGCACATGCTTTGGATAGATGGAAGAGGGGTAAAGCTATGCAAAGCACACCTGGAATCAAACCTGATAGAGGACGTAGAAGACAAGACTGGGGATGAAGATTATCTTTCAGCAGAAAAACAGTAGCCAGAGTCCCACAGAAATGACTTATATCAACTAAAAGCATGTTGTTATTCAGCAAAAATGACCTAGACAAAGTCTAGTGCTGAATCTAGTTGAGAATCTGTAACTTACAAATATAATTAATCTGCCTGGGCTATTTTCCAAGTCCAAAATCATCTAAGTAGAAACATTTAAAAAGCCATTTATGTTTAATACACTGCAAAAAATAAAATCTAAATAAGTCATTTTTTCTTAAAATGAGTGCATTTTTTCTTGAATTAAGGATTAAAGTGAGACACTTTGCCAATAAAACAAGACAATTTACACTTTAAACAAGAAAAAACAATTGCATTGTCTTATTTCAAGTGCATAATATCTAGATAACGTATTTTAAGAGTAAAAATACTAATTCCATTGGCAAATCATCTTATATACCTGCTCAAATTAAGGGTAAATACACTTAATTTAAGAGATTTTTACTCATTTTGAGATCGTTTTTTGCAAAGTATATTTTGCTGATCTAGAATATATGAAAAAAAAAAGTTATTTGAAAATTTAAGTAAAAAGAAAATCCCAGTAAGCTACCTAGACTGAAATGAGATAGTAGAGGGACAGCAGCAGCAGAAGCAGCAGCAAGTGTCACCCGGTCCTATAACATGGGGAGGGCTCTGGAGTTTAAAACTGTGTGAATATGATAGCCCATCTGGAGCCCTTGGTCCTGCTTATGCAAGTGGAGATCTCCATGCACTATTGAAAGTTGACAGTTCGGAGGCACTTATCTGACAGGGGTGTGAAAACAAAACACACAACAGTTTTTGGATATAACAACTGCAGCTGCTTGGGAGGCAAAAAAAAAAAAAGAAACTTTGATTTCATCTTAAAGTGGAGGACCCGCATGAGAGATTGAGTTTGGAGGACAAAGGCAGACATCAGGGAGGTGAGTGGCGGGTTTACCCTCAGAGGGAGTAAAAAAAAAAACATGACTGTAGTGTCCCAGGACAATAAGGACGAGGCTGTGACTATCACCCCTTTGTTACGCGATGCTGCAGACTTGGAACCTGCGGACCAGGAGTGCAGTGAAAGGGTGATCATCAACATATCGGGCCTGCGCTTCGAGACGCAGCTGAAAACACTGTCGCGCTTTCCGGCCACGCTGCTGGGGGATCCGCGTAAAAGGACGCGCTTCTTCGATCCGCTGAGGAACGAGTTCTTCTTTGACAGGAACAGACCAAGCTTTGATGCAATCCTCTATTATTACCAGTCAGGTGGGAGGCTCAGGAGGCCCGCGGGTGTACCTGTGGACATTTTCCTGGAGGAGCTCAAGTTTTATGAACTTGGAGAGGAGGCTATAGAGCTGTACAAGGACGATGAAGGATTGCCGAGGGAGGAGGAGCGGCCGCTGCCGAACCATACCTACCAGCGGCAGCTCTGGCTCCTGTTTGAGTACCCAGAGAGCTCCGGACCCGCACGCTCCATCGCCATTGTGTCTGTTATGGTTATTTTGATATCTATTATTATATTCTGCTTAGAGACTTTACCGGAGTTCAGAGAGTTGCCCCCAGAGCCAGAGCAGCACGCAAATGGAAGCGCAAACAGCAAAGCGCCCAATCCCTTCACAGATCCCTTCTTCATGGTGGAGACGCTTTGTATCGTGTGGTTCTCCTTTGAGTTCACCATGAGGTTCCTGTCTTGTCCCAGCAAAGCGGCGTTCTTTAAAAACATCATGAACCTGATAGATGTGGTGGCCATCGCGCCCTACTTCATCACCCTGGGCTTGGATCTGGCGGAGCATGAGGGCAGCAGTCAGCAGGCGGCCTCTCTGGCCATCCTGAGGGTCATCAGGTTGGTGCGCGTCTTCAGGATCTTCAAGCTCTCCAGACACTCCAAAGGCCTGCAGATCCTGGGCCAGACTCTCCACGCCAGCCTTCGGGAGCTGGGGTTGCTCATATTCTTCCTCCTCATTGGAGTTATTTTGTTCTCCAGCTCGGTTTATTTCGCTGAAGTTGAAGACCCTGACACGGTTTTTTCCAGTATACCTGATGCGTTCTGGTGGGCTGTGGTGACGATGACCACGGTGGGCTACGGAGACATGTATCCCTCCACTATCGGAGGGAAATTCGTTGGATCCTTGTGCGCAATCGCCGGAGTGCTGACCATAGCTCTACCTGTTCCTGTCATTGTGTCAAATTTCAACTATTTCTACCACAGAGAGAACGAGGAGGAGGAAAATGTGCAGTACATCCATGTGACCTGTGGGCAGCCGGAGCACCATCCCTCTTTTGGGGAAACGGATTCCTTAAAAAGCGACCAGTCTCTCTCCAAAACCGAGTCCTATCAGGAGAGCGATGAGCTGGGAATCCTGACTCATCCAAACGCAACTCAGCCAGTGAATTACGCAGGGCAGCTGACAGATGTGTAAACAGGAAACGAGTTGTTTCTGGTGAGTTATGGTTACTAGTGGTTTAGGATTCCAGTGAGTACTGACCAGTTTAATGTTTTATGGAAACCTTGGATACATTACTGAAGTCAAGCCAGCCCTCACTTGCTTTTTATTGGTTACCCATACACTATGAAACACTGTACCAACGCTGGCTTGGACTTTTTAAAATAAAGTTTAACGTTTATTAGCTATAATTAGTTATAATTTACACTCCTACGGTCTAAAATGATTTATTATGTGGTTCTGTGAATATGGATATACAAAAAGGATTTTGATGTTTTTTTTTTTTATTTAATTAGTGTTTTACATTGTTAAATTGTGCACTTTATTTCAGAATAGGGGAGTGTTGGCCTAGTGGTTAGACCAGTGCGCTTTTGCTCTGAGAAGGTTGCAAGTACCAGGTTTGATCCCCACAGCCTGCACTCTGGGTGACCTTTAACCCCACCCTGCTCCCCAGGTGCCGCAAAGTGGCAGCCCACTGCTGCCCAAGGGGATGGTTTAAATGCAAAGAGTGAATTACAAAATGCGAGATTAACAGCGGTGTCAAAAGTACACACATTTGTTACACATCCTCTCCATGACACACTGGTCCAGCAGAGGAGCTCCTTCAGCAGAAGACTCTTCCTACCCAGATGCACCAGAGAGCACCACAGGAAATCATTTCTACCTGTGGTCATCAATCTCTATAACGCCTCCCTCAAGTGATTCAGACCCCCCCCCCCCCTGTAATTTACATTTATGCACTATTTTGCACGCCATGTATCACTTTACTTGGATTTAGTTTTACATATATATATATATATATATATATATATATATATATATATATATATATATGTAAAACTATATATATGTAAAAGTATAAAGTAACCTTTAAAAAAAAAGCCAGATGTCCCTATATGAATTTAAAGCATAATTTTTATTTTGAAAAATTCTTTGAGATAGGGCCAAGGATGAGGGAGGTCTTGTTGGTCTCCATCTCCCGATGTGCTCTCGCCTGTGTCCGACCTTTCAGACATTTCAACATCTTTTTCTAAATCCAACATTGTAGTATGGCATAGACAATTCACGTTAGCAGTTTGAAGAACACCTGCTTGCTTCTGATGATTTCCTTTAGCTAACCAATGAGTGTTTGCGTTATATGACTCATCCAATTACACTAGTTTTCACTAGATGTCGATGGAGCACATGACGTGAAATAAATATTTATAAACATTAAACTGAAGCCAAGAGTAACAGATACTTGTGTGAAAATGTAATGAGTAGAAGTCAGAAGTAGGAAGAAAAATCAGTAATGGACTAAAGTATAGACACCTAAAAAGTGTACTTAAGTACAGTAACGAAGTATTTGTACTGTATTTGTACTTCGTTGTAAGCATTTCAAAAATTGGTCTCTTTTATCTAAGTTGCTGTCAAAATTGTTAAAAACATCCCTGTTTCTAGTTAACGATTTTGCTTCAAACTTATAGCAAGCCTCTCAAAATCTGTAAAATTAGTTTATCTTGTCTAAGTTACTGTCAATATTGCTTAGAATCTCCCAGTTTCCATTTGCCGATTGCACCTCAGGATAAATAACCCAAGATGCTACTCGCCAAATATCATTATGGTCTGATGTGAAATTCTGAAAGTCCTTCAAATACTGTAAAATTGTTAACTTTTTATATTTTGCTGTTAATATTAGAGGACAAATAAGTTTAATATATTTTAATTTATAAAAAAATAAAAAATACAGAGACTATACAGTAGTTGGCATGTGTTCTCGCACAGTGAGAGAGAGTATTGCACGATTGACAATAGGTGATGTTTTGCACAATGTGTCCAAGGAGGAGGGTGCTGACCCTTGTCCCTCTTCTTATCACCTCCTCTTTCCCCCAAGTGAGGAGTTGTAGAGCTTGATGGCTTGAGGAGCAAAGGAGTTCAGCAGTCTGTTGGTCCTACATTTGGGGAGGAGCAATATCCCACTGATCAGGTTCCTCTCAGTGATGAAGACAGTTTGCAGAAGATGGCTGGCATTGTTCAAAATGTCCAGCAGTTTGTTAAGCATCCTTTTCTCTGCCATCGTCACCAAAGAGTCCAGCTTCTTGCCAATGACAGAGCCGGCTTGCTCACCAGTTTGTCCGGTCTGGAGGTGTCCTTCATGGATGTGCTACTCCCCCAGCACACCACGGTGTAGAACAGGACACTGGCAACCACAGACTGGTAGAACATCTCCAACAGCCTGTTGCAGATGTTGAACGACCTCAGTCTCCTCAGGAAGTGCATCCTGCTTTGTGTCTTCCTGTGCCTCAATTACCTCTAGTGCAAAGTATCTAGTGGTGTCCTACTGTCACGTTGAGATTAAATAAATGACTGGAAACAGGGAGTTTTCTTTAGCCTTATTAACAGCGACTTAGATAGAAGAGACGAATTTTACATATTTTGAGAAGCTATAATTTCGAAATTCCACATAGGATCTTGATTATAATTGGTGAGAAGCATCTAGGGGTGCACTACTCTCAACCTTAAGTGACGTTATTAATTAGAAACAGAAGGTTTCTTAGCAATATTCACGTAAAATTAGATAGAGTTTTAGATTTTTTAGTTTTTGATTTTGAAATTCCATATCAGACTATGATGAGCTCTGGTTAGAATGCTCTACTCTCACCCTGAAATGAAATAAGAAACTGGAAATAACGTTTTTGTTTAACAACAATTGAAACTCCGGTAGAAAAAAAAGGGCATTCTGAAATAAAGTGCTCGAACATTTCATGTAAAACACTAACTAAATAAAAAAATACATTAAAATCGTTCTTCTATATCCATATTCACAGAAACACATAAATCATTTTAGACCAGAGGGGTGTAAATTATAAATAATTGTAGTTAAAAAACATTAACCATTATATTTTGAAAAGTCCAAGCCAGCATTGGTACCGTGTTTCATAGTGTACGCATGCGTGACCGATAAAAAGCCAGTGAGGGCTGGCTTGATTTCAGTGAAATACTTTGCTAGAGGGACCTCTTGCATCCCAAACTGAAAACCACACAACTTTCGCACTTTCTTTTTTCAGCGTTACAGCCATAGGGTTTATTTTCTTTCCTGATTAACTATCAGCAAAAAAACTGCAAGGAATAACCAATAAAATGTCTAAAGATCATTTGAAAATTCAACGACTGAGAGGGAAAATATGAGAAAGAAGAGAACATTGTTCCTTTATCACACACAGAGATGGCAAAAGTACTCACTTTCCGTACTTGAGTAAAAGTTCAGATACTTGTGTTAAAAAATACTCTGGTAAAAGTGGAAGTACTGATTAAACTTCTTTACTCAATTAAAAGTAACAAAGTACAGGCTTGTAAATTTACTTAAAGTATAAAAGTAAAAGTAGAAACCACTTTTTTCATGCCGTTGCCTACATTTTAAATGGATGTCTGCCAATAGGACTAGATCTCCGTTGTGTTCATTTTCAATCATCTCGTCGTCCATGCTACTATGCTAACGCCACCGCCACCAAGCTGCAATGATTTGCCGCGAATGAATACCGCCGAATCTGTCGATTCATCTTGTAGTGGTGCGTCAAATGCAACGTAGATTCCCATCCAATTAGATGGAATTTGGTATTGATGACGTGAAAAATAATAATGGTAACTTCATTGAAATGATTCAAAACTAAAGTAACGAGCCAATTTTTTAAAATGTAAGGAGTAGAAAGTACAGATATTTGTGTAAAAATGTAAGGAGTAGAAGTAAAAAGTCGCCATAAAAATAAGTAGTAAAGTAAAGTAAAAATATCAGAAAAATCTACTTGAGTACAGTAACGAAGTATTTGTACTTCGTTACTTCCCATCTCTGATCACACAGATTGCATTGCAATGCCAGTTATACATTATTTAAATCATCTATAAAATTCATGGTATTTTAGAACAGGTGTATGAAAGTATAAAAATGTCACAGCTGAGTGGAGGTTTTTGAGGACCCAAATGCAGAGATTAGGAGGCAGAGGTGAGACTTGTAGATTTGATGAAGTAAAAATCCAAAAATCAAAATACAAGGAACCAAAAAATCAGCACACATCAGGGAAAAACTCACATGGTGAGCCAGAGATGAGGAATCAACAAAACAACAACAGACCAGCACTGAATGACTTCAGAGGTGGTGTATATATGGGGAGACTGAACCGAGACGGGCTAATCAGCAGATTGGGAGCAGGTGTGGGCAAGACCAACTAGAAGGAAGCCATGGGGAAAGGAACACTCATCTATATTTATTCACTGGATTGCTTATAGCCCAAAAAAGTGAAGCCACTGTCCGCCATGCTGGTACTCCCCACTCTCTCAGAGACACACAGTAAAAATGCCTACATGGGTAGCATTTTGAATGCAAAAACAAGCATTTTGCTGGCTGTGGGAAGTCGTTTCACAGGTAATTTCACTATCAGTGGATGTACTAACCAACAAAAACAATATAAACGCGAATGTATCCTATAGTATACTATGTAGGGTAACATTAGTCTGGCTATCTCAGACAGACTGGAAGACTGAGTTAGCATGACATCGTGTCTAACGTAAGAAAATAGAAACTAGAGTAAATCAAAAGCAATTCACTGTTAAAGGTCATTGTAGAAATTCTTTATTAAGTGGATGACGCTGTCGTTTTTGTAGTGTTTGTTTTGTTTCTCATTTGAAAAAGTCATGTGCCGATAACATATTGCATGTTATATTGACGAAAGAAATATAACATGCACGAAAGAAAAAGCAACCAAACATTTCATGTGTGTATATATATATATATATATATTTATATATACACACATGAATTTTATTGTGATTGATTTGTATAATATATTATATTACGTTATTTATTGAATTCACTGACTTCATAATGACTATGCAATGTGATGTGCCTATTTTTTTATTATAAACTAAAGTAATCTACTTATGCTATGAAACAGCCAGTGTGTCGAAGTGATGGATTTATCTTTATTTTAAAAGTCTTTAGTCCCCCTGAAAATGAGAACATCATCATTTTTTGATACTGTGGCACACATATTGTTTACATTGCGACCGGTGTAACTAGGAAGTATCAATATGGCGGCCGGTGGCTTTACTTCTACCCCATACTAGCAACGGACAATCAGCAATCCAGTGAATAAATAGAGATCGGTGGAAAGGAAACAAACACAAGGGGAAGAGAGGAACTAAAGAACTCAGCATTGCTAGAAAACAAATACAAAGACACAGAGCACAAAGAAACTCAAACTAAACCCAAGCAGTGGGCAGAACCCTGACAAAACATGGAAAATGTTTTGCTAATTTATCAGGTGCACCTTGCTGGTAACATGTTGCACCAGTTTTGTCTTCAGAACTTAATCTATTTTTCATCACAGATATTCAACATTATGTGCAAAACCTTCCTAAGGGATTTGAGTCTATATTTGTATAAGGGCATTACACAGGTGCTGCAACTTTGGCAGCTGTAAAGCCATGATGCAGAATTGAATATTGCACATATCCAAAAAAACAAAAAATAAATCCCCTAAAAACAGGGATGTGGTGGCCTAGTAGTTAGAGCTGAGGGTCTGCTCCTAAGAAGTCTGAAAAGGCCTGGTTCAATCTCCACAGTTCAAGCCCCACAATGCTTCCTATGTGCTGCAAGCTTCTCACTGCTCCTTAAGGGGTGGGTTTAATGCAGAGGACACAGTTATATTGAAAAAACTAGATGAAGATCTTGGGACTTTTGTCGATTTGTTAAGATGGCCTCATTGTGTGAGGAAAATATTGCCCAAACTATAACACCACCATGGACAGCCTGAACCATTGATGTGAACAGCAAGAATCCGAGTCTTCATATTTTTTATTCCAAACTCTGACCCTACCATTTGAAATACACAACTAAAACTGAAGCACATTGAACTTCGCAATGTTTTTCCGATCTGTTATTTTATTTTATTCCCCCTGAACCTGTGGAAACAGTTTCCTCCATTTCCTGTTCTTACAGGAAAGGGACACTATGTGGTCTGCTGCTGCTGTAGCACATCTGCATCTGCTTCAAGGTTCGACATGTTGGTGTTCGAAGGTGGTAATTTTCATCTCAGTTGATTATTTTAGCAACTGTTATCTTTCTTCCATCGTTCTCACCTTTTGATATGGTACAAACATTTATATATTTTACATCTATATATGTTTAGCAGTATTGAGATATTGAACCTGCTTTTAGCTGGTTGATGTTAAAATGCTGAAACTTTTCTCATTTTTGAACCAAAAGGTCTTGTCCTCGTATGATTATACAGTACGGCAACAGCTGAATTACTGAGATTAATATATATAAATATATATATATATATATATATATATATATATATATATATATATATATATATATATATATATATATTTTCATTCAAGTTTAAAAACACACCAATTCTCTGTCATGTAACCTCTCCCTTTTCCCACACAGCAGGGTTATTGTTAGAACTACATGACATCATGACAGCACATATAAATAAACACACCACTTTTGGCTCATAGCGCGTGTCATGTCTGCGCCTTTAAGCTTTTCTGGGGTCATTTTACGGTGTTAAATGTCAGGCTGGCCATTTTAAGGTGGTAAAATGACGCTCAGATTGGTTTTAGGGTGGGGTGAGGCTTTAAGGTGGGCGTTGTTCCTCGAGACAAGAAAAAGGAGTGTTTAAGAGACAAAAATTTGAGATCCAGGCTATTTGAGAAATAAATTAGTAAACTAGGATCCTAATACTGTCCCATGATTAAACCAGCCATAAAACAAGCAAGTTCACTTTGTTTAAGCAAAAACTAATACATCAAAAACATACTTTACACATCTGCCTTTCTATGATGTAGTATCTAAAGTTTGTCTAATATATTTTGATAAAGTGTAAGAAAGTTGCTGAGCTGCACATTAAATCATCCATAACTCTAACAGGCTGTAGAAGAAAAATACACACAAATAAGAAATACATCAGCAACTGTGTCTCCGAATAGAGCTCAGATTGTAGAGATCGTAGCTCCCCCTCTAATCCTAAAAACAAGTAGGAGATAAGCATTGTGATCTCAACCATCTTGCTATATAAATATATTATGATTCACTTCTTGGTTTCTAAAGAAAACTGATGAAAAAGTTATTATTTTCAAACCCTTTTTAAAATGTTTTCTTCATTATACTGACAAAACCAAAGCCTTGAAACTGAATATTGCTAATTTAGCTATTAGGATGTAATTAAAAATGAAAAGAACCAATATTAAAGAATACAAACCTTTAGGGTTGCAGCTTACGATCTCTGTAGTATCTAAATAATGTAATGATTACTCAGATCTAATCATCTAATGATTATTCAGATAATTAATCAAGTAATTGTTTAAAACATTGCCCCCTTCTGCTGATATTCTATATGAATATTTTAGCATATTTTTTGGTCAATAGAAATGTTGGAAAAACAAATAAAAGTTAGCAAATAATGCTATTCCTTTTTGAAATAGAAAAAAAAACATTCTAGAAAGAAGTGTCATAGCATGTCTTCAGTGCACTCTATATTTATGGCAAAGGATGCATCTGCAGCTAAAAAAAAGGTACTAAAAGGTTCATCGTTCATTTAATATCCACTCAGTGTCAGCTTCCTGTGGTACAGACAAAAAAGTGTAGTTTTATTTTCCTATTGTACTCCTATTGAGAATTGTTCATCATCAAGAACCATGTTATCCCAATAATGTACTTAATTGCCTAGTTATGCAATTTTTTAATAACAGAAATTAAGAAAACAATGACAACAACAACTATGAACATATCGCCAAAAAAGCTCTGCTGTAAAATTGACAATTCTGATAGGTCTATGCAGCAGGTTGTGGTCGAAATGACTTTTATTCTGCAGCTCGCTGCTTATTCTATAAAGTTTAAAAGTTAAATGTCTATACAAAATATGTATACTTTTTGTTCAGTTTTAGCTTTATCACTGCTCCTAATGGGTATTTTTTTCAGCAAATCTCATGTTTTAGAGTCTATGTACTCTAGGGAATCATAATTCGATTAATAAAGGATTTTTTTGAGTTATAATAAATTAGTTGATAATTGCTTCATTAATCGCATTTCATCTAATTTATTATTTCTACCTTGTTCTCAGGATCCTAACCACATCAAATGATGTCATATCCTTTCTGTCTTACAGCAATTTTGGTGAAAAATGTCTTTCTTTCTTTCTTTCTTTCTTTCTTTCTTTCTTTCTTTCTTTCTTTCTTTCTTTCTTTCTTTCTTTCTTTCTTTCTTTCTTTCTTTCTTTCTTTCTTTCTTTCTTTCTAAATCACACTAAAATCCATATATGAACTTGAAAACGGTGATTCATAAGAAAAAAAAAAGCAGATTTCCATGTTTTTAGTACTCTTAGTTTTTATTTTTTCAGTATTATTGAATGTCTGCAATGCACAGCAACAATCAAGGCTGATCAAATAGGTAACACATTAGCGCCACTCTGTGGAGGACTGATACAGCTGCACTCTAAAGCTCTGGTACTTTGCTATAACTTTGACTGACTGAAGCACCTCTCTAATTTTATGCAATAACTTAATGGAGTTTCTTCTTTTATTTGCAGGAGGCAGACAACAAATAAAGCTTTTGGCTCCTTTGGTCGCAAGATTGCGTGGCATTCTCTTCTCCTCCAAAATCTAATGGATTAAATTTTTAACATTTGTATAAAAAGGTGACTTAAAGAGACTGTAAAATGGACACTGGTGTTTTGCAGAAAGCAATTTTATTTTGAATTTGTTATTTAATTCAAGTAAAAAAGGCCTGTGTAAATATGTTGTAACTTTGTAACTTCCTGTTCTTATGCTTCTAATGCAATATTGTGCCTTCAATTTTTGTAAACTGGAATGTCAAGATTTTGTTTTTGCATTGGGCTGAAAACAAAAACTCCTTGCGTTTCAATATGCCAACATGCATGATTTCTATGTCTGTATATTTTTAAATGTAATAAAAATAAATATATATTTTTTTAATGGGGTACCTGAATGCATCTTACATATAAAAAAAACTGTTAGTAAGAAATCATGAAAGTTTTAGTAAATATTATTTTCTGCACTTAAGAATATGTGGGCAGGTGCATTTAAATAAGACAGAATATCCAGAATATCCTATATATATATATATATATATATATATATATATATATATATATATATATATATATATATATATATATATATATATATA
Organism: Cyprinodon diabolis; assembly: GCA_030533445.1. Classification (NCBI taxonomy): domain Eukaryota; kingdom Metazoa; phylum Chordata; class Actinopteri; order Cyprinodontiformes; family Cyprinodontidae; genus Cyprinodon; species Cyprinodon diabolis. Next base: position 43,627,703 of record CM060063.1, on the reverse strand, counting down.
TATATATATATATATATATATATATATGTATACAAAAATACACACAGACACGCACATACACACATATAGATAGATAGATAGATAGATAGATAGATAGATAGATAGATAGATAGATAGATAGATAGATAGATAGATAGATAGATAGATAGATAGATAGATAGATAGATAGATAGATAGATAGATAGATAGATAGATAGATAGATAGATAGATAGATATGTTCTTCCCCCTTTTAACATAGTTTCGAAATTTTAGATTTAATTTTATATTCAAAGCCAAAAAAAAAAAAAAGTAAGTTTATTTGAAAGTAGCATTCACAGTGGTGAATGAGGGGAGTCAAAGTTGTAGGGAATGGGGCTGCTGGACATGCCATTGTCTTGTGGCTCGTAAAGTAGCTACTAAGTCCAGATAAAGTCTTCTCCATCTGATTTCCTTTAAACTATTGGACGGGCTTTTTTGAGGCAACCATAATCAGGCTGCAGTTATCCTCAATGTTTAGGACTATTTTCTCCTCTACTTTTCCTTTCCTTTTGACTTTAGATTAATGTGCCTGAACACAGCACTCTGTGTTGTTCCATCTTCTTAATGAGAGATATTTAGGTTTTTCGAGTATTGGACGTTATTTGCGCTATCCGTGGTGCTGAAAGTGTTCTCTGTCTATTGCAGAGCGTTTTTCTTTCTCCTCATGATAAGCAGGCAACTATATTTTTCCACAAACAAGCCGTAATTCTCCAGTCAATAACAGAAAAAAAAAAATCCAAAACTATAAATTTTAGATAAAAGACCCACTCAGCCAATCAGGATATTTAGCTATCTCACTACAATTTATCCAAGCGAAACGTGATCGGAGTTGTCACAGTTAGAGACTTTGGAAGATCTGTGTGTGCTCGCAGTCTGCAGTGCTGGCACACTGGCGCCCCTGTTTTGTGCTGTGTGAAGAAGTTCTGGCGGCGTCCTTTAGTGGAGCCGGTCTGCATTGCGTCGAAACCCTCCAACTCCTCCCCCTCCTCCTCCTTCAGCCCCCCTGCTTCCTCTTGTACTTGCATGTTAAATGATCAAACCAAACATGCCTTGCTGAGAAACCATGCGGACGTCGTTGCCGCACCTGTATGTTTATCGTCTTTAACCTCTAATTGTTTTTTGGTTTTTTTTTCGTGTTCACCGTCCTGCGCCGGAGAGCATCCTGCCCGTCATCTCGTCTTGGGGCAGATTTCTGCTGATGCAGGGATGTCTGGGAATGCCAAGGGCTCGCTTATTGCCCCTTAATGCATCTCTCCGAACTGCAGCGCAACATCTTCTCCTGCGGTTTGCTCATATGCTGTTTGCTCTGCTCACCGCCGTGCCGCTGCCAAAGCACTTAGGAGCTTTGCAGCATAGCAGTTCCCTCTTTTCGCTCCTTTTTCAACCTCTCCTCTTTAGATTACACAGATTTCCATTTCGGCATGTCTTGTTTTGGAGTACAGATTAGATGATGCCTACTCCAAGGTTCTAGGCTGGTGCAACTTAAAAGTTTCACACATTACCGACCTCTGCTGCTCCGCTGTTGGATGATTCTACTCAAAGCTTTTCAAGACCTCTCAGGATCAAACCACGGTAAGCCTCTTAAACTGAATACAAAAGTTTATGCAGAGCTTTATAGCTTTTTTCTACCTGCAAAACTAACACGCTGCTGCAGTGCTTTTCCTCTGCTTTATCCATTTGCAAATTGCCACTAGCTCTGTAGGGTTAAAGGCATGCAGAAACTGTACAAAAAAAGGCTATGCGTCACAATCTACCTCAGACTGGTGAGTGTGGTGGAAGATAAATCACCATGCTAAGACAAAGTAAAAGAAACATTCTTGCAGAGACATGATGAATTGTTACCCCATCACCTTACCGAGAACAACATACAAGATTTGGATTCAAAACAATAATGACAGACACTTCATATAGTTGAAATGTTTTCCCTATAGTAACAGAATTTAAAGTTCTTGTGAATGAGATGTGTTTGCCATCGTTACTAACAGCTCTATTTTCAGCCCAAGGGAAGAAGATGACTAAATAAATAAATAAACTGCAGAAAGTGCTGAGCCAGCAAATATCTCGGCTGTTTGATTCCATTATCCCCTCCGTCCCTCCCTCCCTCCTTCTCTCTTTGGTTGACAGAAGCAGCAGCAGCGACTGCTTCACATGCACTGGGGAGCAGCAATGGTCAAGTCAGCGAGAGCCGCAGTGGAGCCGCACTGAGGCAAAGCAGCCAACCGACATCTCCCCCCTCCTCGCAACTGGGGACGCCTCCAATGATCTGTGGGGTGTGGGAAGCTGAGGAGTGGAAAAATTTCTCACAACCGTGAATGCCTGGTCAGTCAGTCTAACCGACACCCCTGCACAATTCTTGCTCCCCCTATTGCTCCCCTGCATCCTCTACTTCTTCCCCCCTGAAAATGACAGTTGTGGCGGGGGACAACATGGACGAGACCTCTGCCGTCCCAGGACACCCTCAGGACACCTACCCCCCGGACCACAATGACCATGAATGCTGTGAGAGAGTGGTGATCAACATAGCCGGCCTGCGGTTTGAGACGCAGTTGAAAACTCTCTCACAGTTCCCTGAAACTTTGCTGGGTAACCCCAAAAAGCGGATGCGTTACTTTGACCCCCTGAGAAATGAATACTTTTTTGACAGGAACAGGCCCAGCTTTGATGCAATCTTGTACTACTACCAGTCAGGGGGCAGGCTAAGAAGGCCGGTAAATGTGCCCTTGGATATGTTCTCAGAAGAAATCAAATTTTATGAGCTGGGAGTGGATGCGATGGAGAGGTTCCGTGAGGACGAGGGTTTCATCAGAGAAGAAGAGCGTCCGCTGCCTGAGAAGGAGTTCCAGCGTCAGATCTGGCTTCTTTTTGAGCACCCAGAAAGCTCAGGCACTGCAAGAGGGATCGCCATTGTGTCTGTGATGGTGATCCTCATTTCCATTGTCATATTTTGTTTGGAGACTCTACCACAGCTAAAAGATGACCCAAATGGTCGATTTGAGACATTCGGGAACACTACAATCCGCGTCAAAGCAAACATTCTTACTGATCCTTTCTTTGTCATTGAGACTCTCTGTATAATCTGGTTCTCCTTTGAGTTGATAGTACGCTTCCTGGCATGCCCCAGCAAACCAGCCTTCTTCAAGAACATGATGAACACAATTGACATTGTCGCGATTATCCCTTATTTCATTACTCTTGGAACCGAGCTGGCAGAAGACCCGGAAGCGGAGGGAGTGGGGGAGCAAGCAACGTCTCTAGCCATACTCAGGGTGATCCGTCTGGTCAGGGTGTTTCGGATTTTTAAGCTCTCAAGACACTCCAAAGGACTTCAGATCCTGGGGCAGACCCTCAAGGCTAGCATGCGAGAGTTGGGTTTGCTGATATTTTTCCTGTTCATCGGAGTCATCCTTTTCTCCAGCGCTGTCTTCTTCGCTGAAGCCGATGAGCCAGAATCTCACTTTGGCAGCATCCCGGACGCCTTCTGGTGGGCTGTTGTGTCCATGACAACTGTGGGTTATGGAGACATGGTCCCAGTCACAATTGGGGGCAAGATTGTTGGATCTCTGTGCGCAATCGCTGGAGTCTTAACAATTGCCCTCCCAGTGCCTGTCATTGTGTCCAACTTCAACTACTTCTACCACAGAGAGACGGAGGGAGAGGAACAGGCCCAGCTCCTCAATGTCAGCAACCCCAACATCCCGTCTGAAACCAACTCAAGCCGCCGTAGCTCCTCCACCGTCAGCAAGTCAGAGTACATGGAGATTGATGGAGACATCAACAATAGCATTGACAACTTTAGGGAGGCAAACCTTAGAACTGGAAATTGCACTATTGCCACTCAGAACTGTGTAAACAAAAGCAAGCTGCTTACAGATGTTTAGGCATCAGCTAGGAACTCTTGACCATTGGATCTTGTGTGGAGTAGACCATCTGATAGGAATGCTTCATTTAGCTCCCAGAGCGCCCTGCTGGCATTAGGCCTACACCTATCCTCAGTTGGAAAAAAAAAGAAACAAAGCTGTTATAGTATATACCAATGTAGATAGAATAATTAATTTTACCAATCTAATAACTAGAATGTTAGGAAGACATTGATTATTACACATATACACAGCTCCTTAAAGGACACAGAGCACACCCTGTCTTGTCAGATGATGGTGTGATTACTAAAAATCTTATGCATGCACTACAGATAACTGATCAGCAAGCTGCACAATGCACCAGAAATGACTGCAGACATTCAAGCCTCTAAGCCAAGTGGTATCCGCCAAGAAGGTAGATGACCACCAACCACCAACCCCCCACCCCCTTTTTTTCTCCATCCCCTCTGCCCCTGCAAAGGATCTGCTACTCGGCAAAGCACCTTATCGTAGGAAGACTGCTCGTCTCTCTTGTTTTGGATGTAAACAGATGGTGAACTGCTTGCTTCGCGGACATCTGCAATGCTGCTGTTCTAGCAGCAGCTGCTGTAATTGTGTTATCACCAAGTGATCCGATGCCATGCCCTTTAGATGCATCACAGCACAACTTGCAAAAGTGAGCTTCATGCGAGCATGAATTTAGAGACTTTCCATTTGATACCGGCATGCATAAGGCATATGTCACAAAGTGTGAGGGGGGGTGATAATCTTTTGGATCTCCGCCTCCATGTCTCACTTCTCCCTATGTTGCCATACAGAGTGCACTGGATGAGTTTTTGTTTTTTTTCAATTGAAAATCATTTAGAAGTATAGAAATTGAATGTTAACTCTTAAAGGAACAGTACATAAATGAGATCATAGCATGAAAAAAGTAACTTGCATTATGGCCTAACCATTAAGGTACCTTTGTATCCTGGTATATTTAATGTACGAATGTATACAGCATGATGTATACAGCTTGTTGCAATTCATGTATTCTGCAGTTCCCTGTCATCAGGGAAACTACAAGATTCAAAAATCTGGGTCTTTCTGAATTGTGATCAAATCTACAGAAATATACCATTGAGGCTGTGGAGTTTCCCATTTAAAAGTAGACAAAGAAAGTTACTAAATAATGTTGGTTAATGCATATAATCACAATAAGCACCAGTTACAGTATTAGTCAATAGAACAGTGCATGGAACTCTGAGAACAACAGCGAAAAAAGTTCATATATTTTCAGTCATACTTATTTCTTTCTTCCACCATTAAGTTTAGTAGAAGTTTGTCAACAGAAAAGAATCATGTTTCATGGACGTATTCGGAGATTAGTTTCCAGTGCCTTTTATCCCCACCAACAACAGGATCAGTGAAAGTGCCTCATGCAAATGGTGTTTGGGTAGATCCCGTCTATGTCAGTGTTAAACACTGTTGGGGTTGATTTTAGTGATACCAGATGAGTAAGGTTTTACACAGCAGGTGACTGTGGTACATGCACAACCAATTTTTCATGCTGGCATGCATTTAATGATGCCATTAAGCAGCAATGGATTGTTCTCTGCATGTTTACCATTTTGATTTAAAAGAGTCTACATTCACTCGTGTTTTACTTCTTTGTGCACCGTGCATCCTATCAGGTTTTCTACCTCAGCGAGGTCATTGCAAACTTGCGGAGCTGAAGGCTTCAATGCAGGGCTTCCAATACCTGTACCTACACATGCAAATACCTACACATGCAAATACCTACACATGCATGCATTTATATACAGTATATATATAGAGTATATATATGTATACATTATATATACAGTATATATAGAGTATATATATATATATATATATATATATATATATATATATATATATATATATATACACAAACAAATAGAAAATAGAACCTTAAGTGTAACCTGCAGTCATGCAATATTGAATGTGAGACTCCCAAAGCAAAGCCTTTACACAAGCACTTACATGTAGGGAAAGTAGAGTATTGCAATCCTGCTCCTTTTTTCCACTTAAAGCTGCGCACAATCAGCCCGTTCATTTGTATGGAGTGTGTAGAGATTGCGTGACTCTACCCGACTGTTGTACGTGTAAGTTTCTTTGAAACAGTGCCATGTCAAGTGTTGTCACAGCGAAAACAGCTGCGTATGTTTGAATAGATTTGTGTAAATGAAAAGCTGAGAGCTTTCATTTTGCAGCAGTCATGGGGCATTATAATGCACAGCTAAATGTGATCCATCTCTTTTGCACAACTGCTTCACTGCATTGCTGAAAAAAAAATGCCATTTTTGATTTGTTCTGTCTCAGCGATAGCTCACAAGAGAACAGCAAGCAGATTGGTACAAAATGTACTTGAAATTCTCCAGGTACTGTACACCAGTCTGCTCTTCATACTGGGAGGAGTTCATCCATATAATAGTTAGACTCTGTGCTGTACTGTACTGTAAAGCTCCTTCTTCTTATTTAACACTCTCCCGACAAAGATCCTTGGAAAAAAAAAATAAAAAAGCTGCACTGCAGTGCTACTCTAATGTCTTAGTTGTTTCTGCTGGTGCAGTGGCCATCCTCTGTGGTGCTGCTAGTACAAGACTACCACCGTTGTCTTGTTTCCACAACATAATCTGGAGCAGAAAAGCAACCCCTCATTAATTATTGGGTGATGAATTATGCTTTAAATGCCTTTTGTTCAAAGCAGGGAGGTTGCTTGCTGTAGAAAACTGTCATTTAGTTTGAAACTGATCTTTGTACTGTACCTTTGAAGAGCGTCCTCCTCAGTCAAAGTAGAAAAAAAACTTACTTATTACAAGTAAAATAAAAAGTGATAAATTAGTCTTTTCTTTGTAGATTAGGAGGAAATATATACAGAACAATATAGAATATACAAGTTAATTATATCAGCCTCAAATGCAGCTGCAAAGAACCTTTGCTGTCATCACATTTTTTCATGGAAAAAAAGTGCAACGTTGAAGAAAATACAGATGATCTTCTTAGCAGATGGGACTTGTACTGATGGTGCTATGCATTCAGCTTTCCAATGAAAACTGCATCCTTATGAGCAATAGGACAACATATAACCTGTTCATATTATAGACTTTAGGAATTTCTTACCACAACTGGGCTGCTTATGTGTCAACCCTGTGATTGTTCAGTCTGGGGGGTTTGTCCTCAGACGTAGTAACTGATAATTTATTTAGAGAAACACATATAGGGCTTCATTGGAGCAAAAGCTGCTAAATGGCTCAGTTAAACCTATAAGGAAGAGCCTATAATGCACTTTGAGAGAATTGGCCTTCAGTTCTTGGGGCTGTTATTGAGTAAAAGTTAGAGAATTTACCTGAATATGTGTGATGATGCTATGCTTCTGTAAACAAGTGTTATCAGAGCTAAATATGACTGAATTGAACAAAATTTGGAGGAAAAAAAAAAAAACTTTTAGGAGGGGATGAGCTAGAGAAAAGTAACCACTATATCCTAAAATTAATAGGGGAAAGATATTAAATGTGTTTTTGTTTTATTTTGTCTTTGGTGGCACTGTACCGTGACTGATTTAGAACAAACAAGCCTTATACTGGAAAATAAATAGAATGTGTTCCTCCAGCAAGCCATGAAAAATAAAACACTTTATAATGATCACCTTCTGTACGTTAGATGATATGGACAGTTGTGAAAACATAGATGATTTATGTTTTATAGTTTCAAATCAAAGAAACAAACACACACAAAAAAAAAAAAACAGAATTTATTCACGCTCCTCACATTATTTTACCGATCTCTACTCCTGGTGTTATGTATCTCTACAAAAACCAATAAACGCAAAAATTTTTTATAAAAACATAAAAAAAACAACTGCATGGGCGATGGAAGACTGCATGAGCTTTACCTTTCAAGATGCGGATTAACTACAACACAGTTGCATCACTTTTGGAAAAAGAAACCCTTGCTTTCATCTGCAACCAAGCTCAATCAGGAAAGCTGTCGTGGGATTTCTAAAAAGCACCTTAGCATCGGCACGGAGTTCGGCGTCCGAGCCGTGCGTCTGATGTGGGATGATGTGCAGGCTGGTGCTGAATGCGAGCAAGGACAACAAGGGCTAGTGTCTTAGACTCATAACAGCTCTTCAATGTTAAACATTGTTATCTCAGTTAGACTGTGTTGCTGGTGTGTTGTGGGAAATATGTAAAACACACAATCCTCTGTTCATATTTCAGAGCATTCTGGGTTTTAAAAAGTAACAATGCTGTACTGTTTTTTTTGTTTGTTTGTTTGTTTGTTGCGGGAAAACGGAACGGGATTAAATTGATGGGATGTTGTGTACCTTGCTCAAGGAGTTGCTGTTTGTTTAAGGATGTGTGATGGCTATGAATTTGTGTTTTCTGTCCCAATTGCACATTTACCTGCTTCTGAGGAGTGCAGCATTGAAGGACTGTCGAAGCATTCTGCTCCTCTCCCCATCCAACAAGAAAACCAAACTTTAACCGTGTTATTTAATCCAGCTGTCATTGTCATGTTGTGGTTACTAGGGATTATGCTGGAATGTGTTCGGTTTGTCAGATGATGACAAAAGGCATGGTCTGTGATCTATGCAAGGGTTTTATGTTTCTAATTTTGTTTTTTGGTTTCTGTTTCTTATATCACTTCTGAATTCATCTTCCATTAAGCTAAATAAATTTTTAAGGATCAACTTGTGTAGGCTTTGATCATTTCTGTCTGGGTTGGTTTGGCTTAATTCACACTTAAACATGAATAGAAATCTGCATAAGTCTATGCACACAGTGCCCGTCAGAAGGCTGTATTCAATCATCATTACAAACGATGTATTAATCTTGTTCTTTTAATTGTGCTTTTGAACCATTCACTTTTTAGGATGGACTGATGTAACAACAAATAGGTTCAGACACTGAATTCAGTGTTCATTTTCTTTAATTTCTAATGCCTCATGTGACATAATAAGGACACTGGTCTTATAAATAAAATATAATTATTCAGAGTCTTTATTTAATAATGTTCACTGTTTTTAATTGCTGGAAAGCAAATGGATTCCATTACATGGATATTTCTTAAGTAAAACTTTTTTTTTCATTTAGCAAAATATGTCAAAAGATATGTTTTTTTAAAACAGAAAAAAAAGAAGTCTCTACACTCCTAGTCGCCAATCTTGGCCCCTATGATTAAGTGAGATTCATATTTTTAGGCATTTTCCATACCAGAGTCTGAAAACAATCTGTAGAGAGTTTAAATGTTTAAATAAAAACCTAATATAGCTTATTTCTATTAACACATCCAGTTTAATTCAAACCTGATCATTTTCCCATTGGGTGTTCCAACAGGACAATGATCCCAAGCACTTATTTTTTGATAGATAAAGCAAAATAATACTATTCTCATTTTGACTGATTGAAGTTTGTTGTGTGAAAATGTCACCTTGAAAAAATGCTTCAGATATGATTGAAAACTACCGACAATTATACCTTAATGCTGATGATGGGTGTATGTAAACTTCTGACCAGCGCTCTGTGTTACACAACCTTCTCTGCATGACACTTGGAGCAGAAACTGCTGCAGTTTTGCAGAGCTGGAAGTGTCCTTCTACTACACTACTCTCTCCCAGCAGCTATTAGCAATGATTGATGGGACTAATGTAATAGTTTTACTCTAATCCTCCTATCCCAGGAGGGGATCACTTACCTATGTCACCCTTTGCAACTTGTCTCACACCTCTGACTCCTGTAGAGCTGCTGCTGTCTCTGTTCTTCTCTCTGTCTCTGAAACGGATGTTTTGGATTGTAGCCGAATAAAGCTGGTATAAATTTATTCTTTAATGAAATATGTTTTGTAGAGATCCAGATAAAGATTCGACCAATGCAGAAATTCCTAAACCTTTAGCTAAAAGAAAAGCACTCTTCATATCTTAGAAACACAACAAAATGTTGTTTCTGACCCACTATGTTTCATTAGACTATCAATTACTTGTATACTGAGCAATTACTAGCACAAAAAAGCTGTTATATACACATCAATTTGTAGGAAACATAAATAGAGTGGAAGTGGATCAGGGTGGAAGTGGTGGGCTATTAGAAAACATTTAGGGTCTGATCTTTAAGATGTATGTATGTAATAAAACATGCACACAACCTGCATCTTCATATAAGTTGCAAGTTGATTTGCATGTGCAATTCAGCTGACAGCATGTGCAGACTTGCTCAATATGCAAATCATATTGTAATGACCAAACTGTGCTAATTTATAGGTGGAGAATATGCAAATGCAATTACTTACCACTGGCAAAGTGAGTTCTCAAATCATAATTGCAGTCACATTTTTTGCATCTGTATACATTTAAAAGTAAGATGAAAAATCACACAGATAATCCTGCTGTTCTCGCTTCGACATTGGAAACATCGGTACAATAACAAAGGATAAAGAGAGAAAGTCTGTGTGAATGTGAACACAATTGGAAAGATAATAATATTAATGGCAAAAAGGACGAAACAGTTTTATTTCAAATTGAAAAACACATTAAATTAACTTTAAAAATGGGACATTTTTATGAAAAAAAAGACAACTAAACAAAATAAAACATTAACAGCCACATGAAAATAACCATCACAGAACCTGTAAAGGGACATTAGCAGACAAAGAAAACTCTCCATGTTTGATATTTTGTTTTATCTCTATATTTTTGTTTTTCTTATCTTTTAATTTATGTTTTTACTTTGCAGTGCTTGAGATAGAAACACACCATAAAAATGCTTTAGTAACTTTATCCTTCTTTTGCAGCCACTCTCAAAATACCAATTCTGTTCCTTTAAATAGGGAGGTACTGAACCAGTTTGCATGTCTGATTATTTACACATTCAGTCTTTGCAGATTGCAACTCACCCGCCTATTACACACACAAATTTAATGTAATTTTTTTGCTGAAATTTTTTATAGATTTTTTTTATAGGAACCCTTCTAGTTTAAAGTGCTTGGAAATATACATACCAAGGTGAGTTATTTTGATGTTAAGCAGGCATGGTAAACAAAAGTAGTTCCTCTTCCATTTCTTTGGCTTAACATATAAATTATGCTATCTTTATGAGGAATACAAAAGTACACATCACTGATGAAGCCAATGGTATATAATTAAAGATAAGGGTCAATTGGTAAAAGCTCTTTTTTTCATGCAAACTAAGTGCATCCAACAAAAATCCCTAAAAGTATAAAACCCCTTAAGTTCACCTTCTGTAATCTACTTTTGTTACTATTTGTTACTGAGGCTGCATTCTGTCACATAAAATTCAGCATCTTTTTAGTTCTCTTATTACTTTTTTTAAAAAGTTTCCTTAAAAAAGTAGCAGTTTTGAAATGGTGGGTTTTGTGTACATTTTTGAAGAAGAGATGAATACCCCAAAAATGTACGGAAGTTTGAACAAATTCAACATAATTTGCAGAAGTTAAGTGGAGGAGTGGTGGCTTAGTGGTTAGGTATAGAGCTTGGAATCCTGAAGTTGCAAGTTTGAAACCCATTGCCACAGACAGCTACTCTGGCTCCATGAGCAAAGACCCTTAACCCCACACTACTCCCACCAAAAACGGCAGCCCACTGCTCCCCAAGGGGATGGTTTTTGGAAAAGTAATTCTACAACAAATTACTGAAGAGAGATAGAAAAAGTAATTGGTATGAAAAAAATCTACTCAAATACAGAATAAATGTTTGATCATATAATCTGATTTAGTATTTAAAAATGACTTCAACAGACATGCTAAAGTTTTAAAACTTTAGAAAATTTAATATTTTTGACATAAACTTTATAAAACCAAAAACTTCCAGTATTTTATCTATAACTTTATCTACAAACAGAACAAAGTGATAATATTTACAGTTTACAGAATTAATCTAATTCACTCGATCTCCAAAAAGCTCAGCAGACAGAAATTACATAAAAACAACAAGATTTTTATTTAAAAAAAATTAAAAATGTATGATTCAGTTTTGGTTAAAAAAAAAGTTTTTCTTTCAATTAAGTTTATTTTGATGAATAGAGCATCCATAAATCTTACTCAAGTTAGATTAATGATTCTTCATATGTATTACTCCAGTACATATAAAAAAGTTTAATGTGGCAAAACAACTCTTGAAAGAATATTGCTTTTCAAAACATGACTCAAATAAATGCAACTGAGTAAATTTAGTTAGTTCAAATAACAACTATGGGTATTAGTAATAATTAGTAATAATCTGCTAAAATGTAAGTCAGACTACCTGAAAGCTCTAAACCCACCTAAGGATTGACTTACATCGGAAAAACTAATTTTTCCGTCAGAAAAACAAATTTTTCCGATGTAGAAATCTTTCCACTTTAGGTTGGAGAACCTATGATAATAACTTCTCACATTAAACTTTCCAAAAAAATCAAAAACTAAAGTAATCAACAAAAGCGTTAAAAAAAGAATCAAAGCCAAAGTCGGCTGGAGGCTTGTTTTCAGATACCTTAGGGTAATAATGTTTTTGTTGTTTCTGTACAGAGAAAGTTAAAAACTGGCGCTTGATTATCTTTTAAGTATTGTTGTTTTGGAAGTCAACCTCATTTTTCAACTTGAAAAGTCACTGACCCCAAAACCCAAAACTGTTGTCATCTACATATGTAAAAAAAATAGATAGAGTAGGGGGAAAGAAACTGTTTATTTGTTCAGTTTATAACTTATCTGTGTCTCTAGGTATGCTGCTGAATAACTGGTAATCAGTGTGGTTGAAATAACATGGCAAAATGTAGGTAATAAACATATTAATTGTGATATGAAATTAGGCTTATTTAAAAACCCACAAGATGGTAGAGGGCAATTAATAAGGATCATCTAAATCAGAATTGGCAAATATATTGTTATTGCCACACAGGACACTGTAAAAAAATAAAAAATAAAAAAAAAGAATGGGCAAATATCTCATCCAATTATTCAACCATAGTGAAAAATGTTTGCTTTTGAGGTATTATTGCTTTCGTTCTTTATCTTTTCACCTGCTGGGAGGGTATAAATGTATTTTTTATTCTTTATTTTTAGATGAATGCCGAATGCTAATAAAGAAACAACATAGAGCCAAAACCTCTTTCATTTCTCTTTTGATCACTTTATTTTGCTCACAAACAGGTGGATTCATAAACGACTCTCTATTGCTCTGCTTTAAAATACCAATTTTTTATAGAACAAATAAAAGATCTAAAGTCTGCTCCCGACTTCACACAATCAGATTAAAGCTCTTTAGAATCATAAAGACAGTTAAATGAAATCTTGAACCAAATAAAAACCTTTCAGTAATTAATTAATATTTCAGTTATCGTTGTTTGTAATCTGATAAAATATAAAATCTCATAACTTTTTTATTAAGATATGACCAAGATCAAGATATTAACTCTACCTGCAACCTCTACCCCACCCCCACCCCCACCTGAATGGCAGAATAACCATTCAGATTCATCCCGGACCCCTTCAGCTCAGGTGAGACATGTTTCCTCTACTAAATTACTGTCATTAACATCCTCTCATTACCTCAAGTGTCGAAACTGAAACATGTTGTTTCCCTCTGTCCTTCCCACATGGCTGCTTCTGTTTGTTTTACAGTGTGTGGTGACCTGAACACAAGTGAACCTCTTCCCTGTTCCTCTGCATTGCCCTCAGGAAATGCAGCACTCCTCTCTGCAGGCAGCAGCAGCAGTAAGGGTGGGGTAGGTTGGCGCTGGGCCCACAATTCTTGCAGCAGCGCTATCTGTTACTCTAACTCTGTCCATATCTCACACTCTTCCTCACTTTACAGTCATTGAATAATTTCAGCATCTAGTTACCATCCTTCAGATTCAGACTTTTAATGAAATAAAAAAAGAGCGTGTCATTCTAATATTCTTTAGCATCTGTGATTTGGTGTCTGTGTTGATAAGCTGATCCTTTTTAAAGTCTTCAAAGAGTTGAAACAATCCCCATGACACTGAGGGGTACTGTTAATACCCAAGCAGATCGCTTATTAACATATTTAAACAAGATGTCTTTTTTTTTTTCTTTAAACAACCATATTACTATCATAAAGAATCACTCAGAAGATATAAAGCCTGTAGCAAATCCTAATTCAATAACTTTAATGTTGTCACCAAAGAAACAAGCATTCTTTCTTGGACTGTTAGTGGTAAAAATGATAGCAGCAATAATGAGGTGCTACATAAAATATGTATATGTTGTCCAAAATTACTCTGAGCTGTTATTAAATTGTATGCATAAGGTCTCTTGCAAACATTTACAAAAAATCCTAAAATGAAGTAAAGTATTATTATGAAGCGTAAAAATAGAGATACTTAAAATGTTCCAGCATCTAAGCTGAGCAATCAGATCAACATATTCTCATTATCAGTTCGTATGAAATCGTACGGAAAGTTATGCCCACTATTTCGTACGTATGGACGTTTTTCCTCATAAAACCAGATCAGTGTGTATGAGCAGGCAGACAGACAAAAAAAAAGCAGATCAGCGGACGGACGTAAAACTGGGAAAAACAGTGCAATAATCACTTCTTCATGTCTCTAACTACGTTGCTTGCTGTTTTATATCTTAGGGTTAGGGTTAGGGCTAATTGTATTTTAAATTCTATGTTCTTGAGTGGTGCGTAAGATGCGCATGCGCACACGACGAAAAAAACGTCCAAAATGTACGAAATTACGGTGCATAACTTTTCGTACGATTTCATACGAACTCATAATGAGAATACACTGATCAGATCGAATGTAGAGCAATATTTCTCTGCTAGCTTTGTGCTTCTGCAGACTAACATTTGTGCCCATTCTTCTTACCAAAATTAATCCAATCTTAGTCATATTGGATGAGAAATATCTGCAAACATCTGTCTACATCAGTATTCAACTCCCGGCATGGATTTAGGTCTGGACTTTGACTCGGCCAGGGTTTCTTAACCATGGTCCTCATGGTCCGCTGTCCAGTTTTAGGTATTTCCCTGCCTCCCACACATCTGACCTGAATAAGAAGGTAATTAAAGGAAAAGTTCAGTCACATTCAGAATACAAACTTGTGAAAGTTCTTTAAATGTGAAATTATTGCATATTGTTCAATAAATGATATATGTTTTTTTTATAATTAAGAGTAATTTTCATGTGAATGTGCTTTACTGGAGGCATCCATGTTTGTCAAAGAACACTACTGCCACCTACTGGTTTGTGACGTCACGGTGCGGTATCGGCTGTTGATCAAGTCCCAGTGCTGTATCTGGTGTTTGACACAACGCGCTATTATCCAAGTCATCTTGAAAACATTCTTCTTCCAAATATTGGCTACATATTACATGTTTTTTCTCTGGCCAGAAGTTCAGTGGCAAATCCTCCCTCTTCAAGTTGGCGATCCAACGACAAACCCGTCCGTGGAGGATCAGGAATCAGAAAGGTGAAATAACTCATTTTTTTGTTTTTTCACTTTTACCCAATGCATTACAACATCCAACTGCCATGCACGTGGGCATTGTCAGTTTCACTATAGCTCTGGTGAATTTCAATGGTGAAGTCCTCTGGAAATCTTCAATAATTGTTGTTGATTGCAGATGTGTCTAGTAGTTCCCATTGATTTTGCTTGTAAAGCAGGGAGAATGGCGCTAGGCTTACCGCACCGTGACGTCATTGCCTATATTAGGGCAAAAATGTCCAGTTGTGGACTCAGTGATCATGATTGAAAATATTGTTTTTATTTTTTTACTGATTAACGCTAAATTCATTAAATCCCCGCAAACATATTATTTTTAGGTACAATTAATTATCCATTGATCATTCCTTGGTGACCGGATTTTTCTTTTAACAACTTTTGCAGCATTTGAGACCTGTCAAGGAGGAAATGCAATCATTTGAATTAGGTTGCTTGAGTGGAGACACATCTAATACATGAAGGACAGTGGGCCCTGAGGACCAGGGTTAAGAATCCCTGGACTGGGCCACTTTAACACAGTCACATCATTTCATCTTAAATCAGACAGTGCTGGTAAAGTTGTTGTCATGTTGCGAAGTAAACCTCCATCACAGTTGTCCTCAGTCAACCTAACAAGTAATCCACAGCATGATTATGCCACTACCGTATGTTAACCTAGGGACGTTGTCTCCAGGGTGAAATAAGTTATCCACTGAACATATGGCTCTGCATGTAGACAAAAAGATTGTATTCAGTGTCTTATCTGATGCACTTCTTCCAATGTTTTGGCCCCATGCACAATACTTCACTAATTAGGAGACTTCTTTGTGGAGTGTTGGCCTAGCGGTTAGAGCAGTGCGATTCTGCTCTGAGTAGCTTGCAAGTACCTGGTTCGATCCCTACAGCCTGCACTCTGGTCCTTGAGCAAAACCCTTAATCCAACACTGCTCCCTGGGCGCTGCACAATGGCAGCCCACTGCCTCCCAAGGGGATGGGTTAAATGCAGAGGTGAATTTCTCCAGTGTGAGATTAATAAAGTTAAATTGTTATTATTATTAAAACGATTAACTGTGCTGGAGGTTTTTAGGGCTTAACAGCAGAAGCGGGTCATATTTGCCTGATTTTTAGAATTTTGTCAGTAAAATAAACATTAAACTTTTCAATTCTGTCTTATTTTTGCACTACCTAGTGTTGGTTTGTCTCATTTAATCGTTACATCATGTGGTCAGAAAATCTTAATTATGACTGCTGATTTTTATGTACTTTTAAAAGTATTCGCTGAAGCAGAGCACCTGCTGAAATCTAGTTAATATCTTACTGATGCCTACGAAGCTATTTTCTAGTTTTAGATGTTTTGGTAAGAGCCTAGACTCCCTTAGACTCAAGGTAATTTCAACAAATGCTTCAGTTTGTGAGAAACTATCTATGTGAGAAAATGTGTATTTTGTCTGTGAGAATCGCTACCTGTGCTTCTTAAATAGTTAGTCTGGGAAAACCTCTGTGATTCAGGTATCTGTGTCTGTCCTCCTTTGGAAAGTATTTGATAAAATGCTGTCTTCAATGAGAAACACTGGATCTGAATTTCTTGTTAAATAACACTTCAATGTTGACTCAACAATTAACAATCAACAATGGGCATTGAAGTTTGGTGGTACTATAAACTAAAACGTAGAACAGTTTAGGTGGTGTACAAACTTTGATAAACTGCTGTAAGCTTTCAGCTGTCTAATGGATTTTAAATAAGCATTGAGACTTGGAAGGTAATAAACAACCAATCACACCAGTCTGGCCAGAGACTTTAAATATGAACATGAATCTTTAAGGCAGAGAGTCATCTGCAACACTGGATAGCAAAATGTTCTTTTTTTCTGTCTAATAGTAGAGATTTTATTCCTATCTGCTTAAAAACAAAAAACAAAAAAAAACTTTGAAAAAATCTCTTATTGCTTTCTTGGTTTAAGTGTATTTATCTCATTTACATGCTGGTGAAGATTCTCAGTCATCCAGGTCATAGTCATTCTAGAAAAATAAAACAAAACAATCCACAAAACCTACAATGCGGCGATTGATTTGATCCTTTCCCGCTATCATCGCAACACCCACCCCTTTACAGGGGAACAGAACAGAAAACCGCACTTGTTCAGCCAGATCAACAATTCCCTTTAATGTCCCCGCTTTCAGAGACATAGACAGGTATGGGACATTGCAGGTTAACAAAAGAAGCCAAACGACCCCCATTCCAAAGTGGTGGACCTATTCGTTTTTTTTCAATTTGCATGTTTTTTAAACTAAAGCAAGGCTTTGTTGGGCTGCTGCATAAAGCTAGCCTCGTGAGACCATCCTGATCTCGCGAGCTTTCAAGATTTCACTCGCTAATCAGTCTGGAGACTCTCCGTTGAAGAAAATTTGGAGCCGTTCACCAAACGAACGTCCAATCAGCGTTGGCTTTTAGGCGGGTTCAGGTGTGAAGCAACGAGAAGCGCGACAGTTCAGTCTAAAGAACATGGCGGCTTCAGCCGATGAAACTAGCGTTAGCGTGGCTATCGAGCAAGTTTTATCGGAATTACAGAGTATTTCTTCACTGAAAGAAGAGCAAAACACTGCTCTGGAGGCTTTTCTCAGAGGAAAAGATGTTTTTGCTCTTCTCCCGACTGGTTTCGGCAAGAGTTTGATCTATCAATTGGCTCCTCTTCGTCGTCGCTCTGTTAGTACGTCATATGCTTCGTTGATCTGATTGGTTTATTTGGCCCCTCTATCACCAACATAGGCCAATCAACCAGTATTTTCGCCCCTTCCCAAAATTATTTAGACGGAAGGTTTCCAGATCGATATGCGGAGCAAATCCATCTGGCAGAGTCAGGTTAGTATAAAGCCTCGAACTGAACGCTATTTCTGACATTTTGAATTGAAAAAGCTTCCTGGATGGGAAGAGAAACGTCTTCAAACTTGGAAACAAAGTCTGGTGGATTGTTTTTAACGTTATTTGAACCCCCCAAAAAGCCTTAATGAAACTTTATAGACTTCTTAGAAAAACATGTCATGTGCCAGGATCCCAAACAAGTCAACTGTTTGAACTGCTTGTTCAGAGGGGCTCTCAGGAACATACAGAGAGCCAGAACTTGACAATCTAAAGAAATGTTATGGTTAAAAATGGACCTTGCAAGAGGATATTCATCTAGTATTAGTTAAATTAAATGTTTACAGTTTTCATAACTGTAGCCCTGTATTGATTTAAAAAAATCACTGTTATTTTCAGACTGATCTTAATACCACTGGAACCTTATTTGGTTGTCCTTCAGAAGTTTTTGTGGTTAATGAGTACAAGAACAAAAAACACAAATTTTTTTATTTTTATTTTTTTTTATAGTGTGCTTCATTATATTTATCTAAGCCATTTCTGAATACATGTTTAAACTTTAAAGCTAAACATGTTTTTTTTTCCTTTACAGGAACTAACGGGACATTTGGATCTTGAAGGAGCCAA
This sequence comes from Cyprinodon diabolis, assembly GCA_030533445.1. NCBI lineage: Eukaryota > Metazoa > Chordata > Actinopteri > Cyprinodontiformes > Cyprinodontidae > Cyprinodon > Cyprinodon diabolis. Next base: position 43,608,871 of record CM060063.1, on the reverse strand, counting down.
ACATCACCCTTCTCTTTATGAGCATCTATCTCAGAACTTCTCCCACATGACTGTCAGCTGCTGGACATCTGTGTTAATAGAATGAGAACATGCAGTGAGTAATCTCTCCGGTACATGTGCAGATTACTTTCCTGACTCACTGACCATTTTAATTTGCTTTCACCTTTACTTGCAGACACACACACACACCCACACATAGAGAATGGTCAGTTTGCCTGAGTCAGGCTTCTTGATATTCCCAGATCGATTTTTCTGAAGACGGATGCTCATCCCGTATCCTTTATACAAAAGTGCCACGCCATTCTTGTTGATGTCATCCAAAAAGTCTCTCAGAGGGCTTTTTCACTGTGACCCAATCAGCTGTGCATGCACAGTATCATATAAATATTCTGTATCGAATCACAAGTGTCCTCTGGGGTTGACTTTATAAAACCAAATCAAAGAAGTGTTGGTGATCATTATACCTCCTTCAACAGTCACATACTGCTTCCAAATATCAGTAACATTTGAGGCATTATTGGATGTACATTCCTTCATTTCAAATCTCTGGGGTCTAACACTTCCCTACCCTGAGGTCCGAGGCCCCCCTCCTTCCTACAGCCTCGGTCCCTAAGGCCTGCTCCCTGGCCCACTTCCTCTTTGCATTACCTCCATCAGGCCAGGCTGCTGACACACTTGTTTAATAATTAAGGGCAGGACCATAATTTTCCACAAATGGTCTCTGTGAAACTCGGGACAGTTGATTGTACCTCTTCAGACACTTGACAGTCCTCCATCACTGTAGTAAATCACAAAATGCATTCTAAAGCAAGAGAAAAGACTCACAGCCCTGGAACTATGAATGTCTGAATATAAACGACACAAAACAATTGAAAAACTTTCTATCTACTGGTGGAACAAGTTAATATTGACACCTCTAGCCACCAGCATAGAGGCCGAATACACTTGGAAAAAGTAATTGTATAGCTGAAGCATTTTCCACACTGCAACTAGAGAGGGCAATGTATTTAAGATTTGGTTTTTCTATGATAATCGCTCACTTGGTATTGTTTGATTTTTATTTTTCAGTATAAAAATAATATTTGGAAAGTATCATATGTGTCCATATGTTTGGATTCAACACATTTTTATTAGTAATCTTTATGCATTACAAACAACAGCTTTCAAACTTTTTGAACTAGGGAGGTGTTGGCCTACTGGTTAGAGCAGTGCACTTGTGCTCTGAGAAGGTTGCGAGTACCTGTTTCGATCCCCCCAGCCTGCACTCTGGGTCCCTGAGCAAGACCCCCTCTGCTCCCCAAGCGGATGGGTTAAATGCTGATGTGAATTCCTCCAGTGTGAGATTAATAAAGTTCAATTATTATAATTAAGGGAGTATATAGAGTTCACCTATTTATGGCGCAATTGTCAAACTACCAAACTAATCCATGTTAAATGCAGCTGCAGATCACAGCTTAGGAGGGAAAATATGCAAAAGTTACAGCTCCTACTTGCTGATCAAGCCATTAAAAAGGTCTCTCACATCATAAATCATCAAAATAGGAAAGCACTGATGAAGAAAAATTGATGAGAGAAATTAACATTTTGTCAAAAGGCATGTTGATGACTTTAGAGTGGGGGAAAACAGTGGCAGCATCATACTGAGGGAGAGCTTTACTATAGCAAAGACAGAGGGGCTTGAAAGAGCTGATGGAAAGATAGAAGGCAGTCATGGACTAAATCAATCAGGGGCTGAAATAACATTGTAAACTGGAAGCTGGAAAAACTCCCCTAAACACAGTCAGAATTTAGTAGGAATATTTGTCAGCTTGTATTAAGAACTGATCTCCATTCAAAATGAATTAGCCTGATTTTTCGAAGAGGAATGAGGTTTGTTTTAATTTCCATATTTAAAGGGCCAATAGCAGTGTTGTATAAAGTACTGAAATCACGGAGTCAAGTAAAAGTATAAGTACCTCTCCAAAATATGACTTTAGTAAAAGTCCAAGTCACTGACTGAAATGTTACTTGAGTAAAAGTCTTAAAGTATCTGAAATGGCTTGTACTTAAGTATAAGAATTACTGTAAAAATAGATGTACTCAAGTAATGTAGTGAAAATTATAAGTAAAAAGTAAGTAAATTGAATGACATTTTTTTACATTTTGGTAAACTTTTAAGGTTAAATTCACTTAAAATATTATAAACAACCAAGTGTAGGATAAACTTAGACTGGCTTTGCAAAAAAGGCGTATCCTATTGGTGTTGATGAAAAAGCCCAGGCAAGACCCGACTTTGTAGTCAGTAGGTGGGGTCAAAAGACTTTTGACCCCACGCTCGTTTGACCCCAAACGAGCGAGAGAAAGACGTTTCTCTCGCTGGTTTTTTTTATTTATTTATTTTTTTACTTAGTAACTAAACCAAACATTGAAAATATATCGAAGTAAAAGTATGCAATTAAGTTTGTAAATGTAGTGAAGTAAAAGTGAAAGTTCTCAAAAAAATTTATACTCTTGGAAAGTATAAAGTACTCCAAAATATACTTAAGTACAGAAGTGAAGTATTTTTACTTCGTTACTATACAACACTGGCCAATAGACCCGTGCGTTAACGACCTCTTATTGCAGGGAAATATAAATCCCATTAACCAGATTTTAATTTGGTCAACAACAAAAAATCTTTCCATTATTCTTCATATATCTTCCAATGTTTCGCTTATTCACCCTGTCACTCACATGAAGTTCCAATAACTACACTGTCATCAGTGATAGTAACATAATTTCAAATTAATTCAGGAGGTGGGAATCATTTTTACCAGATATGGCAATTGTAATAAATTCTTGCTTACATTTTTTAATGGAATTCTTCCTATTCATCAATCTATTTTGTTCCATATCCCGTCCTTAAAATGTCCTTGGAGTTTGGGGCAATCTGGATCTCATCTTACACGTTTGAACCGTTCACAGTGCAGAGTCAGCGAGCTTGTCTGGGTTTGAAACTGTGAAAAGTTAACATCAACGAATCTGTGACCTTCCTCCTTCAGTTACATCACAGCGCTCAGGGAGGGTGGCAAACACAAAACCACAAAAGGATATCATAATGAAACACAGGACCACTGCTGAGATACAGAAAACCTGAGCAAAGTCTCTGTATGATGTTTGACACGGAATTCAGCAAAAGCATGTTTAGTTTAAGAAGGGTGCAGAATGTCATAAAAAGATCTCCGATAGCTTGACATGGGGGCGAGTTTATCATGATTAGGCTGAACAGTTAAAGCCAGCCAGCTTGTTCTGGGCCGTCCCTTGCGGCTCCTCGCTTTGGAAGATTCCACCTCAGCTGACCCCTCTGGATGTGGAGGAGAGGAGGCTCTACTCCGAGCCTCTCCCAGATGGCTGAGCTCCTCACCCTATCCCTGCAGAGGAAGATTATTTCAGCCGCTTGTATCCAGGATGTCATTCTTTCCATCATGACTCTGATTTCATGACCATAGCTGAGGCTAGCTCAGCAAATTGAGAGATTTGCCTTTTCGCTCACCTCTTTCTTCACCACGACAGACAAATGCAGAATCCACATCATGGCGGCAGCCGCACCGTTCCGCTTCCTGAATCCACTATCTTCTTTTCCATTAACAGTAGCCCAAGATACTAGAAGTCCTCCACTGATACAAGTTATATCTACTTTTACCATTTTTTTGTTCAAAAACCATGGACTTGGACTTGGAGGAGCTGATCTTCATCCCAGCTTCTTGCACTTAAGTTTCCATCCCAGCACATGAGAGTCACCCACAAGAAACAGATGAAATTCTACTGATTCCCAAACCAGAAACCCTTTGGCCCTCGTCCGCTTTTAGAAATTCTGTCCAAATTTAGTTTTTGTGCTGTATGTATGAGATGTACTGATTAATTTACAGTCTTTTTTTACCAAACACGACCTGATTTGTTTGCTAAAGCTAAACATTTGTGTTCCTATTTGGAGCCACTTTGAACTGTGTCAGTCTGTCTGATCAGCTGCCAAAAAGGGAGTCAACTTGTTAATATTGTGTCAGACTTTAAGTTTCCAGCCTTCCAGTGCTTTCCAGGTGTCATGGTGATTAAAAAATTGACCCTGTGGGGTCACATTCAGCTGACCTGCCAAGTTCCTGAATGAGGAGGGGTTGGCATGGTATTAATCTGCTTCAACCAGCATTAAACTTAGATTCTGTCTGCTGTGAAACTGTAGAGTGATAAAAAAGCTAAAACCAAAACCAACCTTTTAAAGTAAACTATAAACTCCACTATTCACTAAAATAAGAGTCTACAGATTCTATGCTAAGAATGTCAGACCTGCAATGAGTTCTGTCTTGTAAAACGTGATTTAAATCCAATTTAGCAGAGCTGTGAGCAGTGGTGGAAGTAGTATTTGAGTAAAAATATTGATACTCATAGACAAATCTTACTCAACTACAAGTAAAAGTTACTCGGTCAAACATCCACTCAATTTAAAGTATTGAAGTACTCACTTTTCAAAATACTTAAGCATTCAAAATTACACGCATTTAAAAGTAGTTAAGTATTGAAATATACAAATTAAATTATCTAATATCAGAAAATTTTTATATAATTTTCAAAGTAATTTTGAAGGAACCTTGTAACTTTCAGAAATCACCTACTGATGTATAGAACCACCTGCTACAGATTCTACACCACCTGGAAACAGCATAAAAATTCCACAAAGAAAAAAGAAATAAGGCCAGCTATTTCTATTATTATTTCTTGTTTAAAAACAAACCAAAACGTAAACCATAGTATCAATCAAGACATCAGCAGTGAAACTATGATATAACTATATATATGCTTTGAGAACTAATCCTACTGAACAACTTGGCCACATGGCAACAACTCACAGCTGGATAAAATTTATAAACTACAAATAGTATCTGCCCTCAGTTTGTCATATTAGTGGAATGCTTTGCAAATCTCTAAAACAGTGGCGTCCAAATTCGGTCCTAAGGGCTGCTATCTTACATGCAACAGCGGATTACAAAGCTAAGCTGAGCTAAAAGAAACAAGCAGTTATCAGCTTCCTGTAAATGTAGTGGAGTAGAAAGTACAATATGTGACTTTGAAATGTAGTGGAGTAAAGTTATAAGTACTTTAAAGTTAAAGTAATTACTCAAGTAAATTAGAGATACTTAAAAAAAAGTACATAAGTACATTAATCAATTTAATTTACTTTGTTAGTTTGAAAAAATAGTAAAGGAATCGAACATATGACAGTAAATTCGAGTTTTTTCCTTTAAGATAGTAAGTGAGACAAACTCTGTTTACTGTTTTTGGAATTATCTTATTTTAGTTGTTATATCTTAAGCACATATCTACATGTTTGTAAATGTGAAAAAAAATGCTGATCAGCAAAAAATCATGTAAACAATGTTTAAAAGAAAGATATATCTGTTCCATAACCTGGAGAATTTTAGTACCTTTTGTTTTTTACTATGAATATATATTATTGTTATTATGTTATATTATGTATATATTATTGTTATTACAATTATAATGTTATTGTGATTATAATTGTATCCACAGAGTAGAAACCCAATTTTTGAACTGATATTTATAGATCCTAAAGAGAAAAAAAGGAAAAAAGCTGAGATAGTTTTGGCAACTCCATCTATGAAAGGTTTTTTACGGTATTTAGAAAAACAACAACAGCACTGTTTCATGTCCTTTAGAAACAATGAGGTTGCAAACATCACATTTCTTTGGAGGCCTTTTTTTAACTTGGTTTTTTAAACTAAATTTTTTTTATAACATTTTTACTTTGTCTGATCTTATATATATATATATATACTGTATATATATATATATATATATATATATATATATATATATATATATAAAAAAGCACCTTAACTATTTAAAAAAACAGAAAATATGCCAACAATGGCTGCCTTGATTCCAGCAGACGGGTATATTTGGCCAATGTGGGCTGTCCGTTTCTCATCGGCAGAACCCAGCATTGGATTAAAAGGCCGTCCATGCTGTTACGTTTAAAGAGCAGATAGATGCTGCTCGGTGTGGTGGTGGAATACTGTGTCAGTTTTCCCGACCAGAACACATTAACTGAACTGCTGGCTGAGTTTATAGCAAAGGCTCATGTGAGCCAGCTGGGAGCTTTCCACGCTGCCAGAAGAATCCTTCTTCTGAACAGTTTGGGTAAGAAGAGTGCAATCAAAATAAGGTGATAAAAGGATTTGATGAGGTTAACTGACCATTTTCCGCTTTATTAATACTAGCAGGATTCAAGAAGTGATACCCTACCACATCAGGGGGATGGGTGGAATCAGAGGCCTTCATGACTAGGTAATGCTTGTAATGGTTTTCAGGGTATGTCTTGGGTCATGCTTTTTTCAGTTATTCTGGTATTTCTGTATATTTCTCCAATGATAAAAATCATCATTTACCTCGATGTACTATTTCAGATGAAAAGAATCAATGCTGTGTAAAGTATCACTTCACTTCTCCCTCATTTATCACTGTTTGCTGTGTTTCAGCAGACCACTCCATGACTAACTTTTAAAAAATAACTTTTTGCAGTTTACCCATCTCAAGTCTTTTGCAGCGTCTTACGGGTTTTATTTCCAGGATAACCCCTCATTTGGTCTGATCCATCCCACTGTCAACTCTGACGAGCTTCTCTGTTCCTGCTGAAGAAAAACTTCCACATAGCATGATGCTACCGCCACTGTGTTTCATCATGGAACAAGGTGCTCAGGTAGATTTTCAGTTTTTATCTTTTTGTTGTTGTTTTTAGCAAACATCTTTGGTTAACTTTGCTTTCATTTGATCTGAACCCATTCTTTTGCCTGTTTGCTAGTTTTTCTTAAGTTTTTTTTTTTTTGTTGTTGTTCTTTTTTACCAATTTATTTTGTGTAACCACAGCCTTTAAATTAAATTTTAACTAAATTTGTTGCAACTACTAGGAAAAAGTTCAGGAAGACCCTGTATGTATGTACAGTGTATGCATGCATGCATGTACAGTATGCACTGTATGTATGCATGTTTATAAGTAGGTATTCTTACTGATTTATTGGAAGCAAAATAAGCTAAAAAAAAAACAACAACTGCATAATATTTCCAAATAAAGCCCAATGGTTTTATTAAATGCATAAAGAAAAGAATTCGCCATTTTATTTTCTATTGTTTGATTTAAAAGCAGGGTAACACTTTCCTCTTTAGGGTCAGAAGGAAATAGTTACTTTCAGGTTTCTTCAGATTCAGAAATGTACTTTGATTTTCTCAGCATTTGCTAGAACTGCATAAAAAACTGAATGATTTGGATCAAACAGCTTTGGTTTCTTTTCAGAAACTTCTCACCATAGTTTACCAAACTTGTGACCCGTTCCTCCTGACTAGTGTAACAGAGTCAGGTTTATAAGCAGCCTTGCTCATAAGCACACACCCCTTCAGTTCTGTCCCCAAACATCCAATGTGATTAATATCAATACTTTGTGAAAACATTTTTAAAAGGATTTTGTAAGTTTCACCCTGTAATGTGTCTTGTGCTGCATTTGCGTTTAGTAGTTTTGCACCAACTGTAAAGTTCTTGTTGGTATCCTGACATATTTTGTCCATAATTCCTAGTTCTGTTGGTGTTCTTAGCTTAAAAGTCTGGGTTTTTTTTAAGGCAAAAAGAGTCCATCTTCTCCTGTTTCATCCATCAGGTGTCCATTAACCTAACAGTCATGTTGAACTGTGGGAGGGAGATAGAGTACCTGGAGAGAACCCATGCATGCACAAGGAGAACCTGCAGAAATACTCTGGGCCAGGAATGAAACCCAGGACCACCTTGCTGCAGGGCAGCAGCACTACATATTGGGCCACCATGTAGCCCCAACAAAAATGGTCCTTTAGGTCAAATAATTTGTTTTAAGGTTATAACATCATTTCGCCAGGTAAAGCTAAGTTAAGATTAAATATCTCTTCCAAGGGGGACCTGAGGAAATGGCACATCGACTATAGGAAGGCCATAATAACAATAACCATTTTACATATAGAAAACATTTTAGAAAATGACTTAAAATGAGAACCACATGTTCTCATAAAATGTTAGACTAAGAATTTGTATCAAGCGTTTTTATACAGTGTATGTCTAACCTGGTTTCAAAAGCAGGTTATTAAATTCTGATTCCTTTTCTTTGAAGAACATTATGTTTTCTTACTTTCTAAATAAATATATTCATATTTATTAAATTCTTACTAGAAACTATTGACTATTTTAAAAAGGAAAGTTGCACAGATTGAACAAATTGTCTATTTCCAGGGTGACTTTCATTTACTGTTGCTGTTTCTTTTTAGTTACCTTGAAAGCTATGATGTTTGTGTGTCTGTGTGTGTGTGCATATACATACATACATACATATATATATATATATATATATATATATATATATATATATATATATATATATATGTATACATTTATTTGATCTCTCGCAGGGTATTTTTTTGATCTGCTTTGTCTTTGCCTTTCTGTAGAGACAGGCTGCTTTCAACACCAGCCACTGCAGTTCCTGTGCCCTCTGAACATGCCCTCCTCCGGTAGCTGCAGTCCTCAAGGAGCGCATAGCTTCAGCAGTTTAGCAGACCGAACCCCTGCAGAGACCATCTCAATGGAAGAGAGTAAAAACCGGATGTAGCAACTAAGCACTATTTGTATTTATTCAATGATTTTAATGTTTTTCGGTGCAGATCAATTCCTGTTTGATGTCTGTGGACAGAAATTTAAAAGTGAATTTTATATATCGGCACTCAGTAAAGAAAAACAGCTTCTACCTTTTGCTTTCTTTTTGTCCACGCTTGTATAGAAATAATCTATATTACCCATTTTCAGTGAAGGTAATCGATAAACTAGTCATCATTAGAGGCTGGGTTTTTGTGCCAGTTTTGTGCCACCAGAACCAAAACTCTGCTATTTCCTGCAGCTCCATGATTAACAGATGGCATTTTTGTGTACGTCAGGCATGCATCATCTTTCTCCGATCACATAATCAACCCCCTACTACTCCACTCCCCCAATCCTCCCCCGCTGTATTGCTGACTCATTGTCATAGCCCCTGAATATGCTGCCTGTCTGCATTTCTCTGCCTCCACTGCTGGTGCCTCTTCAGCATCCACAGCTTCAGACCAGATGGGGCTTCACAGCCATCCTCTACTATATGTGTACCATTGTCTTGTTAAAATATAACAGCAGGTTGCTCAGCGGGTGGAATCATTGTAAAATCATGTATTTTTACCATTTACAACTGTCTATATTTGCCACGCCAACCATTATTTTTTTGCTCTTACCATAATTTATTTAATTAAAAGCCTTTACATGGAGATGGGATGGTGTATTCAAACAGTGGATAAAACATCAAGCCTAAAAAACACATATCCAGATTTCATATTTTCTCTCTAGATCCCTACAGCATGTACTGATCCCATGGAGTTTCGTATGTTTAAAATAATTCAGTCATTTTCAGAGAGTTGGTGATGGTTCTTACATGAATTAGCGCTTCTGTTGTGCCAGATGTATTATGCCTATATTTTTGCAGATAAGTGCTCTTTGATTTTGATTTGTTCAAAAGTTTCACAAATCTCAAAGAATCTCCTGAGTATACTCCATTATCGGGGTGCTTTTTTGTGTTTTAATAACCTGAATTATGGATTGCTGAATATTAGAATATGTTTTAAAAGAAAGGATCAGGGAGAAAAATTATCCAGAATAGGCCTGGCTGGTCAAAGTTCTTTAACTTCAATCTAGAAAGGATAAGAGATTCTAGATCTCAGAATCTGTTAGTTCAATCTCTAATGTTCTGCTTTGCTGCTTTTCCTCTTAGTAGCTTTGCCTCGTCTGTTCCTGTTTGGCTGTGACTCCATCCTGGAGAGAAACATCAGCTGTGCTGCTTCCATCAACACCCTTGTTTATAGATGCTGGAGATCTGCCTGTTTTCCTGTGTGGTCCTGTTTCTCTGACCATGACTGACTGGATGTGCTCTCCTCGTCCTCTGGCATGGGAGCTGGCTCAGAGCTCGTCTGCCTGGCTGTGTGTTTCCTGGACGGGGCCGCCTTCAACAGCTGCTTTTTATGTCTCTGCTTCTGTCTCCTTGAACCCCAGTGGGCCTCAGCAGATGGCAGCTCACACTGAGCCTGGTTCTGCTGGAGGTTTCTTCCTGTTAAAAGGGAGTTTTTCCTCTCCACTGTCGCTACAAGCATGCTTAGTGTGAGGGATTGCATTTGAGTCGATGAGTCGATGCAATCAACTGGTTTTCTTTAGAAAACTTTGTATCAATTTGACTGTATGATCTGGTTGAACTGTAAAGTGCCTTGAGATGACTTGTGTTGTGAATTTGGCGCTATATAAATAAACTGAATTGAATTGAATAGATCCCAGTTCTGGGGCTTTTTAATGAAATGGCACCCTGGGTGGAGAGCCATACTACCCACACCACAGTCACCTGTGCTTGTTTTGTCATGCAAACAGATTTATAAATGAACATGTCCTACTCTTGTGTATCTGTGCTTCTCTTCCCTCTAGAAATAATGTCCTTGTTCAGCCGTAGTTTGTTCATTTTGTTGTGCATTTCTTCAGCTTAGATAAGTCCAGTCAACTAGACCATCTTTGTAGTATGAAGAAAATAAAAAAAAGGTTTCAATGATGTGTTAACATGTTCAAACATGTGTTATATTTCAGTGTTATCTGTGTTTGTAATGTAATACATACAGCATGATTGAAAATAAACAAAAAATGAAAGTTGTCCAGTTGTGTATAATAACGCTTTTAGTCACTAATGAAAATGAACATGGTCTTTTTACTAACTGGTTTAGAAAAATTATTCTACATTTAGGTTCACAGTATTTTGTAATAAAGTTTAACTCTACTGCAGAAAAACCTTCTTTAAAGTAGCAGCTACTTGTCTAACCTTGCCCTTTTCTACAGTCAGAGAACTGTGACAAACCAAGAAGGATTCAGCACCTTGCTGAAGAGCAGCAGTGATGACTGATTTCTGATTAATAAACCTTAATGCACGTTTACTGCGGTAAATGAGACTGAACTGGTGTTTTCCTTCACCAGCACTAAATGCAGGTTTGGGTAGAAACAAAGATTAAATTTGTTTAAAACTCACAATCTAAGTTATTGATGTTTAGGTTAATGATTCCTTTCAAAGTCAATGAAACCCTATAAGAGAGCATGGCACTACAACACAAATTATCCTCCTCTCCTCAGACCCCTGACAGGGAACATCTATGGGAAGATGTATGTGGACCATTTCAGCACCAGAACCTAATAACGTCTCTGAGAACCTGCGTTTATCAACTGGTTGCCACCTTATGTCAAACCTTCAACAAGTCTGGAGCTATGAGGGTTTATTCAAACACTCAATGCCCCATCAGGGGGGTAAGAGAGTACAGGCCCAACTCTGATGAGTACTTATAAGTGCCATAATCAATATCAAGTATATTTAGACTAATTCAATCCTTTCCTCCTCTTGTATTGCACATTTATAGAAAGACTTTTTGAAATACCAAGTCGTTTTACATAGAAACCTTGCGACCGAACACCTGAACTTGGGTTGTCACTTCATTTGTCAGCAGGATAATGATTATAGGTACATGGCAAATTAAATAAATTATACATCGGGTAGAAAATAGCCATTCTATCAACACAATCTTAGCCCTAAATTATGTAAGAAAAAAAAAACTGCAAAAAACATGACAAAAAAAATCTAGAAACATTGTGCAAAAAGAGAATATTGTGACGGATTGCTCTCCAAAAGGAACGCTGGTTTACAGGGAAAATAAAAGGGTAAATAAGGGAACCAGTTATTTGCTTGTAACAGTATAAATATCTCCACTCAGATCCAAACATATAAAATCTTTGGCTTTAAAGTGAAGTTGGACATTTCCACTACCTGATTTAGTCTGCATTCACCAGGGGACCTTGCAGGGACCTTGCAGAGCAGCAAACCAAACTAAAGTACATCCTCCTCTTTTCTACAATCCAACTCTCATTGAAAAGCCACCTTATTATAGATGCTTCTGATATGAATTTAAAGGAGTAGCTAAACAAGACTGAGAAATATGGTGCCTTAAAAAACTGAAACAAAATCAGGCAGTGTCACCTTGTTTGCTCCGAGTGCTGCAGAGGCTTAACTGTGAGAGAAGAAAACCTGCCTCCTAGTGGTGAGCTGAAGTAAACACAAGGCTGATCTAAACTAGATTCAACTCCCCTGGTTGCTACTACTAAATGGTGAAGATCCTAAAAGGTTAATAGACAGCAGACATTTGATGAGCAGAGGAGAGAACAGAAGATCAGGCAGTGAATGACAAAATCTGAGTTTTCAGTTTTATTTAAGGTTTATTTTTCCAGACCTGCAGAGGACAGTTCATTTCCGTTAAGCGCGCCAAAGTTGTTTTTTTTTCTCCTCGCAATATCATATTAAAACCCACTGAAAGATGACTGTTTTGATTTCTCCTGGATGAATTTGTTCATCTTTGTGAATACTGTTAAATAGGGAACAGCAAGGGAGAGATGGTGGAAGGTGGGAAGGGTGGGTGGGGGGGGGACAAGAGAGAGAAAAGACAGAGCGAACACGAATCAGAATTAAGACTTCAAAAATGGAAATAAAGGCGGCGGTCGGAGAGGTTGATCTCATTTCGAAAGGCTGAGGGCTCCTTGATTTATTACTAAAGTACTTGGTACGTTCTTGCAGCACCTTGTTTTTGCGATGCACACTTTCACACCAGCTGCTGAGGTCGCATAAGGTATTGCATAACTCTCAGCAGTCAGTAACACTCCCTTTTCAAACACTCGAGCTCCATCCTCTCCTGTTTCTATTTTAAGGCCTCGTTTTAAGCCCTCGTGGATTGAACAATGGGACCCGCTAACCTCTTTACTACTCTCATTTGTATTTTTGACATGTCCTCTTCCATCTGGTCACTGCCCCCATCTATCTGGTGGCTGTTCATGTTAGGGCTAGCTATTGTAGGTACCACACAGTGGCACTGTGAGTAAGAGTCTAACCCTAGTGCTCAGGATGTGTGCCATGATTTCCCACAGCCCTGGCTCCCTGTGGTAAGGCGCTGCTCTATCCTCTGATACAGAGGTTCAGCAAAGCTCTCCCTCCAGCAGGATGAGGGGCCCATGGGAGCCCCTTACTGAAGAGAGTATGAGCCAAGTGGCCTCTGAGGTGGGCCATTTGTGTCTGTACCCAACAGGGAGCCCATGCATAGCCCGTCCACTAAACTTCTGCAGGATCCAAATCCATTCTTCAACCCAATCTCATTTTGTTTTCACCCCCTAGTTGTGTTTAATAGTTATAAAAACCCACTCTCGTGTAAGCTAGGTGCCAAATCCTACTATCTCTCTCTCACCTTGATCGATTCCCTACAAGGCTGTAAGGTTTAACCGTTTCACAGTCCCCTGCTCAGAGAGGGGAGGATGAGCATCTTTGGGGCAAAGCTTCAGAGTAGATTCACAGCTTGCTTCATTCCTCCATAAACTAATCATGACTTTAAGGTTCCAAAAAACACAAATGTTATCATGCTTAATTATGTTATTCTTTTAAAAGTAGACCTCACTTCTGCTAATTTGTTTCTTTACCAATTTGTGGAGTTAGCTTGTGTCACCACTGGGCACTTAATGCTAAACTGATTATTGTGCTTCCCGTTGACGATAAAGCTACACAATGAATCCCATGTTACGCCCAGAACTAGGTGTGAGGACTGGTGATTGCAGCAGACAAAAATGTTATGATGATTGTGTGCCACACAAAGAAACAAAAATGCCTTCTGAGTCGACAAAGGAAAGAGGAAGAGAAAAAGAAGAAAGCAAGTTTGTTATTTTGTTAATTTCTCATACTCTGCAGATTGGTGTGTATTGCAATAGGGTAAAGGAAGCGGGTGGTGGGGTGGGGTTACAGGATGAGTGGGTATAAAGTGGGGGTGGGGGTTGGGATGGGTTGTCAGCTCCAGTCTGTATTCAGTGGCGATCTACAGCAGCGCTCTGTAGTAGCTCTGTTGCGGGCTGTCCTGGGGGTCTGAAGGCGGTCTGGAAGCCTGGTGGGGGGGAGTGGAACTGAGCGGTGGGGTTGCCTGTGGGAGGGGGCAGGTAGGGAGCCCAGCCGCTGGGAGCTCTGTGATGGAGGGGGAGGTGGCCGTCGAGAAGGCCGCTGTGGAGGGGCTGGGGGGTGGGCACCGCTGAGCTGGCAGGACCGTCCATCTCTGTTAGCGCCTGCAGGGACTTGAGCCAGTGTGGCGGGTTGTCGTCTTGGAGACAATCTAAACTGTTGCCTGCCGAGGATGGGATGCCTGAGGTGGAAACAGACGGCAAGTGAGACGAGCGACAGCAATGCTTCAAACTTTAGACCATAACAGAAACTCTGGCCGCTGCTAGTCAGGCAGGCCTCATGAATTTGTGTTGATGGGTGTAAGAGTCAACCCAACAAACGGGCAATTAGTGCAACAAGACTTTAAGGCATCAGGCTTACATTTAAACATATGAGTGAAAAATCAAAAATGCTTAAAGGATGAAGGAGGAAAGGGTATTATCACACATAAGAGATTTTCACACTTGTTCTTTTTGGGAAAGGAGTGATTTGTACACCTGAGACTGAGATGAGCATTAAAAGTAAAGCATATGATATAAATAGATCTGGACTAATCGTTTTACACCTTCGTTACAGATTTTTCAGAACAGTTTGACTTTTTTTCTTAAAGTTTCAGTTCTGGATAAATAAATAAATAAATGGGGATTTCTAATTTTCCTTAAATTATTCCTGAGCTCTCATCTCATATTGTAAACATATTGTTACAAACAAAAATAAACTAATATCAAAGAAAAAAAAAAAAAAAAAAGACAAGAGTGAATCAGATCTTTCATCACAGTGTTAATTCTGTGTTTGTAAAAAAACTACATGAAAATAACTTAAAAAGTTTGAAAGAAGTCTGACATTAAAACATAAGACGAAGCAATTCTTGTTTTTATTCTTTTAGAATTCGATTTGATCGCTGTTCGGTAGATGACAGAACAATTAGCCATATGTTTAAAATCTGTTTTGGTACTTTTAGGGTGGAATATTTGGTGCTTTCAACAACAACCTTCTCCGCAGTTTGCTGGAATTTCAGCCAATTCCCTCAGACTATACTGGTGAAATTGATCAACCTTTTCAGCTACTTCACTAATTACCTAGGGGACTGAGATCTGTTATTTTGATGCTTTAGGTCATTGCCTTTATGAATTATCATTTTGCCCCCAAGCTTTAGCTGCCTTTTTGATATTTTGCTTCACTATATGCAGCTAAACTGACACAGAACATGTAATCTGCTGTAGCCGCAACTCAGAACATTTAACTTTGAGTCGGAAGAATCTGGAAAGGCCCTCCAAAGTCAGATCTCTCACTCTTTAAAGGCCAACTTTAGATCCAATACGGCAGCTTGGAGGAGACCCAGGACACCCTGCAGGGACTATGTTTCTGGGCTGGCCTGGGAACGCCTTGGGATTCCCCCAGAGGAGCTGGCCCAAATGCCTGGGGAGAGGGACGTCTGGGCCCCCCTACTGAAGCTGCAACCCCTGCGACCCAACCCCAGATAAGCGGAAGAGGAGAATGAATTAATGGATGGATGGATGGCAGCTCCTTCCATCAGCAGTAGCTTGTAATGAAAACTTGTTTATTTTTTTTTTAAAGGTAAAATTACAGCAGAGCATCTAAAATCAAAAATTACAGCTTAAAATAACTTCCGTTTAAGGTATGTCAACAGCTTTGCCATATTAGCATCACAAATCAGGCTTAATGGGAGCCAACCAGACTTCCAATCAGTTTTTCTGAAAATGTTCCAACACCAAAAGAGCATTATTAAACAGCGATTCATCTTGTCACACCAGATAGTATTGCGTTTGGCCCAGCTTAAAAAAATCTGTCTACTAAAAATAATTTGGTATTTGCCACATTGATTAAATGCATAAGAGTATATCAACTATTACCTTCAAATATTTTTCTCTCCCTCATCATTATGGTATTTTCTGAACTAAATGTTAGGAAATCCAAACCTTAAAATAAACAATGCAGTTTAATTCAAAGCCAGAAAGTGAGAGAAAAAGTTATTTTTCTTTCTTTTTTTTATACAGAAGATAGATGTCTAGATTCAGCCAAAGAGTAAAAGAAAGAAAACCACATTTTGTTTCCAAAGATAACTGAAGAAGATTCCAGCAGGTATTTTTACCTGTGATGATAGCAGGATCCATCCAACTGGCTGTGCCGTCCCAGCTCAGGCTGTGTGAAATGCCCGCTGGCCCTGCTGGCCCACCGATGTGGTTAACACTGTTGGAGGACGAGGAAGATGAAGAGGAGGAGGAGTTTGGGAGGCCACCGAAGTTGATATTAATGTTGGGCAGAAGAGCTCTCAGTCCATCCTGCCACTCTTTCACATTTAAGCCATCTATAGAGCTGCTGTTTTCTGCAGGAGGGGGACAGAGATGCACACGGATCAGTTCCTCACTGATCAACCCAGAACTGACACTGCTTTATTTTTTGTCCACTAAGAAAATCAATATACTCTCATCAAAACATCCAGCTTAATGTTAGTCAGACATGCTTGCTTGTTGTTATATTAAATGTCTTCATAATGCATCTCACCTAATCTTTGTTTTAGCATGCTCTACTTTAATGGAACACATCAGCAGTGACCTAGCTGTGTGGTACCTGAAATGGGGATCCCTCCCAGGCCCGTGTTGTGCTGAGGGGGCAGATTCAGGTCCAAGATGTTACTGTGTGAGGCAGCACTGGCTGAGTGGTTCAAGTGTGCGAGGGTATTTCGTGTGGGGATGCCCATCCATGGGTGTCTGGCGGCTGGAGGCTGCTGCTGACCGGCCTGGCTGTTGTGACCACCGGGGAAACTGAAGGAGCTGTAGATGGCTCTGTGATGGAACTGGTGGACGCGCGGCAGGCCGCTGGGGAAGTGGTGGGATGTACTGGAATTGGATGACGGCAGGCCTGAACTGTGGCCGGCGCTGCCCTGTGGGAGCGGCCCGGGGGACGTGGGGCTCTGATCCTGAACTGATAACTCCTTCTCTATTAGGTCAGCTAAAGCCTTGCGGGTCACATCAAACGGATCGAAGCCGAGATCGTCGTCCTGCTGTTTGCTGGACGAACCGAAACCAAAGGCCGCTTGCCAGTCTGTTGAGGATGACACTGGTATTGTGTCTTTCAAAAGAGAAGAGGCTAGTTAGTTGGATTAGACGGTATAAGCAGTTTAATCAACAAATTATATTTAGATCTTAACAAGTATTTCTTTGTTTATTTACTGCATCTTCTATGACAGTTCCACAGCCACTGTGTTAGGAGGACAAAGATGCACAATATAGCTGCTACAAGACAATACTGTGTTTTTGCAAAGTGAATAAAAAGTTTAACATTTTCCATATTTTGACAGGTTAGATCCACAAACTGATTTATCTGTGTGAAACCACAAACAGCCTTAAGATGAAGGGGAGATTGAGGTTTAAGCTTCCAAGTACTTACAATTCCGCCATGGAAGAGACCCCAAAGAGATTACATAACCACTCTCATTATGATTCAATAGACCAATCAGATAGGCCATGCACAACAAAAGGCTCCAACAATCTGACTGAACGTGTGAAGGAGGATGGATCTCCGTGCTGCATAAATACATCAGCTCTTAAATCAGACATTGCTTTGATGCGGGCCACCAAAAGTGGCGGCCTAGTGGTTAGGGTATAGGGCTTGGGATCTTGAGGTTCTGAGTTCGACTCCCACAGATTGCCACTCAGGGATTAAGGCCCTTTTCCTTAACCCCACACTTAACCCCCGGGTGCTGCACAATGGCAGCCCACAATGCCCCAAGGGGATAGGTCAAATGCAGAGGTAAATGTCTCCAATGTGAGATCAATAAAGTTAAATTACTTTATAATTATGAAATGTCTTCAAAACGTTGAGCCAAAGTCCGGTTGCCTTCCAATTAGATCCTGTTTCTGTTTGCCATGACTCAGATAACAGTGGGATATTTTCTGCTTACAGACTAAACTATAGCATGACTGCAACTAAGGAGGAAATAAAAGTTTTTAAGGTAATGTGTGATGCGTACATTTCTGTTCAGACCAAACTGCTTAGTCTTCTACGAAAAATACCTCAAGCTCAGATACATGACAGTGGGCATCAACTTGAACATCTGGTTCATTGGCACCAATTCTGCATTGAATATATGTAGACTACTGGCCTTTTAGCATATAAAGAAAAAATCTCAGAATTGGGATTGCCTGGTCTTGATGACAATATGAATTCCTTCTTATTCACTTGGCGCATTTTGTGGGTTGCCAGCAGAGCTTTAGTGTGTTCATATTTAGGGCTGCAACAACGAATCGATAAAATCAATAAAAATCGACTTTTAAAAGCGTTGGCAACGAATTTCATCATCGATTAGTTGTGTCACGCGATTAATGCGTCATCCGCCGCCGTCGGCAGCTGCTGCCGTGGAAGGCTCCCCCATCCCAACCCCGTTCTCCCGCAGGAGTCCCTCTCAGCGCTGCAGTCAGAGCCGCAGGATGGTTACCCTCAGCGTCCAGACTGCAAATGAAGCGCGCATGCACCGGGATTGACGGCGCAAATTGATCACAATGATTAAAACAGCATGCGCTTTGTAAAGCGAAAAAAGTCGTAACATGCAACTTTTGTAAAAACAAATTAACATAACACGGAAGGACCACTGTTATGATGCAGCACCTGAAAATAAAACACATTGGAGCCTTCGATGGCAGTGAAGAGAGCTGATCAGCAGGGTGAGTGACCATGTTTGTTTTGTTTTAAAGAGGGGAAACGTAACGTTAGTTTCTCAGGTAGCTCTTCTGATGCTTTCCTTACCTTGTTAGTAGGTAACAGACAGTGATAAGGTTGGCTACTTATTTTACTTTTAATTTCAGTTGAATTAGCTTAAGCAGCGTTTATATTTTCTTTATAAATAAATTAACTTGCAAATTATGAGGGCAAGGCTTTTAAAGTTTAAATCTTCTGGCAAAGATAAAGTAAAGAAGATCCTGCAATTTATGGAAGTAAAGCAGAATAAAATCCAGCAAGATCAGTAATATGTCAATTAATTATATGCCACATTCCCATGTAAATGTCTGTCTTTGGAGGATGTGTTTTTTAGCACCCCTAGTTCTCTCATTTTTATTCCAAATAAAATTTATAATTTGAATCACAGGGCTATTTTTATCTCTATGGTTAAGTATTTTCTCAAGTAGCAACTTGAACTGCTATACTTTCCTGTCTTAAAAGGCAGAACTCTTCTAGTGTAAAAAAAACTCATTTGTTGAAATGGGGGGACCTATTGTTTGAACCCCTTAGGGGCTTTTAAAAACAAAAATGTCTTTTTTTGCGCTTTGTGAAACAAAGTAGCCTATATTTTGTGGATGTACAGCTACATTTCTCATGTAAGTTTTCGTAGTTTTAACACAAACATTTAGTTTTCATATTGCACCAGTACAGTTAATGAGCAACCTGTACTTGTGTGCTTGTTTGTTCTGTCTAAAATGTTTATTTTGGAATAAAGAGGTTAATATAAAAAAATATTTTTTGTCCGATTCATCGATTAATCTAAAAAATAATCGGCCGATTCATCGATTTTTAAAATAATCGTTAGTTGCAGCCCTAGTCATATTATTTTCTTAATTCTGTATTTTTTCCTACACAGCTTACGGCAAACTGACCTTTTAGAGCTTTCCTTTTGCTGACTGGACGACCAATTATCAGGTTCTAACCCGAGCTGTGGCTCTCTTCAACCATTAACCTCCGGACTGCTTCTCAAACCATGCTTACACCTACACCTGCATGTCAATTTACTATTATGTCGTATAGTATGAAATGAAGCGAGTTATGTTTGTGTTGATCCATTCCATGGCGTACCAATACTGAATTTTGTGGATTTAACCTGACAATTTTTAAAAAGCATTTAAGGCCATCAACGTTTTGCAGTACTGCATAGTTAAAACCTGTTTTTCAGATGAATGTTTAACGCAATCACAATTTAATGATACATGAACACAATATCTTGATTTACAAACAAGAAAACTGGTGTTGAATACCTGATGTGAAGAGTATCTGTGGTTCTGGTGTCATGGGCCAGTCAGAACTGCCACGGGGGGAGCTGGGGAAGGGGGGCAGGCCGGCGGGGAGGGGGTTTGGATGTCTGAAGTTACTGTTGTCTGAAAAGAGCGACTGCGATTCTGCTGCAGCGCCCTCAAAGGGCGAACGGGCCAGGTGGTCCGACATGCTGATGGGCACCACCAGGATGGGCTTCGTCAGGCCTGGGGGAGGGGAGGGGGAGTCACATGTAGGCATCTGCAGAAAGACAGAAAGCAGAGTCATGTGTTGGATTACTGAAGATCTAACTGGGTTTGTTTCATTATGGATCAGAGAAGGAAGACTTCTTGTTTCACCTGTTGTAAAGTTTCTCCATTCACCAAACCAACTGATTCTGGAGGTTTGTCATTAGGGCTGCTGAAGAAAAAATATAAATAGATCAGAAAAAAAACAAAAAAAAAAAAACATATCACTGACTGCAGAGTAGATTTGCAGTAGCTGGAGATGTCTACATTACCTATTACTTTCACAGTTAGAGGAGAAGGGGGATAAGGTAGGACGCTGGCCAGTACCCAGCTCTGATTCTAGCCCATCTGAATTACTAGCTTCTTGGTCTGGATAGTCTAAAAGCGGAGGGGACTTGCGGTCTTCTGAAAGTCCATTTGCCAGTTTGTTGTGCCCTGACAGCGTTGGCCAGCCATCTTTACCATTGCTACTGTTAGTTCTGTTATAAAGCAGGAGAATATCAAATCATTAAGCGCTACGCTGGGACCGAGCAGCAGAAAAGACAGAAAGAAAAAAAAGACAAACCTCTGTGTGGAATTGGGTTTACTATTAGATTTTTCTGTTGCACAAGCTGGAGGTTGTAGAAAGCCAGGATTTAATTTGTAGAGGTCTTGGAGGAGTTTCTGCTCATATTCTTGATGTTTCCCCGCCTTGGAAAAAAATTCAGAATTAAATAGATTATTGATCCGCTAAAGGCAAAAATCTAAATAACTTAGCATATTTTCCAAGAGAAAATATAAAATTACCTGCATCTCCTCCTTAGTAAAGCTAGCCGCTTCATCCCCCAACTCATGTAGATACATACAATCAGGTTTGGGACATTGCATACTTTTGAGGAAGTAACTGCAGTACTTTGTTGTGCCTAAAGAAGCCTGTAGGATGAAGACAGAAACAGGAGCTTTACTATATGCAACCCAAAAATCAACACAGCGGTGGGATCTTTTTGTATTTTCCAAGAGCAACATAAAAATAAAACAAACAAGACATATTCCATAAAAAAAAGATTACATTCACCACACAAACATAGCATTGAAAGCCAGAGTAAATACAAGAGAAAGGCTGACCGGTTTACCTTAAGTGTTCTGCCATCGACGACCACGTTGTTCACACACTGTATTGCTCTTAAAGCATCTTCAGAACGGATGTAAGTGACATAAGCGCTGGCACTGGGCCCCTGCATGTCAAACACAAAGTAAACAGATAAATCAAATGGAAAGTTTTCTAATTAATGCATTTCCTAATCTTTCCATTGAACACTCCATGACCAACTTCTTATAAAAAATGCAGTTTGTTTCCAATACATCATAAATATATTAATAAACATTGAAGCTTTAATTCAAACATCATTTATTCCTTAGAAAGATCCACTGACCTGTGAACCTGCGTATGATGTGCTGTTGTTGATGACTACTTTATGAATTTTCCCAAATCTCCCAAAATACTCTGGTCGTTTTAGGACCTGTACGGAAAATAAGACAAAATGTGAGATGTGCTCTATTATAGACAGTAATCATGTACAATCTTATCTAGGTTTCATTTCCAGGGGTAGTAGAGATGTACCAGTCAAACCACCAGTTTGAGCTTCAAAATCTGACATTTCTCTCTAAACCAAATACATATCAAATATATGATATTTTCCTTTATTCATTAAATCTTAACATTCCCACCAGAATAATCAGAAGTTATGGTCCTTCAGAAAAAAAGGAATCTGAATAGCAGGAAAATAGGTATTTGCCAAGAAATTTCAAAATGCTGCATTTTTAAGAAGGACACTGAGTGTTTCTCAGCATTCAACAATGTAAAAAACTGCATGTTTGGTTTATTAAGTTGAATGTCTACTTTACAATAGTCCATAAGGCTACAATTTTCTGTCTAGTTTTAGAGCATGTTATATTGACTGAGAAAGTATATCATGTTGTACTCACTTCAGGATCAGCGAGCCGCTGCGACAGCCCCACCACAAACACAAGGTTCCTCTGGACCACTCGGACGCTCGCCAGATGTTTGCGGTTTTCTGTCACCTTTTGCTTTTTCTCGTTCTGTTTCTGCTTCTTTTCATTCTTTATCCTTTGGATTTCCTCCTGTGACAGAGGCTTGTACACAGCGGGGTCCTCTGGGTATGGCTACATGAAAACAAATAGGATTTAGTGTTTGAAAGTGTAAACGGGATGAACTTACAGCATCTGAGCACAACACAATCATCCCCTGCAGATGAATTCTCTCTCATCTCGATAAATCTCTTCTGCACCTTTCTGCAGGCAGGGCAGAGGCCGTTCTCGTCTGTGCGGATGCGGTGCCAACAGAAACGGCAGATCTGGTAGCCACAAGTGCAGGGGAAGAAATTGACGTCATCAATCTCCAGGGGCTCCATGCACAGAGGGCACTCCATGGGGTCGTCCTTCATTTCAGGGCTGTGGGACATCCTATTGCACAGCAAGGTTGAGTTTTACTGAAGCTGGTCACAGAGCACGGGGCTATGTGAAGGAAAAAAAGAAAAAAAAAAACAAGCAAAAAAGTAAACACAAAAACTCCATCTGCAAAGATCTATAAACTATGTAAAACTTGCAAACTTTAACTTTATATATATATAGGTAGAATATGTTTAGATTTAGTATTACTATACCCTTTGTAAATTAATGTAAAGAAATATTGCTTTCTAAATAAAATACTAATAACAAAAAAAGATTTAGTGCTATGTATCCTTTACAAGTTACTTCTATGGTGCATTAGAAAAATTGTGTTCTAATAGTTCTAATCCAACTAATCTATCTAATCTAACTAATATACTGCCTCCTTAGAAACCAGTAGCATACTAAAGGTTTATCTTTTCAGCTGTAAGAGATGTGAAGACGTCATTAGACTTGTCAACAATTTCACAAAACTCCTTTCTGTACATGAAAAGACAAGATCAAAGATAAATTCTGTACCTTCAAGGGACACACTTTTTGAAAAAAAAAAAAACTATTTTTGGGGAAATAAAACAACTGATTTGAACTTTTAAACTAAGTTTACTTTCTGACATATAAATCACTAACTTGAATAACATGAAAACAACATGTAATCTGGATTGAAAAAGGAGTCCAACGTCTATCAAACTTGTAAAGCTCTGAAGCAGGAGACAACAGTCGATGTATAGCTGTCTTGGAGAAAAAAAAGGGGTGAATCTACTAAGAAACAAACGTAAAAAATAAATATGTTCACAAAGACACAACTCAAGCAGAAATTGACAACAAAAAAAGCAACCTGTCTGCAAATTTTTAACGAAGTGGTCATTCCCAAAAGGGAGTGAAATGACAAAAAACTTCAAAACCTTGAAACCATGTTTTTTGAGGATCTACTCTGTTCTTTCGTATTTCTAAATCAGAAAGAACACAAAGTCCAGGTGTGTTCATCACTGAACTAAAACGGACCTGAATGGCTTTGATATTAAGAGTTTATATTCCTCTTTTGATCTTCAGAAAAGGGATTTAGGAATTTGCTAAACACTTAGATCTCCATGTTGTCTGATTTTTAATCTAATTTAAACCTCTGGAAGATAAGAGACAAGCAAGTAGCGCAGTATTGAGGGTTGTTTGTAAAACTACTGTTCATGTTTTAACATGCATTTTAAAGGTCCACGCCAGAAGACTAAAATTAAAAATATGACAACACATTCGGGTTTTCAAAACATTATTCAAGATTTCACTTTGTATTTACAACATCTGAGAAAAAATATTTTTTTCAAATTCTTTTACACTTATCAAAGCAACTATTCCAGTTCACTAAGATGTTGTTAAGAACATTATTGACTTCTTTGACCACAGAAATTGCTATACACTTAAAACTGTGCCGGCCATTTGTTGTTCGGCATAAAAATCATCAGATACCTAACTGTGTTATTGTTTTCAACTGCGGCGCTAACAGAAGCTCGTCCAGCAGCAGCCTGTTGATTACTGAAAGTGCCTTGGTATAAACAGCTGTTGTCACAAAAACCACAGCAAAGAAGCACATGAGAACATGACATGACTGCCTGTGTCATCCGAGTTTTCATCAGCACTTACAAAAACAATACTAAAGTGGTTCTGTTTAGAGTAACTATTTTAAAACAACTAAAGCTTTCTTTCAGATTTATAGATTTAAGTCATTAACCAAATGTCACATAAAGTGACAAGAGTTTGAATCATAGAGAATTTTAGTACTCTTATCCTACATGTTGCTAATAATGCTATGCCTGTGAGCTGGCTGAAAAAAGATTCCTACACTCATCCCTCTTGGAACAGAGGAAAATGTAGCTGTCTAGAAACATTTTTAGTGGTGAAAATAATGGACAGTGAGTATCACCAGCCAAGCAACAAGCATATCTGTTGACCAGCACACTGCAGCTAGGTACCTATGAAGAAAGCTAGACTCTACTAACTCCATCAGCTTGAGGCTTTAAAAAGCAAAACTGTACAATAAGAATATTACATGCACTTCAAAATTTGAAATATGTGCATTAAATATTTCAGCTTAAACCTATGAGTCAAAAAAACAATAAAATAAATACTACAACTTTTTATAGCTAACAATTACTGTTTAATTACACCTATCATTTTAGCTAGGGGTGTTCCTTCCCTGCCTCGTATAAAAGTAGATGGATCATTTTTTCTGTACATACCAAAGATAGAGCGGTATTTTTACTCAAGGTTGAACGGGAAATATCTCAAACTGGCTCATGCCTTGTCCGACAAGGTGCAAAAATAATGCAACAAAGAGGTTATGTAACGATTTTAATAGGCCTGTTCAAATAAATACAAACTCTTTCAGGGAGAATATTAAATAACCTGCAATTTTATTTTAAAACCAAATCAACCTGAAAGCAAACTTCACAGCATAGGTAAACATATCAAGCATAGTCCAGTTGGTGAGGTTAAGATTTGCTGAAGGACTCCCAAGTTTTCTTGAGAGAGTTTCAGTAATTGCTAAACACCAACAGAGTCGGGCTAGAAACAGAAATGAAGCATCCAAGTGTTAATGCGGATGTTGTACTAACATCTCGTAGGTCGACATCGTCTGACACGTCATAATATGAGTTAAAAGGAAACATATAACAAAGATGGGATATCTATGAAGCAAAAAAAAAAAAAAAAAAAAGACAGCTCTCTTCAGATAAACCAAACTCGGGATTCATCGTGACAACACCGCTGCCAGTATCCAGTATTGGTCACTCTCTGACCAACCCCAACCGACAATAGCTAAACGAGAGGAAGTTAATTTAGACGAAACGCAAACATTTCAAATGCTTGGCAGCGGTCCGCTAATAAACACACAAACAAGTGTATCTCCACATCACAGTCTCTTTTTTAAAACCAGAATACATCGATTAAATCCCTGATAGGAAAGCTTAACGGCTCTGTCAGAGACCAGGTCTGTCTTTTGGAACTGACGTTATGACAGATGTTATTTGAATAAAGCTGAGCTAAGCTAACATTAGCTACATTAGTAAGAGAAGCCGGTCTGCATTTAGGCAGATATCCAAATCTACTGAAACGCCATTCACAAAAACAAAACACAATTGAATCTATATCAACCTAAATTTGACTTTTTGTTAACAATGACAACATGACATGACGTTACAGAGCGCAGAAAGTGACAGCTTGGGTAATGCTAAGCGATTAGCCTGCACGCTAACACTATCCCCAGAAATGTACGACGCGGCCTATAGCAGCTAACACTGAACTTTTGGCCTTATAAACAATTGACATTGGTTTGAGGGCACACATAATGCCTGGACAGTAAATCAATGGTTTTAGGAAAAACCTCCAATCAGTTTTTAGGCTTGAAACGGAACCGCCTAAATTTTATTCGCTAGATGTAGGATGAAACCCAACTTGGCTAACGTTAGCGTTACTTACCCTGTCCGTATTTAGCTTAGGAATCCACTCCAAAGGAGTCACACCAAACTGGGCGGGGGTTGCCAGCCAATATACCTGAAATGGCAAATTTTCTAAATATATTCACTTACGATAACAGTAATCGCGAGTTTCTGTTCAAATCGGGAGGTTGTAAAGATGTTTTGCCCTTTCTTTTCTTGGTATTGTTAAGACAAATTACGCTCAAACCACCATCTTAGCTAGCAATATAGTAGGGAGGGGGGAGCGGGGCAAGTATTCGGCTCCATTGAGTCTGCGCAGAGTGATAGAGCATTGTGGGAAATTGAGTTTTTATATTTTACACGCCCTGACAGCCAAAG
The DNA here is from genome assembly GCA_030533445.1 of Cyprinodon diabolis. Lineage (NCBI taxonomy): Eukaryota > Metazoa > Chordata > Actinopteri > Cyprinodontiformes > Cyprinodontidae > Cyprinodon > Cyprinodon diabolis. The sequence continues at coordinate 43,582,285 of CM060063.1, read as the reverse complement.
CGGTAAAATGATGTGTAATGTACAGCAATACAGGTCCTTCTCAAAATATTAGCATATTGTGATAAAGTTCATTATTTTCCATAATGTAATGATACAACTCGAACATTCATATATTTTATATTCATGTATTGTCTTAATACAGATAATGTGGGCATACAGCTCATGACTCAAAATTCCCATCTCACAAAATTAGGATATTTCATCCGACCAATAAAAGAAAAGTTTTCTTAGTACAAAAAAAGGTCAACCTTCAAATAATTATGTACAGTTATGCACTCAATACTTGATCAGGAATCCTTTTGCAGAAATTACTGCTTCAATGCGCTTTGACATGGAGGCAATCAGCCTGTGGCACTACTGAGGTGTTATGGAGGCCCAGGATGCTTCCATAGTGGCCTTTAGCTCATCCACAGTGTTGGGTCTTGCATCTCTCAACTTTCTCTTCACAATATCCCACAGATTCTCTATGGGGTTCAGGTGAGGAGAGTTGGTAGGCCAATTGAGCAGTGATACCATGGTCAGTGAACCATTTACCAGTGGTTTTGGCAATGTGAGCAGGTGCCAGGTCGTGCTGAAAAATGAAATCTTCATCTCCATAAAGCTTTTCAGCAGATGCAAGCATGACATGCTCAAAAATATCCTGATAGCTAGCTGCATTGACCCTGCCCTTGATAAAACACAGTGGACCAAAACCAGCAGCTGATATGGCACCCCAGACCATCACTGACTGTGGGGACTTGACACTGGACTACTGGCATTTCGGCATTTCCTTCTCCCCAGTCTTCCTCCAGACGCTGGCACCTTGATTTCCAAATGACATGCAAAACTAAGCAACAGTCCAGTGCTGCTTCTCTATAGGTCAGGTCAGTTGCATCTGCCGCAGTTTCTGGTTCAAAAGTGGCTTGACCTGGGCATGTGTAGCCAATTTCCTGCACACGCCTGTGCACGATGGCTCTGGATGTTTCTACTCCAGACTCAATCCACTGCTTCCGCAGGTCCCCCAAGGTCTAGAATCGGCCCTTCTCCACAATCTTCCTCAGGGTCCGGTCACCTCTTCTCATTGTGCAGCGTTTTCTGCCACACTTTTTCCTTCCCACAGACTTCCCACTGAGGTGCCTTGATACAGCCCTCAATCTGCAGGGTTACTAGTGAAATTTCTTATACCTCATCCTTGTTATTTTCTATAATTGTGATGCTACATGTTAAGGCTGCTGGATCATACAAGGACCACTTTTCCTCAGTCTGCTTCATTCTATCTCTGTGATTCAATCCTGGATTGAATTATCAGCTGTGCTGCTGCCATCGATATCTCTGTTTATAGAAGTTGGAGGTTGGCCTGTTTCCAGTGTAGTACTGTGTCTTTTACTGTGATAAACTGTATGAACTCTCTTTCATTCTCTGACAAGAGAATTGGCTTCAAGCTCATCTGCCTGGCTGTGTCTTTCCCAGACAGGGCCACCCATGGAGGAGTAAACTTTTGTATATCTGCTTCTTTTTGTGTGTCTGCTCCTATCTCTTTGAACCCATCTACAGAAAGCAGCTCACACAGAGCCTGGTTCTGCAGGAGGTTCCTTTATTGTTTGAAGGGAGATTTCCTCTCCACTGTCACTCCATGCATGCTTGGTGTGAGGGACTGATGAAAAGTCAACAACAAAATGCAAGTGAAAGCGTTTTGTAGAATACAATTATGATACATCGTCCGGATATATTTAGAAAATAATACTAATATTAACTCAGTAATTATAAATCATGGAGGTTATTATTCTTTAACTGAAACCATTAAATTGTATCTCGTTACTAGAAACCTAAATGTGTATTACTGGGTGCATAATAAGATCATTGTTTTCCACATGGCTAAAATACAATTAGTATGGGATCGAAAAAATCGCCAGTGTTTTTTCCTGTTTGGCATAATTTGTTAAAATGGGTGGGGACTGACTGCTAATCTTTATTGTTCTCCACAGTCCCCTCTCTCCAATTAAAAGAAGGCATATGTAAGGTTGTACTTGCTATAACTGTTGTGGTGGGCGCCCTTCATGTAGTATGAGCTTGATCGAATTCAATGGGGGTAAAGGATGATGGGCCTTTATCAGAAACCAGAAGTTGATATGATTTGATACAATCAATTAACTTACGTCTAAACCTACTGCCTCATATCACTGTCCGGGTGTTGTTATGGAAGTTTCACTCTTGGGAGCTGTGACTGGAAAACATGTATCGTCCTCTGGCTCATCTGCTGGAATTTCCCATAGAAAAGTAGACTCCAGTTTCTTCTCACCATCTATAGATTCTACTCTTAACTCATATTCCTTTTTCTATTTGGAAAACTATTATAACTGATTCTAAACGCCAGTCTACAGTTTATACCTTTTTGATCTTGTATCTTTTTATCTGGAAATGTAAAGGAATTACACAACTGACGTCTGTCGTTGATAAGCAACGATGTTCTAAATCAACTTGTCATTGTCACAAAGACAGTACCTATCTGTTCGACCACTGCAAATCCTACATGGTTACCCAGTTGGTCTCTAAAACATGATTCATGAACAACTAAGTGACTCCCACAGCCATTAATGGACTCGACACCAAGACTGATCTCAATCTGGTGTACTTCATGGTTTCTGCCACACACTGATGAGGTTCTTCCTAGCATGCAAGAGGAATCGTGTTTGCAGGTTTGGAAGCGTTGCATTTTTAGACTTAGACTTTAGACTTAAACAATGTTTACTGTTATTTTGTATACATAGTGTGGACACAAAACGAAATTTCATTTAGTACAGCTTTTCAGATGGTAAATGAAAATTTCCATTCCATAAAGAGCATCAGTGATCAAATGTAAACAGTGTGGGAGAAAAAAACATGGTGCAAAAAATGCATTGATATTATGGCTATGTCTGGATTTGTCAAAAGCGGCATGTCCTGCAAGCATCTTGCCTGTGTTAAGACAAATTTGCCATGACTGATCAATTCAGCAATCTTGTGGAGTGTCGTGATAGTTATGGTGGCAGCTTTTTTATAAGCATGAGAAACTCCTGTTAGTCCTTGACAGCTTGATGGCCAGCTTTGTGCCACATTGTCCAGTTTAGTGCTATAATAGGCAATCGTCTGTTTTCGACGACAGTGACAGCGTTCCTGTATTAGCAATGCCGAAACATACATATCTTGTCTATTGGCAACATAAAAATAGAAAGGCTTGTCATAGTCTGGCATTGTCAGCATTCATGCTCTCTGAATTTCCTGTTTTAATGTCGCAAATGCTATATTTGCCTCTGCTGTCCATTTTAGCAATAACTTCAGTGATTGATTACCTGAGTCCTTCATGAGTTCTTTGAGTGGTGTCATGTTGGGTTCAAGGCATCTAACCCACATGCAGAAAACACTCTTAAACAGGGAAAAAGTTTAAATGATTTATTTGCAATGTATACAAGTTAAATGGAGCTCAGGTTCTGGGTTCTTCTGACTGGTCACGGGAAGGAAGCCACTGAGGAGGACAGAGTAGTTAGAGTTGATCCAGGAAACTTGCAGTTTACAGATGATGGGAATGAATACCAGCTCAGAGAGGATTCTGATCAGCAGGGGGGGAACCTTGTGAGTCCAGAGGCTAGTCGGCAGGCAGAGGGCTGAGGACAGAGGCAGAGACTGAGACTGAGACTGAGTGCAGGCAGGCAGATTCCAGGCAGAGATTTCTATCTCCAGGATTTCAGGTTTCCAGAAATGTCAGGATCTGTGAGGCAGAGAGAAACAGGTTCAGACAGGTTCACAAAATCAGGGTTCTGATCAGGCAGGCTGGCTCAGGTTTACTCTACCATTGCTGGCAAACACTCTCGCAGGGAAGTGTCAGCCTCCTCCTCCTTAAATAGGTCCTCTGATGAGGAGACAGGAAACAGGTGTGTAGGAGTGAGCTCATGCCTCAGGAGGAAGATCTCAGGCGCCCTCTGGTGGAGAAAGTGGACAAGCGTCCAGATCCCAACAAGTGGTGCTGTTTTCTCTGCTGTCTGTAATGAAACATGTCATTCCCAGGAACATCATCATCTCACCGACCGTGAATGGGGCTTTACTCAGACCTTCTAGCCGAGAAAATGCCTTGTGAAATCTGTCTAGCCAAATATTCCATATGGTTAACAGGATTGCAGTTTTGTTCTAGAAACTTTGTGTTCTCCTTCAGCCAACCGCTAAAGTACTTTTATAGAATATAGTAGAACTTTATTGATCTCACAATGGAGAAATTAACTTGTGACATTGGCTCTTATAAATAAACAGGAGGTGCACATAGGAGGACAAGGTGCATGAAGTATATAGAGTACATCCAGAAATATACAGTGGATGGTGAAAAATAAAGGAGATATTTAAGGTGACTTATATATACAGTATCTTATGTACAGTAAAGTGGCAGGTAAAGAGTGGTTTCTGGTTTGTTAGATAGATAAATAGTATGTTATTGAAGTGTTATTACACCAGATCATAGTGCAGTGCCATTGTAAAGTCTGATGGCAGCAAGAATGAATGACCTGTGGTAGCGCTTCTTTTTACACATGCGGTGTATAAGTCTGTTACTGAAGGAGCTGCTCAGCTCCGCTACAGTCTGGTGCAGGCTATGAAAGGCGCTGTCCATGATGGATATATTCTTGGGCAACACCCTCCTCTCAACCACCTCCTCCACCAAGTCCGAAGTGCAGCCCAGGATAAAAGTGGCCCTTCCCACCAGCTGGTTCAGTCGCACTGCCAGGGGTCCAGCAGACAACGGTGTAGAGAGGGCTGAGGCAACCAGAGAGTCATAGAAGGTTTTTAGCAAGGGCCGGCTCACTCCAAAGGACCTCAGCCTCCTCAGGAAGTGAAGGCAGCTCTGGCCCTTCTTGTACAGGGCATTTGTGTAATGAGTCCAGTCCACTTTATTGCAGATTTTATGGACAATCCTCCAATGTTGGAGCACAAATCAGTCAATCATCCACATACTGTAGAAGGGTGCAGTTTATTTAAAGCCCTTCTAGGTCTCGACTTAGTATTAGATTTAACATGTGTGGACTATGTTTAAATGTGACAGGAGTGTGTTATTCAATTCTTTTCCTCTGTATGGTAATGCAAACAAGAACCTCGACTTTTTAGCTAATGGAATGCTAAAGAAGGCTGAACAGAGGTAAGTTGCCATAAGAAATTTGGCTTCTGATGGTGCAGAGCTTAAGTGAGTAGATTTGGCAAATCAGCCGGTGTGTCCCGCATGATTTGGTTCATTGATCGCAGGTCATGAACATAGCGATACTTTGATTTATCTGCTTTTAGAACAGGAAAGATTGGAGTATTGCACTGACTTGTTTGTATCAGAACTCCAGCTTTTAGTAGCCCTTAAGGGGTTTTGCTTAGACCTTCCTCTGCCTCTGTTTTTTAAAGGGCATATTGGATGGATTGGAGTGACATTAGGCTTTAGCTCATTCTCAACTGGAATGACAAATCTTACCAGCCCAACATCTTTGTCATGTTTGGACCACAGATGGTCTGCTACTTTTTTTAGCATCTCAGTAAACAATGAGTCATCTTCTGATAGCCTAATTACTGTATTAGGTTTTCTCTGAGAAGTTACCTGCTGAAGAAATCTTATTCAGTAAAATACTCACCTTTACTTATAGAAAGTACTGTAATTTATTCTAGCAATTATCAAAACAGGTCTCTTTTGTAAATGAGATCATGGATCTCAATGAGACAGCTTCTATAAATAAAGGTGAAACAAATAAAAAAAAAAATAATAAGGATGAGGGAAACTGAAATCAGAGGTGAACAGTTGAGAAAAGAGACACTTGAAAAATTGCATTATAATAATTCAAAACCAAGCTCGGGATTCTTAGATTACAAAGTCAGAAATGATAGCACTCCAATTAAAACTGATAAAGAAACTTCAAGTATTTTATTGAAAAGGTAACAGACATACACTCACTGGCCACTTTATTAGGTACACCTGTCCAACTGCTCGTTAACACTTAATTTCTAAGCAGCCAATCACATGCCGGCAACTCAGTGCATTTAGGCATGTAGACATGGTCAAGACAATCTCCTGCAGTTCAAACCGAGCATCAGTATGGGGAAGAAAGGTGATTTGAGTGACTTTGAACGTGGCATGATTGTTGGTGCCAGAAGGGCTGGTCTGAGTATTTCAGAAACTGCTGATCTACTGGGATTTTCACGCACAACCATCTCTAGGGTCTACAGAGAATGGTCCAAAAAAGAAAAAACATCCAGTGAGCGGCAGTTCTGTGGGCGGAAATGCCTTGTTGATGCCAGAGGTCAGAGGAGAATGGCCAGACTGGTTCGAGCTGATAGAAGGGCAACAGTGACTCAAATAACCACCCGTTACAACCAAGGTGGGCAGAAGAGCATCTCTGAACGCACAGTACGTCGAACTTTGAGGCAGATGGGCTACAGCAGCAGAAGACCACACCGGGTGCCACTCCTTTCAGCTAAGAACAGGAAACTGAGGCTACAATTTGCACAAGCTCATCGAAATTGGACAATAGAAGATTGGAAAAACGTTGCCTGGTCTGATGAGTCTCGATTTCTGCTGCGACATTCGGATGGTAGGGTCAGAATTTGGCGTCTACAACATGAAAGCATGGATCCATCCTGCCTTGTATCAACGGTTCAGGCTGATGGTGGTGGTGCCATGGTGTGGGGAATATTTTCTTGGCACTTTTTGGGCCCCTTGGAACCAATTGAGCATCGTTGCAACGCCACAGCATACCTGAGTATTGTTGCTGACCATGTCCATCCCTTTATGACCACAATGTACCCAACTTCTGATAACTACTTTCAGCAGGATAATGCACCATGCCTCATTGTCATGTTCATTTCTTGAACATGACAATGAGTTCACTGTACTCAAATGGCCTCCACAGTCACCAGATCTCAATCCAATAGAGCATCTTTGGAATGTGGTGGAACGGGAGATTTGCATCATGGATGTGCAGCCGACAAATCTGCGGCAACTGTGTGATGCCATCATGTCAATATGGACCAAACTCCCTGAGGAATGCTTCCAGCACCTTGTTGAATCTATGCCACGAAGAATTGAGGCAGTTCTGAAGGCAAAAGGGGGTCCAACCCGTTACTAGCATGGGGTACCTAATAAAGTGGCCGGTGAGTGTATTTTCATTTTAAAAGAAAGATTTGAGAAACAGGTCACCACATTAGGTTCTGTAGTTACAATTTACTTTCTAAAACAAAAAAAGGTTGAGGTTTTAAAAAAGGAAAAAAAAAAAGCTAACACTTTGAAATTTGAATCTTATTCTACCCTAACAAAGCGTGGTGTGGGCCAATTTTGACCCTGGATTTTGTTGGGGTCAATAGAATCTAAGGTAAGAACTGGTGCGATGGGATGTGGCGATGTTAGGGACATCCTTGCAGCCAGGAGGCCCATCCGAACGCAGCTGTCTGTGTCTTTTCCCTGAAGAATCCCTGCCATCAAAGCACCTGCAAAACTGCCAACATAATAAATAATTATATAGAAAAAAAAATTTGAAAAGTGGAAGTACTGAGCAGCAGGTAGATTGGATAGATTTCTAGCACCTATCTCCTGCTCCCGACACATTCATTGTCTCCTCTGGGCTTACAGCCAATGCTGGGTAGTGTAGTGCACAAAGCTGCCTCTTCTGCAAATACAAATTCAGAAAATTAATTCCTCAGTGTTGATATATTCTCTTCATCATCAAACTGCATTTTAAAGGTGCCTACCCCTTTTTGTTTTTTTGGCTGCAGGTCAACTGAGCCTGCATTGTGCTCGCCACATAGCAGCACACCATTAGGTCCAAGAGTCACCACCAGACAGTGAAGATTCTCCAGAAGAGGGCGTGAGAGAGCCACAGCAACCCTCAGGATCTCATCAAGAGTGCTTGGCAGCACTGAGGTAGGCATAGAGATCAACCACATTATGAGCTACCATCAGATAGTGTGCATTCACAAGAACTCTAGCTGGGAGTTTGTATTTTGCACCATAAGCAAGTGCAAATAAGGAGGAATTCAATGTGGATAAACCAGTAAAAGTTACCTTCAGGCACTGCATGACCTAGAGTTTTATTCATCATGCACAACTCTGCCATGTTTGGAGAGGAATAAGACAAATACTTCCAAGCATCCGAGAGGAATGGTTTACATGCTTTTTCTGTATCTGTTGGTTCATACCAAACTTAGACAAAGAGGATAGCCATTGTTTTATTAGACACTTAAGATTCTGCCCACGTTTACTTACGACCTCTGGGTCATCATCCTTTTATACTCACTATTGAAGTTGTACTTTCCAGCAAGATTGCAGACATAGTTGATGGTGGGGGCTGGGATGTTTCCATCAAGACACACAAGTGTGGCAGATGAAATCTGTTTTTCAAACTGGGAGACCTTTCAAAACACATTTACGGGTAGACAGACATATTGCAGGAGAGAGAAATAAAAAGGCAATTTCAGGAAGTCATAAAGCAAAAAGGTCCTTAAAGACAAAAAAACAAAAAAAACTGATAGTATATGGAACCTCACATAAAGATGTTTATAGAGTATAAAACAAGGTCATCTTTTTAGGCGGTTTTATAATATAGAAAACCCAAACATAACATAGAAAACCCAAAATGCTCATGTAAGTAAATCTGTTGAGTAGGGGAATAAAATCCCTATTTTTAAGTTTTAGGTTTTTTTTAAAACTAAATCAAAAGACACAATTACAGGGGTTGTTGGTGTCAATATCATCTGGAATCTACATTTGCAAAAAGGACAGAATGTCTTAGTCTGCTGCAACATTTCATAAGCTGGCAGCATAAACAGATGTGTATGTTTAACCATTTCTTTATGTTCATTATTTATTTGGTTCTCTTCTATTCTCACTTCTATTCAGATCATCCTATACGTATATTATCTAGATCAGCGGTCCTCAACCACCGGGCCGTGGACCGGTACCGGTCCGTGGGTCATTTGGTACCGGGCCGCACAGAAAAAAGTATATATATACAGTATATATATATATATATATATACATATATATATATATATATATATACATATATATATATATATATATATATATATTTATATATAATTTATCGACGATCAGAGTCTGAGTGATGTTTTATTTTGAAAAATATAAAAAGTTGCGGTATCCTCTCCCAATTACATCAAGGCAAGGCAAATTAATTTGTATACATCAGTCGGTGCTTCTGTGTCTCTTGACACAGGTTAATTCAGTTCAAGACTCATCCTATCTATAACCTCCTATCTTTGTGAAGCGGGATTTTCTGCGGTTACAGCAACCAAAACAAAGCTACGGAGCAGACTGGACATCAGGAGCACACTTCGTCTGTCATTTTCTCCGATTACGCCTAGATGGGACCGGCTTGTTGTTTTATTTTTATGCTGTTTGTATTTATAATTTTACATCATCGTATCAACCCCCCCCCCCCCCCCCCCCCCCCCGGCCGGTCCGTGAAAAAATTGTCTGACATATAGCGGTCCGTGGTGCAAAAAAGGTTGGGGACCGCTGATCTAGATGATTAAGGCTCAAGAAGGTGGTGAAGATTTTCATTCAGCAAGGTCATAGTCATTCCAAAAAAGTTGAAAAACAATCTCCTGGACTTTGTTTTCCAAGTTTGAAGACATATCGCCTCCCATTAAGGAAGCTTTTTCTATTAAAAATGTCAGAATTAGCGTTGAGTTCGAGGATTTGTAGAGAGGACCAAAAACAAGGCCTTGTTTTGGCTTAGAAAACATGCAAATTGAACCGGAAGAACAGTCGACCCCTTACATGATACTGATCTTTGCCTCTGAAAAGGGGATTGTTAGGGGGAATTGAGTTACCGCGTAAAACTTACATACTGTTCTGTAATTTGCTTATGAATGTCCATGTCTCCCAAGCCAAGAGTAAGTTCGCCATTTTGATTGATAACAGCACAGTATGTAGCCGTGTTCTGCTTTTCCAGCTTGGCTACACCGCTCGTGTTCTAAAAAGAAATATTAGAAAAAGATTTTAAAATACAATTTGAGGTGGCATGACTTAAATTTTTGTTCCAGATTCTGTTAAAGCTCTCTTACCATATGTTTACAGTAGTTAAAAACTGCATCACCGTTTGCATCGGCTCCTGTGACTGAGATGAACAGAGGCCTCTTATCTAACCTACTCAGCGAGTCTTGGGGAAAAACATAGAAAAGAATGTGTGAGACACAATCAGACTGATCGAACACGTCTGCACAAACACAATCAGATAAGAAAACACTAACCAGCGATGTTCCTTCCCACACCACCAAATGACTGACACACACTTCCTGGATTGGTCTGTCCAAACTGAAAGAAAGACAGATTCTCAGATTCTTATTTTCACTCTGTGGGCAGCAGTGTTTCAGATAAATTTGTAATGAAATACTTACATGAAGTGTTTCTGTTTTCCCTTTGGCAATGAAATCTACATTTATTCCTCCTATAATAACCTGGACAAGAAAATTCAATCATTGCATTTGTTTTGGGGATTTCTTTAAAACAAAAATGTGATAAATAAGGCAACAATATATGGTCTTTTTTCATACTCACAACATCTGAGTCTTTCTGGGGGTTTCCAACATCCTGACTTGTATTTTTTGTTCTTTTTTTACTCATCTGCTTTGACAGCGCACAGGCTATCTGACTGCCAACTTTTGCATTGTTATGAATCAGAGCAATGTCTAAACGTGGCATGTTAAGGACGGTTTGGTAATAACCAACAGATTACCAGCAATAGAAGCTAATATTCTATGACTTTATTAAGCTGATATTGAAGCTGCCTCATCTTATTTATTAAAGTATTTCAGATATTCATTCAGCTTCTATTAGATTCAGATAGTAAGGATACTGGCTTGGAGGGACTTTCCTTGAGTTAACTCATTGACCTTTTGAAGAATAAAGGGTGTAACATCTCTGCCTTTAATACCTTGAACACTGGGGAAACCACAGAGACAACAGAAAGTAATAAGTGTTATATAAATTTTATATATACATTTTTTCTACTGGCCAGTGATCAGTATATGCAGCCATCAGAGGTGGAAAAAGTACTAAAATATCATACTCAAGTAAAAGTACCAATACTTGGATGAAATATTACTCAAGTACAAGTAAAGTTACCCATCAGAAAAATTACTCAAGTAAAAGTAATAAGTAGCTTAATTTAAAATGTATTTTAAGTAAAAGTTACTTAGTTACATAAAAAAAAAAACTGTTGAACGGGGCAGGGGATCTCTCTCATGTAGTGAAAATAGGACAAGGAGTCATAAATCCAAAACTATTTCATTTTTAATTAAAGAAAAATCTATACAAATGTATACACATGTAATGACAAGGTAACACATGTCACACATGACATTTAAGACCCATTTAAAGCCAAGGATTTTCATTGTTTTGGGCAGCAGAATTCAATGTTTCAGCTAGCATTTCTAGCGAAACGTTCTCTGAACCGTCGTCGCTCTCCTGATCCACCTCCATCTCATTCTCAATCTCCTACAGAAAGACTTGGCGCCTGGTAGCCTAGATCTACATGCTGATCACGTCACTCACTGTAGAGCTTCCGGGCCCGATTTTTTGCCTTCCTTTCGGTTTTCCAAAGTTTTTTTTTTACTCAGTAACAGATGGGATTTGTAATGTAACGAAATACAGTACTTCACTTAAAACGTAATCAAGTAAAATTTAAATTACCGATTTTAAAAACTACTTGAAAAATACAAAATACACAAAAAACCTACTCAATACAGTAACTTGAGTAAATGTATTTTGTTACTTTCCACCTCTGGCAGCCATAAAAGGGACACCTTCTGTACCTGACTGCTGTCAGAGCAGTTTCTATTGCCTCCTGTATCTGATGGCCTACAGCTGCATGTTCCTCTGGGATAGGGACTGCTATCAGAACACCGCTTTGAAGACCGAGAGACAACGCACTTGCTAATAAAACAAAAATAGACATAGAAAATAAAATCGTAATACAAACTTGTTGAAAAGACAGAGCTGCATACTCAGTTTGTGTAGATTAATCATCGACTTTACTATGATTTTAACTTTGGATTTTCAATTAATTATTTTAACCATTCATTCTCCATTGTGGACTCATAGATACAGAAGTAGATATAGATATAGACTGATATAGAAGTAACACAAACACTTGAGTTATTATATGTATCAAATTATACATAGACACTCAGATATGTCATCTTTGATATGTCTGTCTCCCTTCAAATGCTTCAGCTGTATCTAGCCGCCAAAATTCTGCTGTTATGATTTTGATTGGACATCTGACTACACTACTTAGCAGAATTAGTGTAGTATAACTGGTTGATGCTTTACCAATAAGGTCTGCAGCCTCGTCAGGATTGTGGACATTACAAGCAGAGGTAAATCCACTGTTTGGCGTGAAAAACGCAGGAAAATTCTTAGATGCTCCAAAAGTTGAAACACACACTCCTTGTGTCTCCTATTTGCAGACAGATAAGGAGAAAAGGAAAAGCAGAAAGAATGTTTGGTTTGATGTTACAAATCAACTAAACATCGTGTAGATTTTATCAGGAGCAGTCCATCACTTCTTACAAGAAACTCCAGGGTACGGGCAATGTCCAGGACAGACTTGACTCCGGCAGAAATGACAGCAATTGGAGTTCTGCCGAGCTCTGTTAGATCTGCACTGATGTCCAGACCTTAAAAAAAGATAATTTAGTCCCAGTAATAAATATTAGGATTTGTCTTTAGATAAACAGTAAACCATGGTATTCACATAGGTTCAGTTATCTCAATTCATGAGTTTTCCTTTCTTTAAACCAGTCCATTAATGACCTTTGTTTTAATATTTTATTCTCCATAAACCTATCTTAGAATACCCTATTAAATAATATAAAGCTACAACTTTTATTCCTTTTTAGTGACACTGATGTTAGCTGTTATTTTGCAGTGAATTACAAGTCACTTACTGTTCTGGCCATCTCTGTGAACTCCTCCAACGCCTCCTGTGACAAAAACAGGAATCCCAGCTCTGTGTGCTGCTATCATGGTGGCTGAGACCGTTGTTCCCCCAGAAAGACCCTGATAAATATTAACACATATTGGATGGTTTTCAGTCTAACTGATATTAGAACAGATTTAAAGATCAGGATGTCAACTGAAAGCTTTACATGCAACACTCTGCTGAAAGCTTACAGCTTCAAATGTTTTTACATTTTATTAACATTAAAACCAAGTTAAAATTCATTTAATTTAGATTTTATGTGACAGATAAACAAAAAGCAGGACATTATTGTAATGTAGAATAAAAAAGACAAGTCTAAACAATTGTTGGACATGAAAAACCCAAAATAGTTCCTTTTCTTTCTTCTCCCCTGAGTAAATACTTTGAAGGACAACCTTCTGTTCTTTTTGTTCTATTTCTGTTGCATTTTTTTACATCTTTGCACAGCTTTGCTCAAGTTCTATCAGCTTGAATGCAACTTGAACTTGACTGCAACTGGATTTAGGTCTAACACATAATTAGGTCTTGATGTAAACCATTCCACCGTTGTTATGTTTGAATGTTAGGTGCATTCAGTCCTAAGATCTTTTGTGGCTTTTAACGTTCTTCCAGGATTGCGTTGAAGTTCCATTTATCTTCTCGACAGCTCTGAAGAAAACCATCCTGACAGCATGATGCTGCTGCCATCGCTTGTTTTTTTTTCTTCCAAGTGTGTCAAATCCTTTCCATGTCCAGATCATAGATGAAACAGTGCTCCATACCTCCAAATATCTTAACAAATCTAGACGTCTCTCTCAGAAAACAGGGTATTAAGGCAAAAAGCTACACTATATATTTTTTTTAGAGGCAATAGAGTAAAAGAGGCTATACATATATATTTACTAAAATCTTCAAACTTTTGTTTCATTATTTTTCCAAATTACCATTATACATCACTTTTTGTTGATCTTCCACTGAACATCTATAACATGTGTTAAAGTTTGTGGTTGTAACAAGACTAGATGTGAACTTTTATAGACTTCTGTTTTGTTTTTGTTTTTTTCTCGATCTACTATGTTCAAGATTGAAGAGTCTCAGCCTCACTTTGCTAATCACATAAGGGAGATCCCGTCGCGAAACCTTCAGAGGGGTTTTGTACTGAGCGAGGTAGTCAAGCTCCTCTGATGACAGTCCCACACGGATTTCCCCGTCGATGATGCCGATCGTGGCAGGAATGGCTCCTTCAGCTCGCACTATCTCTTCGACTTCCTTTGCAGTGCTGGAAAGAAACAGCATCCAAGTTTATGATACTTAAACTCTTTTTGTATACTCTACACATCTTAATTTGAGTTTTTTATCTTGATGTCTTCTGCTGCACCTTAGGTTGTGTGGAAAGGGCATGCCATGTGTGATAATAGTGCTCTCGAGTGCAACCACTGGACTGTTTTGCTTCACAGCGTGAGACACAGTTGGATGGACTTTGAAGAGGAAATCTAAAAGAAGAGGTGAAATCATCCTTAGCATGACCAGCTTTTTATTAACAATGTTAAAGTGCATATTTGTCATGCTACAGGCTTAATGAAGAAGCGTATTTACCTTTGGTGGCAACAGAGTTCTGATAAGTCCCAGCTTCCCACTTGAGAATGAGCTGGAAGACTTTTTTCAGGATCCTCATTCTGCACAGATTAACACTAAAAAATATGGACACTTAGAATGAAGTATTCCAGCCTTCTGATTATTCTAAGTAAATCACATTTGAGGCAGAGAAAGCCCAGATCTTGCACTGTAAAATGGCTTGGATCAAACACAGCAATCCAACCGAAGATATTATAATGCAAACCGAGAAATGGGAAATGGCCTGTTTTTATATGGCATTTTACAAGTCAGGAGACTCGACCAAAGCTCTGTACAATTGTTCAGGTTTTCACCCGTTAACTCACACATTGATGGTGGTGAGCTACATTGTAGCCACAGCTGCCATGGGGCTCACTGACCAAAACAAGGCTGCAGTACACTGACGCCACACATGACCACCATCAGTAGGCAATGGAGGTGAAGTATCTCACCTGTTAGGTTTATGTTTTATAAATCATTTGCATTGTTACTTTGTTAGCCAGATTAGAGAGAGTAGATGGCCTTCCTTCACATTTTGGATTTCACTGTGTGTACGGAGGTCATCTAAATAGGACAGAATTCTTGCCTTTTAAAGAAACACAGGATATGGGCACATCTTGGAGCCGGACTGATAGAGGAGAGCTATCTGTAATCCTGAGGCATAGAGGCAAGCTGCATATAGGTCAGGACATTGATGGCGTGTCAGTTACTGATACGGACAGCTAAGCATCCCCCTGATGCAACACATAGACACATAAGGTATAAGAAGCAGGAGAGGACCTTGTTCGGGGCTCAATCTTTGCCGGACGCTCGCGGACGTGATTTTTGAGCCCACAGCTGTGCAAGCTCCAAGCATTTTTCTCTGTCCTGTAACGACCTGATCTGGAATAAACTCTTGTTACTTTTTTACTCCTGTTTTTATAGTCCTTTTTACATGGTTTTACCCAGTTTGAGATAAGAGTAGTAAATAACTTGCTCCCAGGAAAAGAACCGTGAGGAAGCCCCGAGGCGCAACAGCCTTTTTTAGGGGACATAACTTCCTCATTTAACACACCCAAGGACACAACAAAACTGAAAGCCAGAGCTTGAACTGACAACCCTCCGGTTGCAGGGCAAACTCATGCACCCAATGCCACTGTCACAAAATTTAAGTATTTTAAAAATCGAAAGTCCAATTACAACAACAACAAAAAAATATATCTGTATTGATCAAAAGAAGGCACAATTTTACCTCAGGTTTTCCATGCATACAACATCTCTCTCTTTTAAGTAGATTCCCCTCCTTTAGTGTGGTTTTCTACTACCGGGTACAGATCTTGCTAACCGGCACAAACTCCCATCACCCTCTCCCCATCTCTGGGGTTACTTTCACAAACTGGCCAAAACATGTCCAAACAAGAATTCCTTTATTTCATCCAGCTCTATGGCATCCAACAACAACAACAAAAGGCATCTTAAATGCATTCGATGTAATTCAATAATCAGTACGTCTTCTTTTGAAAGTAGAGCAAACAAAAAGTAAAGCTGCTACACAGACAATTCCTCCTTTAGGTTTCAATACACTTTTATTTTTTTGCAGATAAAAAAAATACCCTTTAGAAAATAGAATTGAAAAAACATAGTTCGAAACTTATGAAATACAAACAAATGAGGTTTGAAAAAAATGAGTGAATTTCAGAGAGAATGGATCTAAAGAAATTCTGAAATATATTATTTGGGAAGATTTCTGTAGCTTTCCCCGACAGTAACCACTTCTTTGCATAATTCAGCCCATAATTAGAGACAGATTAAAAAAAAATTAAAGTTGGAAGCTTACCTTTTCTAGTCTGACAAGAACCCAACAAACTTTGGTCAGAGAGTTAAACTTTGACCCAAACACTGTTTGCACAGCTAAAAACCATCAACCAGATCTCAACTGTCTGAGCAGCTTCAGGGCAAAAGACCACAATCACTGTTTGATATGGAAAAAAGGAGAAACAGAGAAACAAATATAGGGAATAACTTAGCATACATGTTTGAGTAGGACGTCTCCATTTGATGTTTACATCAAAATTATTATTTTAAATAATTTTTACTAAGTTTATTTCTGAATGTAAATAAGAGAAGATTTTCCTAAAATATAGTAAAATTATAGAATAATGATTTCAAAATAAAAAGAGCAAAAATCAGAGTTAATATCTGTTCAGGCTTTGTTTTTTACGTTCTTTCTACTTTCCTGGGTTATCCACCTCTGTTTAGATTTCAGCTGGGTTTGATTTTCTTCACAGAGTTCAGCTTGGCATAGCTATGAACAGTGCTTTGAAGCATTTGAGCATTGCAAGTACGAATCTTACGTTTGAGAGAGAAATAAAACAGAAGTTTTTTAAGTGTAGAAGAATTACTGGGGGAGTGTTGGTCTAGTGGTTAGAGTGGTGTCCTGATGAAGGCTGCACTTATCCGGTTCAATCCGCACAGGGTCCACTCCGGGAATTTACTCATTCAGACGAGGTGGCCGAGTGGTTAAGGCGATGGACTGCTAATCCATTGTGCTCTGCACGCGTGGGTTCGAATCCCATCCTCGTCGCACTCTGAGTATTTTTGGAGCGAGTGGAAGCTTAGTGATTAGGACATAGCGCTTGGAATCCTGAGGTTCTGAGTTCGAGCCCAATTCCCGCAGACTGCCACGCTGAGTCTCTGAGCAAGACCCTTAACCTCCCCCACACTGCTCCCCATGATGACAGCGGTAGAGGTAAATTTACAATGTGAGATCCATAAAGGTCAAAGTTATATTCTATTTAATTCCCAAGCCAGCTGGGAATTTATTTTTCTGATACTTTAAGATTTGCAATGCCCTATCTTATTTAATCAGATATTATTTCAGCTGTAATATATTGTCTATGAACACACACCCTACTAGATGTGTGTTAAAACAATAAATGAAAGAGTGATGAGAACACTAATTATGGTCAAACAGTTAATTCTGCACATACATGGAATAAATTCACCTCAACGTCTGTTCAAGACATGAGTTTATTAACAAAATCATTCAGCTCCAAGTCAAACATGAACTACTTTGTGCAAAGAGGAAGGGGGGACATGTTTGAAAACCATAGTACAGTTAGAGATGGATCTGGTGTTGAAAACCACAGTTTATCTGGAGGAATTTGGGATATGTTCAAATTAGCTTTTCACTCATTTAGAGGAATTGTAATGTTTTTAGACCAATTCACAATGCAAATCCATGAGGTGAATAAAACATTATTTGGCCAAATAATGTTTTATTAAATGATTTGCTTAATCAAAAACCAATAACCTTTAGTCAAATGATTCCATACCCTCTTTGAAATAGTTAGCAGCGAATAGATATCAGGATTCCACTAAATGACTCTTGGTCATACTTGGTAATGGAAATGTAATAAGCAGATGAGGAACACGTGAACATTAACACATGTTACTATACTGTAGCATAGCATAGCATGCAGTCCATCCTGTTAGCTTCATCTTTACTCATCAGTAAACACATGAAATGATTAACATCATCAAAAGAGATATTGTTTGTTCTGTCCCTAATTATGCCAGACCTGCAAACCTTTTTGTACATTTCCACTGGTAGCCTTGAGTTTCCAACAGTAAGACAGGCTCTCTCTTTCTCAGTGGCTCACAGCAGGGGTCCTGTTTGTCTCAGAGGCTGATATAAAGGCAGGCTTTCTCGTTCAGTCTGGCTCTAAAAGTTCTGAAACTCAAGAGAAATATGTTGCAAAAGGTCTATTTTGCAGCAGTTTGGTTCTGAAAGGTTCTGACTTATACTGATGTATACTTCGAAACTAGGTTGTCTGTTTAAATGTCGTAGTGAACAAAAAGACGTCCCCTCCCCCTCTGCAGACACTCCTCTGCATCTCTCCTAAATTGTAGCTGACCTCAGACAGTGCCGCAGACAGGAGGCCGGCTTGTTTTGTTTTTATGACCGAAATTGCAAAAAAAAAAAAAACTCATGTAGTTGGACCAGCTAGCAGAGCGAGGTGTGCGAGAATGCTGGGACCCTTTTTCCACCTGGATCCCCGCTATTTTATGCCATCATTTCCCTCTGTTGTCAGACAAACTCTCCCCCACTTCCTCACCTCCTCGGCCCTATCTAGACCCAGAGCATATAGCGCAGACCACGCTTCAATACTGGACATAAATCAAAAAAGTGCCTGCATCAAGCTCACTGCGACACATTGCTGCAGGAGTATAACCAGGCCTTTATCCTTAATCATTCTTGAGATCTGGGCAGGGGTTGTTACAAGTTACTGCAATTGAGTACTTTTTATGAGAAATTTTTAATTTTCTGAGTAGTTTTTGAAATATGTAATTTTTACTTTTACTCGAGTAAATTTTAACCTAAGTAGTTTTACTTTGCTACATTTAAAACCCCCTCACGTTACTGAGTAAAAAAAAAAAAAAAAATACTGATGGTGAAAAAATTTAATGTGGCCCTGCCTTGCAATTACCCTTTGTATTGTCTCATAATCCAGTGCTGCACTTCGGAAGATGGCAGTTGCTGATCACAACTTAGGGAGTATGGATGAGGAAAGGCCTGAAGAGGAAACATATTCTGGAGACGAAAGCCAGAAAAACCCTCGGCCATATTTGGAAGGATTATTTGTTTTCAAATGCACAAAAGGGAACAATGTGATAATGCAGTGCAACATGTGCCTGCCCAGCAAAACGGAGCTTTCAGCTTTTAAAACATCAACATCCAATTTACGAAAAAATGTGGCGGTAAGTTAGTTATCATGATGTTGTCTGTTGGACAGTAGGATTGAAAATTGTTTGCACTTTATGGTTCAGGTTGTGACTGTCCTTGTGCTGTGAGGAAGTATGTTCTTTAGCCAAGCTGATCTTTTGCAAGTGTGGATGTCCACTGAAATACGCCTTGAATTAAAACACCTTGTGGTCAATTCCATTCATGACTCAACCTTTTTTGGATCTGGGTCCTGTTGAAAAACACTGTCAGTGGTTTTCCCCGGGTCCGTTAATTCGAGTGCAGGTAACCTAACTGAGATTGAGTGTTCTAAAAAAATTCTGGACAACAAAGCTTCGATTCGCCTTTGCAAAGGGAGAGGAGCATCAGCAGCACGCATCTGCAAACAGCAACTCTGACCCCCCCTGCAACACCGGCTCTTTTTATTATCTTCATAGGGGAACATCTTACAGTTTCACACAGACAGTCCGACAAAATGATCATAATCCCTACTTCCTATCTCCAAATATGGAGTTGCTTCCTGCCTTTCTGCTCCACTGTTAATCAGCTTTTTCTGCATGTGTGTCGGAGCAAGGTCATTCTCAGCTTTCCCATCTGCAGATTTCATCCTCCTCTCTGCGAGCTTTGGCCTAACACCTGTGAATAGTAAATTTGCTGCTCATCCATAGATTATACATGGCATATACTTCTTCAATATGAACAGTAAGTTTTACTGCAGCTTTAACTTAGCAGCTTTAACTTAACACTTTACTTCTTTTAACTTAAAACATGTATATATATCTTCAGTCACTATGGGCCTTGGATCTCCATTTCGCTGGAGATCCTGCAGAAGTGGACCCCAGCTTCATGGGCAAGAGAGGAGGCAAAAAGAGCAGGAGATCCGGTTTGTTCTGTGGTTTTGTCTGTCCTCAACACAGAGGGGGGTGGTTGGTCACACCTCTGTGGGAGTTCATGTGACTGCTTTTGGAGGCCTTGGCTGAAAGGGGAGGGGGTTGCAGAGATCTTACTGCTGGTTATTCACCAACTGTACTCTGGTCATCATTTTAAGATGAAACATGGACACTGGTTCCCATTGTCCAAAAAGCATGATCATGGCATATGGCACAACAAAATTATTATTACAAAACTTTTTTTGTAGCAATTTTTTTTTTGTAATTTTCACAGTTCTCTAAGGCATAAACAAACTTTTACATTTTCTGTTTTGTTCCGATTGATCCAAAACGGTGGTTTCAAAACTATTTTTGCATTGTGACTTTGGAGTTTCGTAATTGTAGTGTTTTCCTATCTTTCAAAAGTACACAAAAAAAAACATTAGAAAAAAAGCTAGTATTTATGATTATTATTTTATTGATTCAAAAATTGACAGTATTAAAGGAGCAAGCAAGTGTATAGTATTAACAAAAACATTATAAGGAGATATAAAAATATAATAGGAATATAATAAGTGTAAGCTGAAAAAAGAACATGAACTAAATAAATCAACTCTACAAAACAAGTACATTACCATATTAGTATTAAATGTGTTAAGACTGATAGCATCAATTACACAAAATAGACTAAAAAAACATTGGCAATAGACAGTTTAATAGGGGTGGTTCAGATTTGAAGTTAATGTCAAATTTCTTTAAATTTCTTTGAAATTTGTATTTTTTTTTTAATTAAAGGAACTGAAAGAAATACATTTTATTTTATTTTTGTATTCTCAGCTCTATCTCAAACAGTATGTTTAATAAACCCTAAACTGTAATAATTTTTTAAAAACTTTTTATTATGTGAAAAATGCACAAAAATGTGTTTTCTGTTGGCTCTGTTATTATGAAAATTCCACAATATGAGAAAAAGAAAAAACAAAATAAACACCACAACGTCACACGTTGGAGGTCTTATAAAACTTAAATAATTAAAAAGCATTGGTATTGGTGATACTTGCCCTGTATCTACTTGGCATCGGATCAATATCTTAAATTCCCAGTATCGCACACCTATACCACAAAGCCTGACCATCATCTTAATCTCTTTCATCTTAATCTTTATCATTTTCTGTAGATTGCCTCTTTGAATCAAGCTGGGATTAAAATATTGATAATAACGATGGAAAGTAATGATAGAAAACTACTTGTTACTATAGCAGCTGAATCCCTTCAGTGTGAGAGTTGAACTCCAGGGTTGAGCACATCTGATGGGGTTCAGTCAGTTGAACCATTGTTTTCTTTACTGTCATAATACTGTCTTGAAACTTCATGTCACTGATGATTTGGACTGAATTAAGCAAACAATATTTTACTTGATCTGTTTTTGTAATGTTGTTTTCATTTCTGGCCTCATCATCTTCCAGCTCTGGGCCTTCCAGTAACTCCTCCTGGAACCAGTCTGGGTGCTCAGATTGATACCTACGGAAAGCCTCTATAGCATCTCTAAGGGCCCTTCCTGAGGGGCACTTGTGGTATGTGTCCTCCGAGAGTCCATCGATTCGCCTCACACGGCCTGGTTCATGTTTTTCTGTGTTCAGGATTCGGAAGAACACCTCCTCAAACTGTTTCATCAGCTTGTAGCGAACTGTAATCTTGAAAGGCAAAGGAATATCTTCCTCAGAACAAACATAATCAAAATAAGCAACAATATACTTTTCAAATGATGCAGCCCGGATAAAATGAGGCACTAAGAGAGTGAGGGAAGGCGTTAGCGTGTCACCAACAGGAGAGAGGGCATCTTCTTTTAAAAAAACCTGCTGGCCTCCACACATAGCTCTCCATTTAACCTGTACTCCTTGGGAGCAGAGAATTAATATCTTATCTGAAGAGCTCTCTATTCGCTCCTTGTGCCACTCGAGCCACTGGATGCTCCCCAGTACTCCCAATCTGGTTAAATCCAGCAGGTCCAGAATCACATCTGTGCCACATTTGGCAGCAAGGAAGGCAGAAAACTTCAGAACAATGTTCTTATATAACAGGTGGTCGAGGGAGTAAAGGATCAGGACACGTTTTCTCTCTTGAACCTGAAAAATCTCTGGCTGTTGATTGTCAGCAGATGTAGGTGTAGTTTGAGATCCTGGGATAAAAACAAAGCCACCATTTATTATTATCGTTAAAAGCTGTTCTTATAAGGCTGGTGAATTTAAAAGAAAGCTAACCTTCATGAGATGCTTTGTGCAGTAGGTAAACAAGAAAGCAAACGAAGATCAGCAGCAGTCCAATAGATATCTGAAAAGACCAGCTGCGTTCCTGCGCTGAAATATTAAGAAAAAAATCAAAAGTAGAGAGAAAGACAACATTTTGGAATTGGAAAGTTATGCGACTTACTTTGCCACAATCGAACACTTTTCCTCACTGTTTTACAGTTTGTCTTGCAGCGGATAAAAATTGGCTGGATCTATTAAACAGACGATAAACAATTATAGAAGCTCTTATCTTGTTTTCTTAACAGGAAATTGTACTTTATAAACATGCCGCTTGTTGAAATGCGTCTCACCATAATTATCGTTTCTCCTGGTGATAAATCACAATTCAACGTCACATTCAGAAATGTTCTGTTTTCCTGTTGATTTAAAGAACAGAATATAGTAGCTTGTCTCCTCAAAAAGAAATGATTTAGGAGTTTTTACCCCAGTCATTTACAGTCACAGATGATATTCTTACAGGCGCATCTCAAGCAAATTGAAGTGAACTTATTTTCACTTATTTGAGAGAGAAAAGCTTGTACAATGAATGACATAAATACTAGAGCAATAAAATATATCTTAAGGAGCCAATGCTTGAAAAATACATTAATTGTACAATACATCACTTATTAGCAAACAAAAAAACATATTTCTTCACACATACTAAGTATTTCATGCATTTTTAGCAACAAATTAAGTAATGGTTAAACAAATAAAGAGACAAAGGAGATAAGTAGTGACACACCGAATGATTTGGATAAAAAAAACAGACAAGAAGAACTGTGTTAATATTCAGAGAGCTTTCCTGCTGGTGTGTTCAAACTAATGGACTAAACAACTGCAGGTCACCATTCCTGACTGTGGAAGCTTCTCACTCAAATTTAGGCTAATTTGATTTGGTTAAGGCTAACTCCTCAAACTCCTGGTCTCAAAGGAAAAGCAAAATATGGAGACTAGGCGGAAATTTAACTGAAGAAACTCATTCCTTTCCTACATCCACCTGCGGCACAGCCAATTAGCTCTAAACCACACCTCCACGAAAGCCAATCGGCATCCAAAGTTCATCTTAAAAGGCTCCGATATGCACTTGTCTGCTCCTGTGTGACACCGTTTCAACCCACCTTCAGCCCCTCCTCCACCATCGTAGCTAAAGCTTTATTAGAGTGTCATTCCTCCCGGACTCTTACTGCGTTCCCTGTCTCATCTTAACCGGTCTGGCAGAAGACCGCCATTTTGAGCCCAGTTCTGCCAGAGGCTTCTTCCCAACGGGGAGTTTTTCCTCTCCACAGTTGCTTTATACTTTCTTATCATGGACAGGTTCTCTCAACCTGTGTTATCCAAACTGGACTTCCATCTTCCAGGTCCCTAAGTGAAGCTCTAGAATCAACTCATGCAGTCCACTGGATCTCCCCATTAACCCCAGTTTCAGGCCGGGAGGGAACAGCCTTAATCTTTGCTCCTGTTTATGCATATCTATCAAAATTAAGCTCTATGTTTCCTGCCGAGGTCTGAGCACCAAAGACAAAGTAATTGTATCAATAAATCTCTCCTAATTGTCTTTTCTCTTCGTGTGAGTTTTTCAGATTGAAGTAGCTTTATTTGAAAAGAGGGCTTTCTCCCACTGACTATTGACACATGTGTCACGTAACTTAAGGATGCAGGTTTGTAGGGTGTATGGTCACCTTTTTTTAAAGTTCTTTCCTTAAAATTAACTTTCCAATAAAATGTCACCTATTTCATATCATCATATAACATTTGAGACATCATCACATAACTCTGTCTGTAAGGAGACTTTAAAATTACATTTCAATTCCTGGATAACGGAAACAAATTTCAGATGATGTAACATGATTTGAGATGCATCTCTATACCTTGGACACCCACTCAGAACAATTCCGATTGCCACTCTGGATGAAAACTTGGTATCTCTCTGAATACTCCGATGAGTTAAATCCCACAAAAATCATATTTTTATTCTCAGAGGCAACAGCCGTTATTTTGGGATCCCACAGGCTACCTAAGTTATTCAAAGACAAACAGAAGCAGCTTGTGTTTAGGTCCTTATTCTACTTTGTTAGGCATAAAAACAGGATAAACAAATTATTTACCATTCTCCTGACACAGCTGGGCCTCTTTGATTCTCCTGTCTTCACATCCTGGCCGGTTTATAAATGACAAAAAAAAAGATTATATCTGATATTTATTACTATTATTACAAATAGACTTATTTCATAACACATTTTCAATGAAAAAAAAACATAAATAAAGTAGCTGGACAAAAAGTATTAAGCAGTAATCCTAATGCAATAATTTCATGCATTAACTGTATTTCAGTAAAATATGTTCAGATAAAATGTAAATTACTGTTCTAAAGTTGTCTCTTTTACAATGAAAGAACAGTTGCATGGCTACAGATTTGAAATAATTGCGATTATAGTTAGAATCTGAAGGTTTTTACCTGGTACAGTAATGTTTCCTGTGATCCTATGATGTCCCTTCTCAGACTCAGGAAAATTAAACACTTCTAAGGTGTATGTATGCTCAGGCTCTACAACAACATCCAAGGAGAAGTTCCACTTTGGAAAAAAAATAAAACAATGTTATGTATATGGATAAAAAAAGAATACGTAACATTCAATTCTGTTTAATTCAGCTTAGCTAAATAATGCACATTTACATCAAATGTAATTCTAATCCAATTTACAAGATGTTTGTGTGATATATTATGTAAAAATATTTTTATCGGCTATGATGCTAAGATTTCCAAAAGACAGAAACGAAAGCAGACAATCAATCCATCAGCAGAAAGCAAGCTGCGATTTGATGCCATACAGAAGCTTATCAATTTATAAAACCTGTACTTTGTCATGTTGTAAGCCTTAAAAGTTTATATGATTGTAACATACCAACAATTTTACCCCACATTTCATTTTGATTTCATGTGACAGTACGAGTTAGAGTAGCACATACTTGTCAAGTGAAAGTAAAATAATGCAAGGTTTTAGCTTTATTAACAATTTAAAACTAAATCATAATTAAAATGCAGCAAAACGGACTTCTTTCAGAAATGAGCAAAATTAGTAAACAGCCGATCTGTTTGTAACTTAATGAGCTAAACTGAGGTAAAAAAAAAACAAAAAAAAACAAAACAGCAGCATGATGATCCAGTAACACAACAGTTCACAACAAGTTGGGGATGAGGAGTTGTACGCAGGGTTAGGAAAATTGAACAAATACGGCACAAATGGAAATGAAATAATGACTTTATGGGCCTAAACCAACAATCTGGACAAAACACAAAATGTTTAGAGCAGCAGAGAAGCCCATGGTACCAGGTGGGGGAATCTGTTTATAGGGCAGCTCAACATGCCTTTTATAGAGACTGATAAGAAAACAATTCTTTCTTTCTGAAGTAGGCAAACTTCATGTCAGGATATACCAACCTAACAGGGTTAATCACCATCAACACATGTAAATGCTTACATTTGCTGTAGTGTCATGCTCAGGAGACGATACTATGGCTGAAAAAAAAGCTTAAGTGAGTGGAGGTTCACCTACCACCAGGATAAGGCCAGGGTTTGAAACTTCACGCATACAAACTTACCGTTTATAAAAAAAGTTATTGAAAAAAATAAAGCCATTTCTTGAAAATTGGCAAAACCTGGCAATTCTTTCCTTTTTTTAGCCAACTTTTAATTTTAAGTGCAACAAAGTTCCCCAAGTCCGTAAAAAACTAAAATAATTTTCCAGCTACTTTTTCTGGTCTTACACACAAAATCCCATAAAAATGCGTTAATGCCTGTGTGTAAAATGTCGCGAAATGTGCAACATCCAATAAAGTTAGCGGGGCACTGTACTTTGGTTCAATGGCTTACTCCTTAGCTGGTTTGCCACTTCCTAACGCAGGTCACTGATGTCTCCAATAAATATATTTAATATCCGTATTTCAAAGTAAGTTCAGAATCATTCACTTTGTAGAAATAAGGCAAACTGGAACCGTAACCTCAGTTTGAAACTAAATTTACAAAAGTGTTATACTGTATAAAGTATGTCAGCAGTTTTATTTGTGAGAGGAAGCATGATTGACCAAAGTAAAGGAATTTCAAAATGATGCACAGACTGGACTGCTGTGTTTGCTCTTTGATTTATGTACATGTCTGGTATTATTAAAAGTAATAAACTTGAATGGAGGTCATTTTGAATAGAAGAAGATAAGTGCTAATTTAGAGAAATTTGACCTTAAATTTCCAATATGGCTGCCAACCTGGATTATCAAAAAAACAACCACACAATTAAAAGTGGTTTCTTTTATGGGATAAAACAATCCAAATCATTGCAGGGTTTCATTGCTATGACCGAAACACCTGACACCCTGCTTCATGGAGAGATATCCTACAGTTTGTGCACAGAATAATCACATGCTTTGCAGTGGTTAACCAATTATTCGGGATGGTGTGCATATAACAATATACAGGAGAGACTTTGTTTCCTATACCATTTACTCTGCATAGAAACTGTAACATCATCTAATCATAAGTTTTTGGAAAATCCTATCAGAAATCAAATGTTTTATATATAAAAATTCAAGAAGTCGCAAGTGTTTGCTTCTTATTAAGCAAACAGTTATGATGAATAAATAAGCATTATTTATAAGGTTTCCTATAGATTCCCTTTGCAGTGATCATAATTTACATTAAAGTTTTACTAAATTATAACAAATTTATATTTTTCTAAGTTTTCTAGTCAAAAAAGTGAACGGAGTAATGCTCAAATTTTTTCGGCTGGGCATTTTACTCGTGAGAAAAGAAATATCTCTGAACAAGGCCAGAAATTAAAAAGTTAAATTGATTTTATTCAAAGATAAAAAATGTATTACATTAAGATCTACTTGAAAATAAATACCTTTAAAGCATTTTTCTTGCTGCGATAACAAATATGAACTTTTTGCTTTATCATTTTGTCTTTCTAATTGTGCTTTAAAAGCAAAAAGTAAAAAAAAAAATATATATATATATTTTTTTTTAAGAAACAGTAAAGTACAGTATCTAGCTTTTACTTATTCGCAGATGCACTAAAATCAAATCTTTTCTTATACTTTAAGGGATATTGGTGGATAAATAACAAAAGAGCAACTTTTCATAATTATTTAATTATTAAAACAAATGTTATGTTTCTCAAATCCTCCTAATTGAGATGAATGAAATCCCAGGAGAGCAGAACAATGTAAAAATTTAAAGGCATGAAAGCAGAGGGCTAAATAAAAAAAACCACGACCAACAGGGACATTACATTTACAAACAAAACAGAAACTTATTTGATTTTACCTTTTTGTAGTTTGGGTTCACTACATTTTTAATGGAGAAACGAAACTGAACACAGACACTTTGATTGGTATTTTCATCTATAACCTTTATCTCTGAGCCTAGAATTATGGAAATGGACGCTGTGAAGATAAAGCAGAGAGCAGTCTGTGAAGCGATTCTTTATTGGGTTATTTTATCAATGCAATAATTAAAAACATCACACCATAATCTACAAAGAAAACTAAAATACAAAAGTTTTTTGTTTAAACCAGGACTCACCATCAGCTTGCAGTTTCCAAGCCACATTCACAACAGGAACAATCCCATCTAGGTCCATGCTGGTTTTTATTTTCACAGAATCCCACAGCGGGCCAGTGCAAGAATCCAGTGGAGGGACCTTATCCATGTCTAAGCAGTTGGCTGACATTGAAGAGTTTCATATTAAAAAATACTACAGGAAGGGGCTCTTAAAAATCTACACAGCACAGGTAAAATTCCTGGATTTTAAGCAAGCAAAGTTAGACCAAGGTGGATCATATACAGATAATGCAGAGATGGTTTTACCTCTATGATGCTGAAAAGAAAGTAATTCTTCATCTTTGGCTTTACAGCAATCCTAAAACTAAAGTTTTTAGGTCAAAACTGAATTTTTATTATTATTATTATTATTATTATTATTGTTATTATTATTATTATTATTATTATTATTATTATTGTTATTATTATTATTATTATTATTATTATTATTATTATTATTATTATTATTATTATTATCTGTAGATCTGTCTGCAAGGCATTAACTCTACAACATTTTTTGGCCCTTGACTTATTCCATCAACGAGCATGGGTCAGGATTCTGCCCTTTCTGAAATTTTTGGTTCTGTTTAAGTTTTCATTTCGGGTTCTCAGTAATGCTTCATTTTATGTTACTCTGTGTTTGTTGAGATTTATTTTATTTTCTAATTTTTTGTTTTACTCTCCCTTATTTCTTTCAGTTATCTGTTCTCAACATCTTTAAGATTATGTATTCATTGCTCTATTTTTAGTTGTAGTCATTTGTTTTATCACATTTAGCTTCAATTAAGTTTTCCCAGTTACAGTCAGATCTGTCGTACCTGTTTTTTTCTTTTTTCCCCCCTTAACTACTTTTTAGTTTTTCCAGTCCACACCTGCTCCCTATTCACTGATTAGCCCCACTGATCTCTATTTATTCACTGGATTGCCGATTGCCCATTGGTACTACGGGGTTGAGGTGAAGTCACCAGTTGCCACTCTTGGTACTCCCTAGATAGACCGGTCACAATGTCAACAATAACTGCGCTACAGCATTAAATAACAATGATTTTCTAATTTTCAGGGGGGCATAAGACTTTCAAAATAAAGATAAATTCATGACTTTGACACACACTTGCTGTTTCATAGCATAAGTAGATTACTTTACCTTACTTTAACTAGGCACATCACATTGCATTGTCATTATGAAGTCAATGAAGTCTATAAATTATGTAACATGACATATCATACAAACCCATTACAACAAAATGAATGTGTTGATGGAGCATAGTAATACACTTGTGCCAAAGGTGCTTGATTGATGATGTACATGTAATAGACATGTATTGATTACATTGTTGTGGTGATTACATATTACGCATGATTTCAAGATTTTACATCAAGACTGAATTACCAGTACATGTCTGTTAATGCTATAGAATTTTTCTATTTTCCAAATTGTACATGCATAATGCTATATACTTTTATGCTGTGCCTGTGCATTTGTTAGGACTCCAGTCTGTGTAGTCTGTGCTTTTGTGTGTTTGTCTTCCTTCCTTCCTCCACCAGGCGGCGCCTGGTTCTGATTCTCCTCCTCACACACCTGCAAGGGGTTACCTCGTTAACGGAGTGCTCTTAAGCTGCTGATTGCCACTACCTCGATGCCAGAGTGTTTGCCAGTTTTGGGTACTCTAGCCAAGCTGAGTTTTGCTGAGTCAAACTGAGTCTTTGTCAACCTGAGTCTTAACATTGTTGTTTTTTTTGTTTTTGCCTCTCGGCAGGAAATCATCCTGCAAACTGGATTTTTGGACCTTCTCTCCCTGGAAGGAACTACTGAGCTTCATACTGAGCTGGGGATACAAACTGGATGTTTGGATCCACTTTCCCCCTGAGGAATTCATCCCAAGGGATTCATCTGCACCACGGTCCGTTCAAGTACCGCAGGAAAACAGTGGCAGTCAGTCTTCTCCGTTCATCTACAAGCAACCGCATTCTGGGTAACCCTGTCCGCCCTGCACCGTATGAGACAAACCCCGGAACACATTCCTCACCTACTGGAGTCTAAGAGTCAACCAATTCTCTGGAAACGTGAGTTTGCCTACCTTTCCTCCTCTTCAAGTTCGAGAATCAGTTTTCCCACTGAACCTGAACTAACCCCAGTGTCTTCCCCTCACCTTTCAGTTCCGGTTGAGCGGTGTTCAGAGCAACACTGGAATCTCCACAAAACTTTTCAATAAAACCTGTTAAACTTTTCCCCTTGTCTCTCTGGATTGTTTATCTGCATGTGGGTCCGAGCTCTTGAATAAATCATGACAGCATTAGCCTTTAAAAGTGTTCGAGTTGCTTTTTTCTCATCAATATAACATGCAATATATTTCAGCACATGACTTTTTCAAATTAAATATACAACAAACACTCCAAAAGACAACAGCATCATCAATTTAATCTATCTTTCTTTCTATTTACTCTACCTTATATTTTCTAATGTTAGACACAATGACAGTGGCTAACTCCGCCAATGTCTTCGAGTCAGTCTGAGATAGCCAGACTAATGTTACGCTACATACTATACTATGGGATACCTTTGTGTATATATGGATTTTCTTGGTTAGTACATTCACTGACAGTGAAATTACATGTGAAACGTCTTCCCACACCAACAAACTGCTTTTTTTTGCAGCCAAATGCTACATACATAGGCTTTTTTACTGTGTATCTCAGTGGGAGAAGGCTTCACTTTTTTTGGGCAATCAGCAATCCAGGGAATAAATAGAGATCAGTGATTAGCCCATTCATTATTTCTTCCTCTCATATATACACTACCTTTGCTATTCGTATTTGCTGGATTCTCTTCATTTTGTATCTATGTTCTTCCCAAGTGTCTCCTCATTTTGGTTTCTAAGTTCCCTGCCTGTTCAGTCTGGACTTATGCTTCTGTTGCCACCAACTTCATTATTAAACCGACAGGAAGCCACCTCTGCTTCCATCTCTGCATTTGGGTTCCTGTACAAACATCCACCAAACCGGATATATATTGTTATTTCATAATGTACTTTATTATATTTTGTATTTGTGATTTTTTTGCCAAACATTTAAAATTATGACTGAGAGTTATGTTTGGTTCCAACAGACCATGGCACATGTTGCCAGAGAGTTTTGGGAGATTTTAACAACCCGTTTTCTTTGGTAGAACCTTCATCTTTTAAATCTAATCCTCAGTCCGACTGGAAGACAATGCAGGAGCATAATGTTCCTGAAGCTCCTGCTCACTCAGTCTATCTCATGGCGGCCTTACCGAGAAGTTCCGCTTTTGTTTTTCACCAAGTCTGGAAATACCTGCAGTTTTACTCATGTCTACATCTTCTCCAACTATTGATGAACCATTGGTCTTCACAACTATGGTTACATAAAACAGTCAAATCTTTTTGTCTTTCTCTTAATAAATAACTTTGTTTGATAAGAACCATTTGAACTTTTGTACAATCTTTACAACTTAACACAAACCCTTTGACAGTTATTCCATGGCAATGGATTTTTTTTTGTTTTTACTGAGTATGTCATATTATATATTAAAAAGGAAAAGCGTTTGTCATCTTTGTAAATCACAGAAATGTTTCATTTTAACAACAGTGTGTGACCGTGTCAGAGCCACTGGCCCTTTAAGTGACAAATTTGTGAAACATGAAACAAGTTTTATGAAAACTATTTACTTAAATAGTTCATTATCATGTTTTTTTTCTCTGTATTATAAACATATATAAAAATTACTGAGCGCCATCATGTACAGAAATAGTTAATTTGCACAACAAGAGTGTAATATGCTGTTGTAGGTTCTCAGTCATCCAGGTCATAGTCTTTCCGTAAAAAATTCAAAAAATATCCACTGGACTTGGTTTTCAAGATTTGAAGACGTTTCGCCACCTCTCCAGGAGGCTTTCTCAATTCAAATGTCTGGATCCGCAGTGAGTTTGAGTCTTATATGGACAAGGCCTTGTATTGCTTGGAAACATGCAATGGTAACCGATGAATGGGTCGTTTAGTTCCATCGTTAGCCTGTAATATCTGAACCTGTCTATGATTCTAGGGGTCGGTCGTTAAAGGGGGGATTGCCATTAAGGGGGGGATTGTCTCCTGTAATACCTGAAACCTGTCTATGATTGTTAAGGGTCAGTCGTTAAGGAGGTATTGTTCACCGGCTGGAGCGGGTAGGTCCCTCGTTCCTCTGTGATGGGGTGGGGGGTTTGGTGATATCTGGAAGGGATCATGTCTATGATTGAATTGTATGTTTTTGGAAGCTGGAATCTGAGTCCACCACCTCTGTTTAAAGTTGTTTTTTCTCTCTTAACATAGATGGCTTCCTTCACGCCCCTCTCAAACCACCTATTTTCTTTATCCAGAATATGGACATTCTGGTCCTCAAAAGAATGTCCTTTGTCCACAAGGTGTAGGTGTACTGTGGAGTCTTGTCCCGAGGCGGCCGCTCTTCTGTGTTGGGCCATGCGTCTGTGGAGAGGTTGTTTTGTTTCGCCAATATAAAGATCAGAGCATTCCTCGCTGCACTGAACAGCATATTCCACTCCGCTCATATTCGGTCTGGGGGTTTTATCTTTAGTATGCACTAGCCTCTGTTTAAGGGTTTGGTTTGGCTTTAAATGTATTGGGATCTTGTGTTGGGCCTTTGTCTTTCCACAACCTATTTCAAATTCAGAGGTAATTTTTACAGACAGAAGCATGGCTGCGCAATGGGTCCAGTGGATATTTTTTGAATTTTTTACAGAAAAACAAGAGTGTATTTTGCCCTTTAAATCAAACACTGGACCACGAGCAATGGGATTAAATTGGATATGCACTTTGTATACATATGTGTCAATATATATCAATATATATACAGTATATATATATATATATATATAATCTTTTTTCTCTCTTTGGCTCATTTGAAATAGTTTAAAACAGAAAAAAATGTTTCCTAGAAAGGTTAATTTGAGGAACAAATCTTTGTAACCCTTTAAACATATTGAAAGATACATTATACTTACAAATTTTGCAATTGCTAAGTCCCTGTAAATGCAAAGGATTCAACAAAGAAAAAAAAATACATGACTTCAATTAATTTTTGCTTATATGAGTAAAATTACAAGCTTAATTTAAAGTCAAGACTTGAATTTTTGAATTTTACCGTTTGATTGCAGAGAAAGTTCAAAATCCTTAGAGATGAAGCTGTTGATGCTGTGGGTGCAACCAGCAAACTGAAAATGAACAAAGACAAAATAATCATCATAGCGTAGATCATGTTACTTTCCAACACTTGGTAAAAAGAAAATGATCAAAACATTTGGGCCGTTGCAGATGTTTATATGATCAGTTCTAAAAAGTTAAATAATCATTCGGGCAGGATTGGAGCTCATTTGTCTGCCTTTAGTCTGAATTGTCTGATTTTTATCAGGTTCTTACTTCTGAGTAACACAGGAAGGAGGCATTCTCTTCTGTGGTTCTTCACTGTTACAGAGAAGACAACACAATACAGAAACATGGTCGTCATTATTTATTGTGATGTTTTCTCAGTGAAGAGTGTGAGGTGTGTAAATTAGTCCCAGTGGCACATTCACCTCTCACATCATTTCAGAGGCCACTAGAGAGCAGTAACTGGCAGACTTTTATTTTTTCAACTGTTCCTTTATCTTTGGTCACAACCCATCCAGGTTTATTTGCTTGAAAACAAATCATTCAGACTGACTTCAACCAGCAAAATGAGATAAACAGAATAACTGATTTCAGAAGATTGGTAAAGAAAATATTCAATTTGAACATATCAATTCTTTTTACATTTCGTCATTAAATGCCACAAGCTTCAATGTACTTAAATGGGATATAATGTAAAACACAAAGTACTGTAAATTTTTATAGTAGGGTTAGATTATCAGCATCTTCAGTCTCAAGTCTATGTGGGGGAGCAGTAATGGGGAGTTTTAGAACCAGTTACCCCCCTTTTTCCTTAAAAACATATCTGTGACCCCCTTTAAATATTCTGCTTTGTTTTATAATTAAAAAGCACTTGTATTTCAGTTTTCATATTAGGTAGCATAGATATAAGTTCAATTTGAACAGGCACAAAGGGCAGCAAGGGTTCCTAATAGTCAGTTTTGGGAACATGTGTAACTTAGCAGACTGATGTAAAGCATGTCAGACTTATGTGTGCCTGCTCGTATATTAATGTATTCATTTATAACCAATGCATGCATTTACATCTCCATAATTCCAGTGTGCAACATCTGCAAAAGCTCTGCAGTGATTTAACACTTGTCCTTTTCCCTGGTCAGAGTTCACTGGAGGATGGATGGAGCTAAACAGAAAATTCATTAGAACCTTTAAATTACATTGGCCCAGTCAAAGTCCAGACCAGGGTTATTATTGTTATGGTTAGCTAAAAAAGAAATACAAAAAACTTGAATAATGAAAAAAAAACTGTTAACTGAAATGCGAATAAAAACTGACCTTGCAAAAACAGACAAAAAACAAAAACTAGCTGAAACTGTAAAAGTTTTTCAAAACTAATTAAAACAAACTAATTTTTAAGAAAGAAAGTGTTGGTTTTTTATATGTGTCTTTATCATAATGAGGTTTAGTTTTCGGTTGCAATTTTGGCCTTTTTTCCCTCCTCTCTACTGCATTACATCAGCAGAAGGCAAGTAGGGAAGTGTTGCTGCAGCGGTCCGTCTTTATCTGGGATTTTATTCCTATTATTTTTTCACTCTTTTTAATCTTTTCCCTGGTATGTACGTCATATTACATAAAAGGCTAAAAGCATAACTGACACTATTAAAAACTAAGCTGAAAGTAAGCATTTTCAAATAAACTAAACTAAACCAGCTAACAAATAGGCTACTAAAGATGGATTAAAACTAAAGCAGAATTGACAATCAGAGGTCAAAACTAAGCAAACCTTGGTCCAGACCTAAATTAACTCGAAAATAGATGCCAAGAAATGTTTATTCAAGCTAAAGAAAAGGATGGACACAATTTTTAAAAGTGTGTTTAATTTTGATCAGGGGGACTGAATGCAAAATAATAAAAGTAAATAAAAAGAAAAAAATGTCCATTTCAAAATCTTTTACAAACTTTCTGTTGAAGATTATCATATGGTCAAAAAAAGAACTCTGTATTTGTAAAGTAGCAGATGTGATGAAAATCAGTGGGTGTAAATAACTTTGCAAGGCTCAATAAAGAGGTTGGAGATGTAGCTGTGGTAGTGTTAATTCTTATCGGGTTTTCTCAGGGTTATCCTGTGTCCTAACCCACATTAAGGTCAGATCTATCAGTTTACATGCCGCCAGACAGGCAGGTCTTTTGAACCCCTTCTAGAATAGCAATTATTGATGGTATCCCTCTATACAAATAGGGATCAAAGGTAATAACCAGTTATAAAATAAACAATAATACAGTTAAATAAATGCAGGGTTTCTGGATAAGCATGACCTCATGCATTATTTATTACCTTTATATAATTTATTTAATGCTGCTAACCAATAAACAGCTTCAGCCTTTATCCACTGCTTTACATTAATAATCATCTGTACCTTATATTGTATTACCAACATTAAAAGCTTCCTTAGAACAACAAGCCTTTCAAACTGTCCTCTGGCCTCTGCTCGGCAACACCAGGCCACCCGTTTAAAAGCAACGCATGCTCCGAGTTCATGGCTTCTGGAAAGAGAGGAGCTCAGCTGTCATCGCAGAGACGTGTGAGGTGTGTCCTTGTCGAGACAATCACATGAAATAAATGGGTCACGGGTTGAGGGCAAATCAAAAAGGCATTGCGTATTGTGATGTGGGGAACTGTCAGGTGGATGGTGGTCTATTTTAATGAGCCAATAGCATGATTGCTTTGAATACATACAACTTTCACTATTTATCTTAAAGTGCTTTTCCTTTACGTGACCTAGAGCTAAACTGCTGGTCTGTCCCCGTTTCTCTCACCGTCAAGGTAAGAGCAGCAATCATTGACATTTATCAGTAGCAAATAAAAGTCAGGATTATTGTGAACTCTGCATGGAAATCTACAACTGGCATTGCAGGACAGTGATAATGGAGCTAAGGCAGTGGCAGCAGCCCAGGCATCTACGTAAGAGGATCTACAATATTTGTCTGGGTCAAGGGAAGTCTAACTTTGCTTAAATAATGAAGGCTGCATTCCCTGAAACTTACACTGCCCTGGTATTTATGTTCGTGAGACACGGCCAGGTCGTTACTTTTGTAAAGGTCTTTATGTGACTTTTTGAAGATGGCAGCCTCCTCTTGACTTTCACCTCAACCTTCTTGGTACATTCTCGATCGCCTAAGTTAGCAAGTGCAATATGAGACTAACAAAATTTTGGTTAGTGATAGGTCAGCTGATAATGGTTAACGCTTATAAAATGGTTGGCAAGCTGCAGACTATCTAAAGAGCAAGCTGATCTTAAATACTTTGTTCTTTGCTGAAACTTTGCCTTCACTTCTGAAATTTAATTTATACGAACAGACAGAAAAAAAGAGATGTGACTGAATATATATTTAGTTGCTCGGGCAGGTTAGTTTATTGTTGTTCATTCGTACCTTGTTTGGAGTCATCAAAGCAACAGAACCATGCAGCACTCAGGAAAGAATGGTGGAAATGTAGCCAAATATAGCTGTGCAACAGGCTCCACCCGAGTGCTTTTTAACAAGTGTACAAAACAAGTACCTAAATAAGAACAAAAAACATGTTTTAAAGATGACTGAGATTAAATAATTGAGTAAAAGTTAGCTCACATGGAATACCAAAAACATCAGGACCATTAGAAACTGCTCCAACTGAGTAATAATGTTGTGAAGTTAATATTATTGGTTAAACAGTTTGTTTCTTCTTAGGAAAGATACGCTGCTGTGATGTCTGAGGGGTGAGTAATGCCATAGTTTTTCCACAATGCATCATACTGTTATGCATAAAATAAAATAATAAGCTGTCAAATGTATGCCACACAATAAATAAAAGTTTTAACCTGTATCCAGGAAGCTTTTTAAATTCAAAATGTCAGGAATAGCGTTGAGATCGAGGTTTTATACAGTAGCCCATCTAAACCTCAAACTCAACGCTATTCCTGACATTTTGAATTGAAAAAGCTTCTTTGATGGGAAGCGAAATGTCTTGGAAAAAAAAGAAAATTAAACAAAGTTAATTTTCTTTTTTTAGAATGACTATGACCTGGATGACTGAGAATCTTCACCAGCATAAAATACAGAGTCTTAACTAAAAAAATACTTTTGCAAAGCACCCACAACCTTTTTAAAATGTAATACAATATTCTGTTCAGTTCACATAAAAAATTATGTGAGAAAAAAAAACATAACATTGGAATAAACTCAAAGTAGAAAAGGCAATTTGTTTGAGCAACATTTCATTGAAGAACACATCAGATGCAGAATTATTATGATAAGATTCTTTAAGCTAAAACTATTTTCAGTTGTCACAAAAGGATATGTTCATCTCACAATAGTTAATGAGAATATCGGAAAAATACCAACAAAGCTGCAGGAAAAACCAACAGGGATTGGTTCAGTCCTGTCTATTACAACAATCTCCTGTATTTTTTACATATTATGATTAAAATTGCCCTAAAAATGTTTTATGGTCTGATTAAACCAAGCTGGAACTCAAGTATGTATCCGAAAAAAAAAAAAAAAAAGAAAAAAAAAATCACCAAAGGACCACAGTACCATACATTAGATGTGAAGGTGGTTAGCTTTTGAAGTTTTTAAGCGCCAGTTGAGGGATGCTGACAAAAGTATTAAGATCAGAAGGGAAGGTTGAGGTGCTAAAAAGTTTTAGAATTTCTTATCACTTAAAAATACCTGACACATAACAGTCATCATGTCCTAATGCAAACTTTTGGTACCTATCTAAAACTGATACAAATATTTCATTTTCCAGTTAAATACAATTTTTTTTTTGATAATATCTGATTTGTTTGTAAAAAAAAAAAAAAAAAAAAAAGCAAATCTAAAATTTTAGACCCCCACTACAGTACCTCTACTCACCACTAGGGGGTATACTCCACGGCAAAGACCTTTGCTATAAATTTCATAAACTTGCACTGAAGAGAGGGCAAATAGTTATGATAATATATGACATGCTGGCAGAACCAAACCAAAGAAGAATTAATGCTGAAACAAAAATACAAGTTCCTAAAACAAAATACTGATTTAGGGGATGCACACTTTCTAACAACCACTTTTTATTGTTTTCCTCCGTATAATTGTTAGAGGAGAAATTTTGCATTTTGTGGGACAAGTTTTCAAATGGTGAATCACTGTCTGTTTCTTTGCATCACAAACCTCTAATACTTTAATAAGGGTTAAAAACACATTAGAGACCCACTGTGAATTTAGCACCACTATTGCCATCTGTTTTTTTTTTTATTATTATTGTTTTACTACATGTTTCATACGTCATTTTTTCTATGGAAATAATCTTTGGTTTATCTTGTTCTATTTTTTGTTAATCCATGATGATAAAGCCCGGTGAGTCAAACTGTTATATAAAATAAAACACACAAAAATTCCAATAAAAAATTCCAGTCATGATAAATCATGCAGAAATTACCATGTTTTTTTTTTCTTCCCACAGAGAAAACCAAAAAGAAAATTTGCAGCAACACGTCGGCTGCTAATAAAAGTAAGTGGTGTAGCTCTACACCCCATAAGTAGTTTTCCTAAGCAGATAACAGATGCACTGATTTAATTTCAGGTGTACAAATAGCATCGAGATAAATGCATTTAAAAAATAAATCAGTATAAAGTGTCTGTGTATTTGCTGCCTGTCTGAATTTATTTTACCTTCAGCTATAGTAGTTATGTGGAAAAGGTGCAGCAGAGTTATGTCCATCCAATATTACAAATCCTGGCCTATTTTATTGCCCAGAACTTGCAAAATTGTATTATAAGCTTTGCAAATCATGCTGTTGGAATAACTATGGAGTTTTATTGTCACATTACTATAAATCTGGCTTGCATTTCAATGGAGCACTCATGCAAACAAAGATGTCATGGCTGAATCTCGAGCTATTATTGGCCGCCTTAGTTTAATAGTGCATCATAGCTGGAACATTTTATACATTCTACATATCTGCTACTGCTACACAAGCAACTAAAGTGTTTCATAAGCTATTTGACCCTGCAACATCAAGACAGTGTCTGCACTTCAGACGTAAGGTCTTACCTTGGGATAATAATAATTTCTGATCATTTCAGAAAGTGTGAATACTTGGAGTAATTCATAGTACAGAGCACTGAACTTCCATCTCCAGATCATCAAGTGTGAAAAAAAATAACAATATGTATGTTACATTCTTCATCCTAATATGTATCCCAAACAGAAAAAGTAAACAATAAAATACTATCTATATAAAAAAGACAACATTTGTATTTTATTTTTTAACAACAATAGCCTTTTTACACATGTTCAGATATGTGTAATGAGTACTAAGAAATATTCAGGTTGATTTTCCTTTATATTTGAGAATGAAAATGTAAAAAATATGTTAAGGCTAACTAAATATATAAAATTTTAAAAAGGGACCTTTTAAAAATGTTCTGTAAAATGTAATATTGCCATATTCATTTACTTTAAATTGCCTAAAATTATAGAGAAACATATGATGAGGTGGTTCAGTTTTGAAAACCTGTTGAAATAATGTTTTTTTTGCAAAGATTTATCTAAACATCAATTGTCACATATGCACATTATTATTAAACAGAGGATATGTTTAGCATAAAACAAGTATGGATTTTTAAAGAAAGTAATTTATATGAACTGTAAAGCACAGAGGTGTGAGTGTCGTGATTTTAAGAGGCTTTGCTGATGCAGGGTCAGCTAAGCCTCACCATCAGAGGTGCCACCATGAACTCCACAATTATAACATGTATATTACGGAGGGTGAGAAGTGCCACAATGCAATAAATAAATTACTTATTAGATAAATATTATGTGTCACACATTAATTAAAAATAGAAATAAATACAGAACTAATTTGATAAATAAATAAATATTAAATATATATATTTTTTTAATAAGTAAAAGCATTTATTGCACACATGAATACATTTAAGCTCCTGCACAAAGAGGCGGGACTAGAACTGAAGAACATCTGATTGGTTGCTTCTTACTAAGCAAGATAAGACAACTTTTTCCTGTTCTTCATTTTACTGTAAAGTAAATGTTGCAGCACATTAAATGATCAAATCCTGCCAAATAATTTGATGACACATGCTGTATCAATGAATACTTTTTAACTCCTTTATTTATTGGGGCACTCGTCACTCTCCATAGTCTGATGTGGCTTGTGAAAATTGCAAGAACAAAAAGAAAAATGCCTTCTGAACAAAGAAAGTCTGAAGCTAAAATATGCACCACAATTTGACAAAATTTAGGGCTCTGCAATCAATGTCCAGAAAGCATTTTTCTGACCCGGAAAAAAAAAAACATTTTCTGTTAGTTCTAGTCTTCAAAATTCAAACCCAACTACCAGTGAGTAATTTAATTTCAAAACAAGCAATAAACAGACTTTCTAAATTACTCTAAATAGAAAAACTGTCAGCAGATGGGCAAAATGGGACTTGCACCTGACTGAGATAAACTGTTCACATCTAGAATATCATTAGTGTTTTAGATAATGTCTAAAACATTTGTTTGATAGCATCTCACCAATAATGTTCTAGATATGATTTTAGGGCCCTATATATATATATATATATATATATATATATATATATATATATAAAATAATTGCAAACCCTGATTATATGTACCAGCTTTCGATTACTTCTTCATTGTGTTTCAGGGCAAGCTGCTGAAGAAGGCAGAATTGATGCTGGTTGCTGAAAATGAAGAAAAAGAAATGGAGAAGGAAAGAGTTGTGAACGAGAGCGTTCCTCCTCTAAAGCTGTCAGGCCTCTCAGTCCAGGAACTCCAGGTACTGTAGAGGAAAATAAGAAGTCACACATCACTACTTGACATCCTTTCGACCGTGTTCTTTTCATTTTTACAGGATCTTTGCAAAGAGTTGCACCAGAAGCTTGATGTTGTTGACGAGCTGCGTTATGACATGCAAGCTAAAGTCAACAAAAATGAAAATGAGGTACAAAAGGTTTGAATCAGGGCTTAAATGTCAGTCATGTATGGAGCTGTTGTTATCTTTCATAACATGGATCTTTTGCACAGATTGTGTCGCTGAAGCAGAAGATCATCGAGTTGAAAGGTATGAAGAAGCCCAGCCTGAAGAGGGTAAAGAAAACCACAGATGACGTGCTGGGTGCATACACGGATGCCTCCAAACTCAAGAAGGCTGACTTTAAAGCCAACCTCAAGACAGTGAAAAAAGAAGACGATAAGGTAAAAAGGAAAATTCCGCTCAAATATAAAGACGGACAGTTTACTAAATTGTTTACCATCGTTTGCATTTTTGTTTTGTTTTTATTCTAACAGAAGGAAGAAGTGACTGACTGGCGTAAGAATGTGGAGGCCCTGTCAGGCATGGAGGGCAGGAAGAAGCTTTTCACTGCAGGACAATGAAAAAAAACACACATAGTTTAAAGTTATTGCTTGTTTTTCCCAAATACTGACGTTACAGATTGCATTTGTTGAGCTTATTTCTTTGAATTATACCAAAATTACTGTTTAAAAGGATGAATTTCATGCTGAAATGAAGTGATTGCAACAATTTATAATTATGATTTAATGTAAATGATGCTAACTGAATTATTATTTAATGCAATTTTGCAAAAGGATTTAAAAAAATGTTTTATGCTTTGAAAGTGTAGTGTTTGTAGTGGACAGAAGATGGTGCTGTTGCTCTATTTGTAATACACGTTAAGCTGAATAAATCACCTTGACCAAATGGATGAATCATCACTTTTTTTTTAATA
The DNA here is from genome assembly GCA_030533445.1 of Cyprinodon diabolis. Classification (NCBI taxonomy): domain Eukaryota; kingdom Metazoa; phylum Chordata; class Actinopteri; order Cyprinodontiformes; family Cyprinodontidae; genus Cyprinodon; species Cyprinodon diabolis. Next base: position 43,540,324 of record CM060063.1, on the reverse strand, counting down.
ATATTTTTCTTTTTTAAAATATTTAACACAGACTGAACCTTCCTCCATCAGTACCAACAGTCCATATAGCTTTTTTTTAAAAGTCTTAGTCACTCATAACTGCACACAATTTAAGGTTTCAAGACACAAAGATCACTTACCGTTCAAAAATGATGTACTTACCTCTTTCAAAGCAACATCAACAACCATATGGGGGGAAAAAATTGGAAAAAGCATCTAACTTCCTCACTCTGAGATTACTTTGTGCAACAGTGCAGAGGTGAACCTGGCATAGGGAGATGGGAGAGAAGTGATGTACAGTTTGCTGGCAGTCAGGAAAGAAGACGCTATTTTGGTTGGCCACTCACAGAAGGCAATAGGAGCTATTAAAATTGAGACTTGAGTTTAGTTCTGGTCATTTAAAGTCAGAGACATATCATACCAACACTTTTTCTGTGGAGATTAAAGCAAAGGTACGTTTTGCATCCGTGATGATAATTTGGCATAGTTATTATGATTTATAAATACATGTGTCTTGGTATGATATCATACTTATAAAAATTATGAGTTTTATTGGATTATGATTCCATATTAAAGAGAAATAATTAATGCAACTATGATGATTTTTAAACCAAAAAAGATGTATTTTAGTTACTTTTGTGAGTTTTTAATAAATGATTACCAAGTTTTATTGTTCTTTACTTGTTTTAGCATTTAAAGCTTGCTCCATGTTAATTTTATTTAGAAAAAAATCATTCTGAATATAAATTTTAAAAGGACTGCATTCTAGTTGGAGGGAGTCCAAATGGGATTAAAAGAGGAATATCATCCCAACTATCCACAGCACTTGGGCATGAAGTGTTACTAATTTAGAGGCTCAGTGTTGGTATGTTGCAGTTCCAAGGTCTGGACGAATAGCCTGAGCAAATCTAATGTGAATAAAATGTATGGTAATGGGAGAAAAATAGATAAAAATGCAAGTCCAGTCATATTAAGATAAAAGAAAGCTGTGTTCATGTAAAATATAATGAATATAAAACATAATGATGGAAATACAATCTTTTAACAGGAACAAAAGACATGTCTGAGGCGTAAGTTCTACTTTTTTCAATTCACTTGAATTTATTTTATCATGTTTTCACAAATTATTGCATTCATATATTTAATAAATTAGAAATCTTCAGCACTAAATCTCTCCTTTCTTTAATATATTTCATCTAATAATGTCCAACACAGACCGGTAAGATTTTTCTACATTTGTCGCAGCTAATATGAATCCTGATTAATCATTTTGTTCTAAATACATGTTTTATTTTCATTTTAAGAAAAAATCAAAGATCTCTGCATCTCGAAGACTCTTTCTTAAGGTAGCGTCTCCTCTTTTGAAGAGCCTTTTCTATTTAAATGGGGGGTTATTTCATTAAAATGTTTGATACATGACAGACCAAGCTGCTGAAAACAGCAGCTGCAATGTTGGAGAAGTGGAAGGAGGAGAGGAAGGCGCAGAAAGAAATTACTCTGACGGAAAAAGTTCCTCCTCTGGAGCTGTCTGGTTTGTCTCTTCAGGATCTTCAGGTGAGCTTATGTAAAAATTTGTATTCTAAAGTTTTCAAATGTTGTTAGAAAGTATTTGATTTCTTGATAGACAGAAGGCACTTTTTGTGTTTATCAACGGGTTTCCTCTTGTATCTATTTAGAAATTTGCTTAAAGCCGCATAGGCTGAGTTACGATGCTCTATGTTCAATGAGACAAAAGAATGTTAGGCTATTATTTTGCTCAAAGAAGTAACTGATCTCTGTTTGTCTGCAGGCTTTGTGCAAAGATCTGCACCGCAAGATAGATGTGGCAGATGAGGAGCGCTACGACATTGACCTTAAGGTGTCCAAAAACATCAAGGAGGTCTGGATTCATTCCTTTGTTTTTATCTGATTCATGTGTTAATTGGATCTTTTTTAATCTTACTTCAGATTTTACTGATTATAAGTACCTCAGCATAATTATCTAATTTTACTTCTTATCTGTCTGGTATCAGCTGACTAAATGAGAAATGTTGGAAAGATCATTGTTTGCTTTTTGAATATTTCCATAGATTGAAGATCTAAACCGGAAGGTATTTGAGCTAAAGGGTAAGATGAAGCGACCTGCTCTCAAGAGAGTGAAGATCTCTGCAGACGCCATGCTGGGAGCTCTGCTAGGCTCAAAGGTTAAAGAATCTGTGGACTTTAAAGCCAACCTGAAGACTGTGAAGAAAGAGGAGGAAAAGGTAAATGCCTCAACTCCAACCACAAAGTATATTTTCTGTTATATGAAAAGATCAGAATACCAAAACAATGATTCAGTTCATTTTTTTTTATTTATCATAAGTTTTAACACAGATAGCTTTTAACACAGATGCTTTGAAGCCGCAGCTCCCCGTCTCTGGAATGCGCTCCCAGACCACCTTAGGGCCCAACAGACGGTGGACTGTTTTAGAAAAGGATTGAAAACTTTCCTTTTTAGAATTGCTTTCAATTGCTACGGAAGAGGATTAGGGAAGAAAGTCAGAATTCTGACTTTTTTCTCAGAATTCTGACTTTTTTTCTCAGAATTCTGACTTTTTTTATTGTCAGAATTCTGAGAAAAAAGTCAGAATTCTGACTTTAATCTCAGAATTCTGACTTTTTTTTTTCAGAATTCTGACTTTAATCTCAGAATTCTGACTTTTTTCCCATGTTAAACTGAAATAAAATTAAAAAATCAGTTCACTTTTTTTTTTCAGTGGCTCTAATCCTCTTCAGTAAATTGCTGATTTTTAGATTTTTTTTAATAGGCTCCGTATGCCTTCAAATGTTTTGATTTTAATGATTGTCTTTTACTCTGTTTTTAATGTTGTGGTCTTTTAACCTTTGTTTTAATTTTCCCTTTTTTGAACTGTAGCACTTTGAGATTTGAATTTAAATGTAAAGTGCGTTACAAATAAAATGTATTATTATTATTATAGATAGTCTCACATTTTTCCTCAAGTTTACTTCTGATAAATAGATTTAGTCGGTATCTCTATGATGTTGAGCCTATCAGAGTTATGCTTTAGCAAAACGTCACCAAATCATAATATTTTTAACTGTGTGCTTTACAGCTGGGTTTGGATTATTTTACTTTAATTCTGTAATTGGTTTTAATATATTTTCTACTGATGTCTAATTAAAAAAAAAACTACTTATGTCTAATTTTTAAAAGATTCAGTCTTAGACTAATAGATTCAATTCCAAACAACATTATTCTAGTAGTCTTGAGGCCTTATGCGGAAAACAATGTTCAGCTTTCAAGCTAAAAGGTTGCAGGAAACTTACAGCAAACCAAAAAAACTAAAATCAGATCTAGGAAACCGAGTATTTAGTTTCTGTTCATCTCTCCTTGTAACATTAATTTGTATAGAAGCAGGCGCAGCTGCAGGTACCGCCTCAGCCAGAGGGTCTTCAGTTATTTTGAATATCAGAATTTAATGTCAGAGGTGGAGGAAAAAGAAAATGTGTTTGACATCTTTATGTTCAAATATTTTAGAATGAATACTATCATAGGGTGTCCTAACGTTCACATGACTGTATGTTTTATAGTTAGTTGAATGTTGTTAATAATGCTAAGAGTTATTTTCTTTGCCTAATCAGAAGGAGGAAGTGACAGACTGGAGGAAGAACGTGGAGGCCATGTCAGGAATGGAAGGAAGGAAGAAGCTTTTCAATGCCAACCCATAGATTTATATTTGTGGACATTTTGAGAATAAATGCAGTTTTACAGGAAAAAAAAAGAACTACATATTTTTGGTGAATAAAAATGACAGTAAGTTTTGTGTTAGATTTCGTTGCACTGTTATCTTTTGCACTACTTGCACTTGTAAGACTTTCAAGCTGCTCATATGTCCACCGTAACTGTTTCTTGAGCATAAAAAGGCTGAAAATATTCATGTTAATAAAATCTAGTGAAAACTGAAAGCTGATGTTTTTATTTTTCATTCTTATGCAGATTTGACAAGAATCGCTATAAATAGGTGCTCATATAAATGGCCGTAAAATCACACGGATGCTTTTCAGCAAACACTGAGATGGCTAAAAGAAGAAGCAATGCACACCTGCAAACCATGCAAATCCTAAACGTCACTGCAGCAAAGTTACTGTAGCGCCACTCCAGCTCCTTTAGTTTTTTCTGTACCGCATGGAAAAACAGTCTAGCAACAAGTATTGAAACGCGAGCAATTCCTGAAAATGTTCTTCAACTTGTGATGTTTAGAAAACAAAAATAAATTCGCACAATATAAACTCGGTCAAAAACTGCGTTGCTTCCAGCATATCTGTTTTCCCCTCAGTCCTTACATACAGTACGTAAAAGCAAACAAAGAAAAAACACATATACAATTACAGCATGCAGGAAGCCCACAAATATGCATTTCAAATTGCATTTCTCTATTCTATGCTTTTAATATAATAGTTTTTAAACCTAAATTATAATCTTAACAACAAAAAAATGATCAATGTTGTATTTTAACCTTTTTTAAAACTATAAATTAATTTGTGTTAAATTGGCTCTTACAGTTACAATTAACATAGAAGCGAGGAGAAAAGAGCCTTTATATATTCTTAATTATCTGTCTGTAGAGCATGGATAGTCTTAACCTGGGTCTGCAATCCATGGCTCTTCATCACCTCTGCTACAAATGATAATGAGCAAACCAATAAATATAGATGTACTAAGAAATGGAGAGTTTAGCATTTTTTCGATTGACCAATTGTATTGAATTTCCATTAATAAGTCAACATAGCAGAAATATATAATAAATTTTTTTAATTGGGGAAAATGTTTAATATAGTTTTTCACAAATTTCAGCAAACAATGAAAAATGTATTTATTCTGTTTTTGCAGGTTGTTTTTTCATTTTACAACCTAAAATCTAAAATTATTCTTTGGTTCTTTAAAAACAACATATCTCCTCTTGTAGATATGAAATTTAAATTTGTCTTTTGTTTTTTTCAAAGCCCATAAAAAGCTGACAGCTCTAGAGAAGTTTTATTAGCTGTACTGAAGTCAAAAATGGGTCTTTGGATTGTAACCTGATATTCAACCAGACACAGTTACATTTAAAGGGTTTATTAAAGGGGTGAATAATGACGAACGAAGCAGGCAAACAGTCACAGTCTTGGCTGAGGAACCCTGGTTGAAAGTGCTGGTTTGCAGGCATGAGCAGAGATCCAGGAGATGTAGGTGGTGACAGAACCAACAGGTCGTGTGGACTGGAGAACCACCAGAACAGGCAAGCAAGCAGCTGAGACAAATAACGCTGCAGCTTGGAAACGGGCATACCGTACACGGTACAGAAAAAGTCCTCATAAGTCCAAAACAAAGCTAAACAGAACCATAACTATGACAGTCACATGCATTGCATTAAATTCAGATTTTTAGTTTCAGTAAAGGATATATGAGGGTTTAAGGCAGTTCAGAATAACTAGCCATGTTAAGTGGGGCAACAGTGGTGTCGGATGCAGGAGCTCGCCCTGTAACCCTGTAACTGCAAGACACTTCAGCTGCATTGCCTACCAATGCCGGTCAGGTGGCTACATTGCCACCTTCAGTGTGTGAGTGTGTGCCTGAATGGGTGAATGACTGAATGTAGTGTAATGCGCTTTGATTAAGTCTCCTGACTTAGAAAAAGCTCAATATAAGTATAGTTCATTTGCCATGTTTTGGGAGGTTGGAGTTGTGTTTTAGAATTTGTGTTTTTTAAATAATAGATTCTGTAGATAAAAGATTGAATTCAAAATCCTAGAAACTCTGTTCTATATTCTAACCTCTCCACAGCTTTCTGCTGTATAATGACAACTGTGCCGTAATAAACCTCTGAGGCCCAGAGAACAGCTGCACTTCTGCTGAGGTTAAAAACACGGATAGACTACAGCAGAGACTTCTGACGTCAGCTGGTTCAGCTGAATTTATAGAGGTCTCTAAATAACAAAGTCACATCTAACCTTGAAGATTTTTACGTGTTATGTTGTTTCCAAACTATATATCTCTGTCATTTCACTTTTATGTATATACTACTTTGTGTTGATTTTGATCAAAAAACCTTAATAGATTGTATTGAATGTTGTTGCAACATGACAAAATAAACCAGCTCAAAGGGTGGAAATATTATAAATACTACAAGTCTGGATGCCCTGTTGTATTACCCTTCTTCATTTAAGCATGAGACAAAATAAATAACATTATTTACAGAAAATATTCTTAACTGTGTTAAGGATATTTAAGTGTTAATCTTTATTTAATTGTTAATACCCTGCTCAAAAAATAAAAGCAACCCTCAAAGAACACATCAAAGATTTGAATGAATGAAATATTTTTATTGAAAACATTGTTCTGTAAGTTAAATGTTCTGATGACAAAATCAGACAAAAATTATCACTGGAAATAAAATTTATTAACTAACTGAGGTCTGGATTTGGAGTCACACATAAAGTTAGAGTGAAAAAAACAGTAAAGCCTTATCAAGCATCCGCCACCCACTGGTCAGTCTGTGATGCAATGTGACGTTGGTGGTTAGAGCGAGACTTGAGTCCCAGATGTGCTCAATCGGATTCAGGTCTTGGGAACTGGCAGGCCAGTCCATAGCGTCAATGCATTCATCTTGCAGGGACTGCTGACACAATCCAGCCACATGAGGTCTAGCATTTTCCTGCATTAGGAGGAACCCAGGGCCAACCGCACTAGCATATTGGCTCACAAGGTGTCTGAGGATCTCATCTCAGAAATAAATGGCAGTCATGCTACTTCTGGCGAGCACATGGAGGGCTGTGTGACCCTCCCAAGAAATTACCCCCCCACACCATTACTGACCTACTGCCAAACCGGTCATAATGAAGGATGTTGCGGGTAGCAGATCGCTCTCCACGGTGTCACCAGACTCCATCTGTCACGTCTGTCACATGTGCTCAGTGTGAACTTGCTTTCATCTATAAGAGCACAGTGAGCCAGTGGTGAATTTGCCAATCCTGGTGTTCTCTGGCAAATCCCAATCGTTCTGCATGATGTTGGGCACTGAGCAAACCCCCATCTGTGAATATAATAGTCATACCTCTACCTCACCGTTGTTCCTTACCTACTACACTTTAATGTAAAAGTCAATCCACCTGTATATAAGCCATCCCGATTGTACATATGTCACCTCAAATCTCTGTGTTACTCCCTTGTATTTTTTTTATTTCTTATTTTTATTCTTTTTATTTATTTTTATTTATTTTTATTCATAATGCACCTTTTCCTCCTTGTTTGCACCTTCTTTAATTACTATGCCAATATGTGACCAGTGAATTTCTCCGCTGTGAGATCAATAAAGCTCATCTAATCTAATCTAATCTGTTTAAGTCTTGCCCTCATACCATCCTCATGGAGCCAGACAAATGCATATTAGTGGCCTGATGGAGCTCATTTTGCAGGGTTCTGGCAGTGCCCCTCCTGTTCCTCTATGCACAAAGGTGGAGATAGTGATCCTTTCGCTGAGTTGCTACCCTCCTTCAGCCTCCATATCTCCTGGTGTACTGGCCTGTCTCTTGGTAGTGCCTCGAGCCTCAGGACACTACGCTGACACAGCAAACCTTCTTGCCACAGCTTGATTTGATGTGCCATCCTGGATGAGCTGCACTACCTGAGTGAATTGTGTGGACTTTAGAGTCCATCTCACCACAAGTGTGAAAGCACCACCAACATTGAAAAGTGACCCAAACATCAGCCAGAAATCACAGGGGCTGTGAAGTGGTCTGTGGTTCCCACCTGCAGAACCACCCCTTTATTGAGTGTGTCTTGCCAGTTGCGAATAATTTCCACCTGTTGCATACAGTATATTCCATTTGCACAACAGCATCTGAAATAGTCAGTGTTGCTTCCTAAGTGGACAGTGTAAACTCACAGAAGTTTGATTTGATTAAAATTCAATTGTATTGTTTATGTGTTTATTTTATTTTATTTAATTTTTGAGCAGTGTATATACATCCAAACCAAAAACTGTGTTTGGGTATTTTTTGTTGTCTTATGTAACTTAACGTGGGTGTACGGTTTGTAGTCCTTTTATGAGAACATAAACCAAGCTGACCTCACACTGGCTCAGTTTACAAACCATTCAGCTTCGCAGACCAGCTGTCCTTGTTCCTCTGCAGGCCAAAATAACACTGAAACAACCTTTGGCTTTTGTCTTACCTCAATTCAGCTTGTACAACGTGTTAAGACTACTGACACAGTATGCCATTACAAATATGTAAGTAATAAAAGTAAAAATGGTGATGAAAGGGGTTGGTGGAAGGGGTGCAATAAACACATGACTATGTCTGCTTTTGTAACAAAGATATGAAATAAGGAAAAAGTTATATTAAGGGGAAAAAACTAGTGGGATTTTGTTGCAATTAATTATGTGGGATTAAAACACCACCTTAAGTTAAAATTAATATCTGATTACTATAAATTTATAACCTGGGATGGTCTATCACAATTATGAAATCTTGAAATATACTGATCTTTTTCTGTAACTAAATCCCTTGCAAAAAAGAATCATATAACTATAACTTTTTCCTTCCTCTTGATCATGAAATCTTCATTTCAGCCTTACCAGCTGCACCACTCAGTCACGTATGTCTGACCCTCACTGTGGGCCTCTCTAAGGATACGCTGCTAATAGATCCACTAATAGATCCACTAATAGATCTCATAGAAATTTCTTTGCATATTTAAATATCTGAACCCCGAGGTACAGGTTTTATGATCCCCTTTGCAGCTTGAACATTGTTGTGAACCCCTGTAAATGTCGCTGCTGGTGGACAAACAGTGACCGTAAAACAGATATGCCCCCATTATACAGGAGACACTATAAATCTGAGTGATGGTTTTCCATCGCCTTTTAGAGAGACAAGGCAAACAGTCAGTTGTGTTTCTAAGAGGTGTGTTGCTGCCTGTAAGTAGATAAAGTTGTGTTTTCTGCAGTTATTAATGTTTCGTTCTGAGTGTGAGTATTTTTTTCTTTATTTTATAGCATCTAACAGCGACTGCTGCCCCCTCATTACGTCAGAGCAGCATCTTTGTCCTCTCAGGTCCCTCATTGCTTAACATTAGCAGCTGGTTGAACAGAGAGTTCTCACATGCCTCTGGATTATCTGTTCACTCACCTTGCTTTGTCGCTTATGGAGAAACTCGTCAGTTTTATTAACACTTTCACTGTTTCTGCACCTCAGTGCATTCACTTCAAACTTGTCTAAACGTTTTAAAGATTTACAGTTCATTGCAGCTTACACTGAGCAATCATTTGCATTCCTTGGATTAGTTTATAGAAATGCTTGCATTTAGTTATTAAGACTAATCATTATAAAATATACAGATGGTATTATGATAAACTGAAGCAGAGTTGGGGTTTGCAATGGATTTATTTCTAATATACCTTTATTTTCCTAATTCTAGAGTGGTGATTTAAGGCAGTCATGTCAGATGGGTAAGTGGTATTACAATTTGTGGGTTTTTGTTTGTTCAATTAATAAAACTGCATTCTGATGCTTGAATATTAAAAATTATATTTTTTGCTAATTTTCCCCAAAAAGACTGGTATCAGCAACAGGAAATTTTTTACAGCAAATTTTTTTCTCTTAGTCCTTGAAGGCCATAATAAAATAAATATAGATGTAGATATTTTTCCAGACAATAGGGGATACAAACATAAAGTCATAAATGGTCTTTATGTGTGAATTACAGAAAGAAATCTAAGATATCCTCTTCTAGAAGGCTGGGGTTAAAAGTAAGATTTTTAGAAATGTTTTCTCATATTATTTGTTCTTTTGTGTAATTATCTATTAGATAGGTTTATTTTGTGCAAGTATGTCCTTTATTACTTTAGCCTTTATAAAGTGATGTGTACAGTTGTGCAGTAAGAGAAACAGGTTGGTCATGTTGTAAAAGGGAGGTTTATATTCATATTTTGGCTTTTATCACCTGTCATGGATACTGTACATATTTCTAAGCGAGAAAACCTAAAAAAATCTAAATAAAAGATGGTTATATCTTCCCTCTTAGATCAGGCTCTTGGCAGTTGCCACTCAGAGGCTGCAGGAAGAAAAAGAGCAACAGAAGAAGGAGAGAGAAGCTGTTCTGGTGGAGAGACTTCCTCCGCTGGCTGGTCTTTCTTTACAGGAGCATTTCTCTCTGATTCATACATTAATTTTAAGTTCAAGATTATTTATTATTACATATATTACACCATTGTTGTTCTTGTTCAAGGACCTATGCAAAGAACTGCACCACAAGATCGATGTTGTAGATGAGGAACGCTATGAGGCCTTAAGGTTTCTAAAAATGACAAGGAGGTACGGTCTTTAGGAATGAGCAGCAACCTAAAAGGAATGTTAATTTATTTTTTTGTATAAAAAGTGCTTCTTTATAACCAAAATATTTGGATACTCTACAATTTTATCTAAAGCATTCTGTTTTTTCTTTAATTTCAGCTGCCTACAATTAGTAATTAGTAATGGAATCACTAAATACTTCTTTTTATGACTGATTTTGATCATTTCCCTGGGGAGGAATCCAGGTGATTTAAGCCATTAGTTTAATTCTATTCACCGAAATACATCACTTACTAGTTGTAAATATCTTTACTTTAAAGAATCCAACTTTTTGACCTTTGTTAAACTGCAAGATGAAACCTGTAATGACAAAAGTATAATAATGTCCAATAATAATAACAAAAAAACATTTGGTTTTTTAAACCTTCTTGAAACATAAACAATTTTTTATCCATCTTTTTGCAAAATGTCTCTAGGTATGCTGAAAGAGAGCACACTTTATAGTGGTTTGATTGATTGCTGGTAGAAAAATGACAAAAAAAGGTGCCCTGTAAGCGAAGGCCTGTCTCTGTAGTGCAGAGCTCACATCATTCTAAATGTATAAAACCCCGTATGTAAAATGGACCTAGTGCGAGGCAGAGAGGGCAAAGTTCACCTCTCACCATCTGTAAAAATAGGTCAAACATGGTAGAATATTTTTTTTTCCTGAATCTCTTGAAGGAAGCTTTAATGTTTCTTAAACATGATGCTTAACTGATTTTTTCCCCCAAAAATACGCTTGTTATTTTTTTTAGCATTTTCCACATGGAACAAGCAAATTAAAAATCTAACAAACATGGTTGGTGGTTCAGAAAAATGTTTCAGGACACAGAGTCTCTATCTGGATACATTAAATTGTGGCACGCTAGCTCCTGTTCCCTCACCTTAATGGAATCAACAGTAAGGAATCATTGAGGATAGGAAAGGAGGTCCAGACTGTTCCTGCAGCGAAACCCATGAATGATGCTTGTGAAATTGGGACTGCAGCCCTCCAAAAAGGAAACTAAAAAAATTAGACAAATAGCCAAAGCCCTTCATTAGACCTATATTAACATATTAAGTCATGTTCATTTTCATGTAAGCATAAAGAATTAATATAGTTGTATTCATTTCTTTGAGGTGTCTGTGTTTATAAATGCTGTTATGTAAAGGATGATGGGATTCTTTATAGCTCCTAAGTGTTAGTTAGGAATCTTACAATCTCACTATGCTAAAGAACCATGATAGGAAGGAATTCAGGCTTCTTTTCCAACCTCCTTTCTTACTGCCGGCACAATTTAGACAGCACTTATTACTAGGACCTTAGTGATCTGATGTAATCGGATTCAGGCAGATACATTCTTGCTCCGCCCCTTATGGCTGGTATCCTTGGAAACCAGACTGCAGTTTCATACATAATGAAAGTTATGAAAGAAGTAGATATGTAACTTCTATGCTTCATGAACTGTTAGCTTTCCAAACAGTTCCAAACATAATTGATGATTCAGTTTAAATGTGGTGAAAATTTCAGATCTTCTTGGCACAGGGGTCGACTCAAAATGTGAATGAAATATGCTTAGATTCGTTCAGTCCTAATTTGCTGCAGTTAAAGTAAATATGTCTCTTCCTATAATCTAAGGTGCCTCTTCGGTTTTCATAAGGATATTTATGGTGTTTTTCACTTTTAATTTTGAAAAAAAAAAAAATCTTTGGTTGGTTGTTTGTTTTTTGCTAAATCATCAATAAAAGAGACCTACTTACAGCTGTTATAGAATTTCCAGCTCTTAACTTTAGCTGGTATCAAAAAGTTAAATCTAGACCTGAAAATTGTGAAGATATTCTTCATTCATTTCAGTTGTGTATTTTCAGGAAGACGTTGCTTCTGAAAGTCTCTGGGCTGAACTAATTAAACACATATGTTGCCTTCTTCACCTCTTTCTTGTGCTGAGCATAACCGTCAATACAACAGCTGAGAAGGACACAACCACTTGTTTCTAAATTGGAAACTTTTGCACGCTATTTCAGTGCAGCCTTAATGCCTAAAATCAGCTGAAAATGGCACATTTATGATCACAGATATATAATTAGAGTACAGCAATATAGAAGTCTATGAAGTTGGAGCCTCACCAAAGGGATCTAAAGGCATCACTTGCCTGTACATTATATATAGGCAAATATAACAGAGAGTAATATGCCTGCCTCTGCGTTCAGGTCTCTACTGATAAGGTAGATTGATGTGGGTGATATGATCATGTGTTTCCTTGTGCAGATTGAAAACATGAAACTGAAGATTACTGAGATTCACAGTAAGTTCAAGAAGCCTCAGCTGAAGAGAGTGAAGATCTCAGCAGAAGCAATGCTGAGTGTTCTGCTGGGCTCCAAACACAAGGAGTCATTCCACTTCAAAGCAAACCTCAAAACTGTCAAGAAGGAAGAAGAAAAGGTGAAAATGATTTTCAAAGTGTCTTTAATTCCTAAAATAATATATTTAAGGTTATAAATTTTTTTTCCATGGTGCTTCATTCTCTAACAGAAGGAAGATGTTACTGACTGGCGTAAGAATGTGGAGGCCATGTCTGGGATGGAGGGCAGAAAGAAACTTTTTGATGCTTCTGCCAACTAAAGGAAGAAAACTCACAGTGTTATTGTTTTTCTCAAAATAATAAAGAAGGTTAAATGTTTACTGTATTAGAAACATTAGGATAACGTGACGTCATCTACATGTCATATTGCTGTATGCAAAATTGCAGCAGAAATTGAACTTCCAGCAGGTGGCAGCAAAGCTTTTTAGATTTTTAACAACCTGCAGAACATTTTGGACTTTTAAAATATTTTGACAACTTTAAAGTTGAATGAACGAATTTTCTCTTTGTAAACTGGTATATACTTTGACAAACATCCAAAGTGAGGTATAGAGATAAAAAAAATGCACTGATCAATAAAAGAAAATCTAAAACAATTAGAAGACTACTGTCAGCTTAATTTTGCTGACAGGATTTACATCACAGTAACAAAAAAGTTCAGACTATTCCACTCATGGACTTTATTTCATACATAATGTGTCTCTAATAAGGTGGTAAAAATGGGATTTTTTTCTAGCCACATGTGTACTGAAGAATATTTATATTTAGATCTAGTTTAGAATGGATTCAGAATAGTTTGCTACATGCACATAGATCTAAAATACACACACACACACACTATAGTCATCCCCTGATTAATTTATAACAGATATTTATTCACATAGCACATATGGCTCTAGATTCCAGCTTAGATTAGGTTAACTTAAAAATAAACAAATAGTTAAAAATATTAGGTTTGTTAAAGCAAAAAGGTGTATTTTGATTTCTTCATTGATCTCACAGAGGAGAAATGTACGCGTTACATCAGCTCAAGTAGTGAAAGAAGAAGAATGTGCCAAAGGAAGAAAAAAGTGCATGGGATATATACAGTATATACAGTGCGTCCACACATGACAGCTTTATTTATTTATTTATTTTTATGTTAGGATCATTATACAGGGTTATTGCAAAGGGTATTTACATGGGTATTTATATACATGGATATTTATAATTATAATTGTAGTTATTGCAATGTGTGTCAAACATAGAGAAACAGGTTATTGCACAGGGTATCAAACAGTAAATTGCACAATATACATTGCACAAGTTATTGCCGTTGTTGTGTCCTATTGTATAGTCTGGTTTTAGCAGGGAGGAATGACCTAAAGTAGCGCTCCTTTTTACAAACAGAGTGTAAAAGTCTTTTACTAAAGGTGCTGCTTAGCTCCTCTATAGTCTGGTGCAGAGGTTGGAAGGTGTTCCCCATGATGGACGTGAGCTTGGACAGCACCCTCCTCTCAGCCACTTACTCCAGTGAGTCCAGAGTGCAGCCCAGGACAGAAGCAACCTTTCTCACTAGTTTGTTCAGTCTGTCCCGCTCTGCGCTGATGCCACCATAGAGTCATAAAAGGTTTTAAGAGGGGCCTGCTCACTTCAAAGGACCTCAGCCTCCTCAGGAGATGGAGGCAGCTCTGGCCCTTCATATACAGGGTGTCGGTGTTATGAGTCCAGTCCAGTTTGTTACTGTTACTATATATATATATATATATATATATATATATATATATATATATATACTCACCGGCCACTTTATTAGGTACACCTGTCCAACTGCTCGTCAACACTTAATTTCTAAGCAGCCAATCACATGGCGGCAACTCAGTGCATTTAGGCATGTAGCCATGGTCAAGACAATCTCCTGCAGTTCAAACCGAGCATCAGTATGGGGAAGAAAGGTGATTTGAGTGACTTTGAACGTGGCATGATTGTTGGTGCCAGAAGGGCTGGTCTGAGTATTTCAGAAACTGCTGATCTACTGGGATTTTCACGCACAACCATCTCTAGGGTGTACAGAGAATGGTCCGAAAAAGAAAAAACATCCAGTGAGCGGCAGTTCTGTGGGCGGAAATGCCTTGTTGATGCCAGAGGTCAGAGGAGAATGGCCAGACTGGTTTGAGCTGATAGAAGGGCAACAATGACTCAAATAACCACCCGTTACAACCAAGGTGGGCAGAAGAGCATCTCTGAACGCACAGTACGTCGAACTTTGAGGCAGATGGGCTACAGCAGCAGAAGACCACACCGGGTGCCACTCCTTTCAGCTAAGAACAGGAAACTGAGGCTACAATTTGCACAAGCTCATCGAAATTTGACAATAGAAGATTGGAAAAACGTTGCCTGGTCTGATGAGTCTTGATTTCTGCTGCGACATTCGGATGGTAGGGTCAGAATTTGGCGTCTACAACATGAAAGCATGGATCCATCCTGCCTTGTATCAACGGTTCAGGCTGGTGGTGGTGGTGTCATGGTGTGGGGAATATTTTCTTGGCACTCTTTGGGCCCCTTGGTACCAACTGAGCATCGTTGCAACGCCACAGCCTACCTGAGTATTGTTGCTGACCATGTCCATCCCTTTATGACCACAATGTACCCAACTTCTGATGGCTACTTTCAGCAGGATAATGCGCCATGTCATAAAGTTGGAATCATCTCAGACTGGTTTCTTGAACATGACAATGAGTTCACTGTACTCAAATGGCCTCCACAGTCACCAGATCTCAATCCAATAGAGCATCTTTGGAATGTGGTGGAACGGGAGATTCGCATCATGGATGTGCAGCCGACAAATCTGCGGCAACTGTGTGATGCCATCTTGTCAATATGGACCAAACTCCCTGAGGAATGCTTCCAGCACCTTGTTGAATCTATGCCACGAAGAATTGAGGCAGTTCTGAAGGCAAAAGGGGGTCCAACCCGTTACTAGCATGGAGTACCTAATAAAGTGGCCGGTGAGTGTATAGATAGATAGATAGATAGATAGATAGATAGATAGATAGATAGATAGATAGATAGATAGATAGATAGATAGATACCTGTATAAATGTGTTTGTGTAGTACTAAAAAAATTATAAAAAATTATGAGCGCCTGTGCTTTGCAATAAACATGCATCCTATAAGATTATAATATTCTCTTACATCCACTAAGAATATTTAAACAAACTGAACTGAACTGAGCGGAACTGTTTAACTTCATTAAAATTGATTCTGTGCCTCCTTAATAAATCACACTGAGTGGAACTGTTGACCGCCCCAAGATGGCGCCACCAACTCTCGTCAGCGCTCATAGGCAAAAGCGATCGATGCGGGTTCTATATGTCTATTAAATAGACACTTTCCAGTCCAGGGCGGTTACAGGTGTCTCTGGGTGTGGACGGACGGGCCGCCCTTGTCCTCACTTGCCACCAGGAACGCAATAACCTCCAAAAATGTCACACTTCATGCATGCGCACTATGAGAATTGCAGTCCAAGAAATGTACGCGCGCAGCGTCTATTTCAGTGAGCCACTCACATGAGCCCTGATATCTATATATCTACCCTCTTGCATCTCTTTGAGTCACGGACAAGGACACTCTTGAGCATTTCAAACCAACTTTTAAAGGTGAGTAATTCCTAAATGAGACATAAACAAGCATCAGACTAAAGATCTTGTGCTTCAATTCTGATTCTAATTGAACAATGGGTTCACAGTGAATATGCAGAAAATTAATTATGTTCATCCATTCTGATATGTATAGACTTTAGGAGGAACTAAGAGCTTCTATCATGTCTGAAGAGTAAGTTATTCAAATACCTCATACTCATTTAGTACACAAATGCATATCAAACACAATTAATCATTTTTTCTCTTTGTCTTATGGACAATTTTTCCTTCAGCACCCATCAGGTGAGTCACGATGGATTCTAAGGGTTTATACCAGTGATCAAAACATTGTATTATGACAGCTTTTGAAAATAGATTTCTAGCATTAAGAAATTATGTAAATATGTTTCAATCTTTGTGCTTAGCACTGCTACTACTGTTGTGTACAAAAACTAAATTAATATTAGAAGAAAAGAAAACATGTTGCATTTCTGAAAAATGTAAACTTAAGATTTTTTTCATCTTTTATAGAAACCAAAGCCAAAAATCACTGCATCACGCAGATTGTTCTTGAAGGTTTGTTCTGTATAAATGATCTGTAACTTTACTAAAGTATGCAAACTCTTTAAACACAGGAAAACTCTGTTGTTTTTTTTCCTTCTTCTTCTTCTAAAGACTAAACTGTTAAAGAAGGCAACGATTATGCTGGAGGAGGAAAAGCAAAGGAGACAAGCTGATCGAGAGAAGATCCTTGATGAGAGATTTCCAGCCCTACAACTGTCAGGCCTGTCGATGCAAGAACTACAGGTTTACTTTTCACTTTAATCCACATATAAGTATCCCTATTTAAGTCCTACAGTTTTGGACATTAGAAAACCGGTATAGACTAAGGTATGACAAAGAACTACTTTTTAAAAATGAAGCTGTACAGCAGGAGAGAAATACAGATCTCAGAAATGAATAAGTTAAAAAATAAAATAAAACAATGTGTGGTTGGGAAAAAAAAAAGAATGTTAAAAAAAAAAAGTTTTAAATAAATGTGAAAAAAGCACAATAAACACAATTGTAGAAAAAAGACCTCCAGAGGAAGTAAGCAAAAAAAAAAACTGTGAAAATAGTGATTAACATGTGTAGTGATTAAAGTCTGTAAAGCACATAATGAATAGATTAGAAACCTGTTAGTTTCTTTGGGTAAAGTTGAAGGGAAAGAACATTTATATTTAGATCTAGCTTAGAATTGATTCAGAATAGTTTGCTACATGCACATAGATCTAAAATAGACAGACAAAACACACGTTACAGACTCACACACACACACACACAAAGCCACTACAGTCATCCCCTAATTAATTTATAACAAATATTTATTCACATAGCACATATGGATCTAGATTCCAGCAAAGATTAGGTTAATTTAAAAATAAACAAATAGTTAAAAAGATTAGGTTTGTTCAAGAAAAAAGTTGGCTTGTGTTGTAGTGAGATGTGTGTGACTGAGTGAGTAAAGTGAGGAAGGGACATGCAGGAAGAGCCAAGGCCATAGATAAACTGCTGCATTATTTAGTAGTTCTTGATGCTTCTCCTTTAATATGATCATCTTCATCAGTCAAAAGCACAGGAGGAACATGGAGAACCTGTGAGAGCTATTGGGCAGCAGAGTTGGTTTCAATCATTTAAACTATCAGAAGTATTTCAAGGATAGCTTATTAATGTATTGATTCAGTTGGAGGTGCAGGGCATTCTAATACTGGGCTACACTGGGTCAATATGTGTACTAATTTATATATAGTAGCAAAAAATATTTACTTAGGTACAACAAATTAGAGGAACCAGATGGGAATCGATCTCTTTGCCTCTCAGGTTGAAGTTTTGCGTGTACAGTACACCATTAAACCTTAATCATCTACATATGTCTAGGACGCATCATAATTCTGAGGCATAGTTGCGGAACCACGCTGTCACATAGCTGTTATGCATCAAAAGGTTGTTTATCATATTGCAATTTCACTGGTCAAAGTTTTTTAGTTATTATTATTTATGTATATTATCGCACAACTATTACTATTATCATAGAACAAATGAAATAATGCAGACTTTAGGATACCTGCTCAAATGTAGTTCTCCTAGCTGTCCAGCAGATGTCGCTTTTCAAAACTATATCAAATCTATCAAGCATGGTGTCTGGTTTTGGCCAATTGTGTCAAATTGGTCTTTGAAGCTGTCATCATTACTTAATTCCTGTTCATCACAACTCCTAGCAATAAGGTAAATTATTTGCATACTTGTCCATAACCAGACATTTAGTACCATCTAAGTCATAACAAAATGGTTATTTGAAAATTCCAAGCAAACAGAAAAATACTTGTCAAAAAGATCGGAAAGCCTCTAAAATCAGCAGGACAACGACCCTCGAGGGCGGGTGCTTCTCTTAAACCTTATTGTCAAGAGTTATGATGATGAACAAACCATAGGTTTTTAGAAAATAGAAACTAATCCAGAAACATTACTCTGTTGTTACAGAAATATTATACATTTTTTAAATATGTAGGTAACAAGATGATCACCTGAATTATTTAAGGTCTTTATTTTCCTATAAGAAAGAATCAGGAAGAGGATAGAAAACTAAAGACTTAAGTTCGGAAAGTGACATAGATTTACCACTGGGTCTAGTTCTGGACTCTGATTAGGCCATTCCATTCTGAGGGAAGGTTTTGATCTGAGTTGTCTTATTGCACTTCTGACTGTAGGTCTATAGGTTTTGTCCTGACGGCATGAACCTCTGTCAACTCGTTTGGAACTTCTCACAGCTTTCCTCTTATTAAGTCTGTATTTAATAGTGTTGCACCAATGCCATTTTTTGGCCCTGATACCGATACCCGATACCTGGCTCTGCGATATTGTACCGATACCATCTGTTTGAAATCGATGTGTGTGTGTGTATATATATGAAGAACTGCATCCTACTTGGATGTAAAATAATTGCCATCATGGCTTTGTCAATCTGCTGCCTATCTTTGTGAAGCAGACTAATACAAAGTGAATCCAGTAGAACTTTTTATTGCCTAACTGGAATCGTTGACAATAGTTGAATAAACTTTTGACTCCCAAAATGGTATTGGTGCCGTATTTGTTGGTACTTGCCAATACCGATACCACCATTTTTGTGCTGGATCAGGCCCCCGCCCGATACTGCTATCGGTGCAACAATAGTATTTGATTTAATCTCTTCTCATCAATTCTCCTCAGCCTTAGTTTTGTACCCAAAATTACATTTAGCATGTATTTTGTCTTTGTGTTCTTTTTTAATCTTTATTCTCTAAAAAACATTACTTCTCATCTGTATCCGTGCTTAAATAAAATTATTCAGGTGTTCCTCTGTTTACAAAATAGGTTAATTCTGAATGGATATTATTTGAAGTCCCCAGGCTGAATGAAAATACAGCAATTTTTTAAAATATTATCAGTAAGAACAATTGTAAACAATATATGTTTTTTTTTTCTTCCACTCCATAAATATGGATTAATTTATATTTGTCTCTCAAATTGAGTCTAAGTAAAACATGTAACATAACCAAACACAGAAAGGTAGTTATTGGATTAACTCTATTGTATTCTTACACACCATGTTAGTTATTAGATTAAAAAATAAAAAGAAAGTTTGAATATTGCTGCAGCCAATTCACATTAAATAAATTTTGGTCTTAATGTATGAATCCCACAAACACCTGTGTGCAGATTGCATCAGAAAGATTCTATCGGCTAAGAAATGGAACTGCAGCAAATTATGCCACATTTTAATCATCTGCATATAAAATACAGCAATTTATATGTCAAAGCAAGCCTGATAAACAAAACGCTTCTTTTCACAGAATCTATGCAAAGAGCTTCACCAGAAAATTGATAAGGTCGATGAAGAGCGCTACGATTTTTCTGCCAAAGTGGCAATAAATGACAAAGAGGTAAGTAATTCAGCTCCAGCTGCAATATCTTATGATAGTTTTCTAAAGTAATCTAACAGATATTTCTTCAATACAGTAAAACATAGAAAAGAACTGCACTAAAAAAACAGTTTGTAATCAATGAAATTATGTCTGCTGCATGTTTTTCATTAGAAAGTGGACAGTTTTTGTTAATTCAGTCACTTCTTTTTAAATTGTTAAGAATAGCTATAGTCTACTAATTGCTATATGTTGCAATAACCTCTTTAAAACAGGATAGATGAATAGATATTGCTGAGCACAGCATTCCTGAGATAATTATTCTTGCTGAGATTATGCTGGCTTTTGATGTGTTGCCTTTGTCTTTGTAGAAAAGGGAAAACAAAATCAATTGCAGACATATTTGAGAGACAATTGAAATCAACAAACACCATGGAAATTTAAAAACCTGGTCATTGTTAAAAATATGTATATTTTTTTGTTTTGCACAAAGATACAGAACTTGTCTCTAAAGATCTTTGAGCTGAAGGGCAAGATGAAGAAGCCAAACCTTAAGAAGGTGAGGATGTCTGCAGGAGCCATGCTGGGAGTTCTGCTGGGTGCGAAGGTAAAAGAGTCTGTGGACTTCAAGGCAAACCTAAAGACTGTGAAGAAGGAGGAGGAAAAGGTAAGGATCCATAGTGGAATGTGTATGTAAGATGGTGATAAACCATTTCAACTGTTTAAAGGAAAACACGGTTATATATAAAATATAATACTAATAATAGGTGAATTTCAGAACCTTTAATCCCAAAAAGGTAAAAAAAAATTAAATCAAAATTAAATGCATCCGCGTTAATAAGCATGCATCTGCATTCTGACTGAGCATAAAATCATCTTCGATGTTTATTTAAAATGAACCGATTTAAATCTGTTCCACTGTCCTGCAGAAAGAAGAGGTGACCGACTGGCGTAAGAACGTGGACGCCATGTCTGGGATGGAAGGGAGGAAGAAGCTGTTTGATTCTGCCCAGTAGATTTGTGATTATTGTTGGAGTAATCATTGTGGAAGGGCTTCTGATATGTACTTTAGATTCAGTTCATGTTGTGATCAATTCTAATACAGTTTTTGTTTGTATGTGATTGAGGTGACCTTGCTGGGATCATTGTTGTTGAATACACACTAATGTATCATGGTATTCAGCTCTCTTGTGTGTCTATATGTCACCTAAGTAATATTACCTCATTATTAAACCACTTCTTTAGCACTGGCTTAAAATACAAATATGCATAGAACAGTAAATATAAAAAAGTCTTAAGGTTATCCAAAAAACTTTGTACTTTTTTCTGTTTTACTGGATTGAAAGTCAATGCACATTCTTATTGCAGTTTATACTAAAATCAGTCAATTATGCTTCACTCTAAGGTTTTTTATCCTTCAAAATATATGGGAAATTACTGTGAATTATTGAGATGAAACAGTCTTATGATTCATGTCTAAATAAATACAAATTTGAAGCACAGTTTAGAAAGCTGTTGTTTTAAGGGGAACAAATGCCTGTTTATCCTTCAATAAACCTCCAGTATGTTCGCTATATTTACTTGTCCAACCTAAAATGTTGTTATTCGTATATTAGACCTGTTTTTTTCATTTATATGTCCAACAATTGAATATTTAAACAGCTTTCTGTTCTCTACAAAAGTGACAATAAAACTATATAATTATTTCTGACTTTGTATATTATTACCTTGGTTTCTGTAAAGGTTTCTCTTAAGGTCTGATATAATTTGCATTTATAGGACTGTTTTATGATACTTAGTATAATATAAACACCAGGATAGCAATCTGCATTCATATTGTATAACACTGAAGTTTAAAATGTCTCAATTTGCCTTGCTGTCCATTGCACTCTCTTCTTATTGAACAAATTTGCTGTTACCATTGCCCTGATTAATAAGCTAAAAGAAACTGCAGTAAGCGGAATGAAGTGGCTAGGGGTGCATAGGTTGGTATCCTATAAATAGTTTAGAGTACTAAAATAAAATGCTATTAAAAGATGTTTTAGGGGACCTGACAAGACCATATTTTAGTTCATAATCGTTGATACTGAAGACTGGTTGCATCTTGGTTGGTTAATTCTACAGTAAACAACATCCAAGTGTAGCAACTAATAGTTTTTAGCTCCTGAGTCAATACTTTGTAGAACTACTTTTTTGCAGTTTCATGTTTTGTATTTAAATCTCATTGTCCTTCTGTACAGATCTTAAGCCTTTGCACCCTCTACAATGTGTTATTTCTGGATCATCCTGGATTTATCTTCATGTGCCCCACGACTCTGATCAGCTCACCTGTCTTTTTTGCAGAAAGCATTCCCAAAGCATGATGCTGCCATCAACATGTTTCACCATTGGGATGGTGCAAACAGAGTGATGTCATGTGTCAGTTTTCTGGCACTCTACTGACAAACTGTATTCAATAATTAGTTGATTGTAGATGTAATTTGGTGCATTTTTTTTTTTTTGGTGCTGTCAGGGTAAAAGGGGCTGAAAGCGAACACTCCTCTCAACTGTGTTCATTGTTTTATGAAATAATTCTTAAAGCATGCGATCTTCTTCCTTCCCCTCCTTATTATGGACTAATTTGTGTCGGCCAACATGCTTTTCATCCAAATAAAAAATCAATAATTTATGTGCTTATGTTGTGAAAAATTCATAAATATAGTGGAAGCTTTAAGGTTCTTTGCAAAATTTCCACAATATCCCCACTGTCGGACAATAAAAGGACTTTCTATTCTAAAATTTAAAAAAAAAGAATCCTAAATATTTGTTTATGTATTTC
Organism: Cyprinodon diabolis; assembly: GCA_030533445.1. NCBI lineage: Eukaryota > Metazoa > Chordata > Actinopteri > Cyprinodontiformes > Cyprinodontidae > Cyprinodon > Cyprinodon diabolis. Next base: position 43,517,250 of record CM060063.1, on the reverse strand, counting down.
CATAAATTGTCCTGTGGTGTAGGGCATTGGTTCCCAAATTATTCAGCTTCTGACCTGTTGATCCACAACTCAAACTTAAGTAATAGAAGAAGGTGTTGGGGGTAGCAGTACTTTGGTAATGTACTAAAATGTTTGTGGAGTATTTGGGTGGTGTACGGAAGAGGATTAGGGCCACTGGTAAGAAAAAAAAAAGTTAACTGTTAGTTAACTGATTCTTAAATTTTATTTCAGTATTTCATGATTCTGACTTTAATCTCATAATTCTGAGTTTAATAAAAATAAAAATTCTGAGATTAAAGTCATAATTGTGAGAAAAAAGTCAGAATTCCAAGATTACAGTCAGAATTCTGAGATTAAAGTCAGAATTCTGTGATTAAAGTCAGAATTGTGAGAAAGTCAGAGTTCTGAGATTAAAGTCAGACCTCTGAGAAAAAAGTCAAAATTCTGAGATTAAAGTCAGAATTCCCAGATTAAAGTCAAAATTGTGAGATTAAAGTCAGAATTCCCAGATTAAAGTCAGAACTGTGAGATTAAAGTCCGAATTGTGAGAAAAAGGTCAGAATTCTGGGTTAAAGTCAGAATTATGAGATTAAAGTCATAATTGTGAGAAAAAAGTCAGAATTCCGAGATTACAGTCAGAATTCTGAGATTGAAGTCAGAATCGCGGAAACCTGCGATTAAAGTCAGAATTCTGAGATTAAAATCAGAATTGTGAGAAAAAAATCAGAGTTCTGAGATTAAAGTCAGAATTGTAAGAAAAATGTCAAAATTCTGAGATTAAAGTCAGACCTCTGAGAAAAAAGTCAGAATTCTGAGATTAAAGTCAGAATTGTGAGGAAAAAGTCCGTATTCTGAGACTAAAGTCATTGTTGGAGCTATTTATTCTTTATTTCTTTATCCATTTGAATTGTGTTAATTCCTAAACTTATATATTTTTTGTATTATTTACAGACTTAATTTATAGGTTAATTGATGCATTTTTGTGCATCTATTTTTTGTTGTTTTATTATTATTTTTTTTTATGTGGGCGGTCCACTTTCTATAATTGTAGGAGCCTGGTAAGGACCAGCAGGCATTTGGGTTAGAGGCCTATGGGTTTTTACCAGTGCAAGAGAGGTAACAGGGCAAGGAAAATTTGAACTCTGTAATGTGACAAAATATAGGAAATAAATCAACTAAACATCTACAAGTTTGGACTTCCACTTCTTTTGCCTGCGTCAAGAAAACTTGACCCCAGTGCCTATAGTGGCTTATTGGAATTTTATTGGATGTTTGGTTTGACAAACAATCGCCACTGCAGTCATAATTGTGAGGAAAAAAGTCAAAATTCTTTTTTTTCTCATATTATACTGAAAATAAAATGTAAAAATCGGTTAACTTTTTTTTGTTCGTTTTCAATGGCCCTAATCCTCTTCCATAGATGTGACAGCAGGGGGTGGGGTCGATTAGAACTAGAACAGCCAATGCCTTCTAGTAATACTACATATTTTTCAAGTTCTCTATATAATTTTAACGCACAAAACATCTTTAGATGGATGGATAATAACACTCATCTACCTCACGTAAACAATTAACACAACTACCAGCTGGTAGTTCCGCCCCTCCGCCTCTTCCCCCATCGTCTCCTTCCTCCGCTCTGAAGGTTTTCTGCCCTCCTAATATGGGCATAACATGTCCAGGAGGAAACGCCCCCTTACGGTGGAATCAGCTTTCTGATTGGTCAACTGTAACGCCAGTCATCACCGTTCGGGGCGGGACGTTGCTGTGGCCTGGAGAGTCCTGTCAACACTGACGAGAGTATCAGCTGCATTTCTACCGGGTTTAAAACGAAACCAGGGTAAGATGATGCATTTTTAATGCATAGTGATTTTAACAGGAAATTATTTGACGTTACATGTAAGGCTTTACTGTTTCTCTGAACGGCTGTGATGACACCCAGCTGTAATGAACTCAGAATGTAGGACCCAGAATTCGAGGCGAGACAGGCAGTGGGAAAGTTCAAAGCGTTTATTTAACTAAACAGGTGCGCGAGGCTGCTCGTCTGCTGCGGGGCGGATCTCTGATTCAAAGTTAAGTCCGTTTGCGGAGCTTTGACCGCAGTTGCGGCGGGAGACGCCCCCAGAGTTCCTAGAGAGCGCGCAGCAGACGCCGAGCAGCAACAGAGTCCAGAAGGAAAATCCAAGGCCGAAGTCAGACGACAGTTCCAGGTTCAGAAGCCGGTAGAATCCAGGGTCAGACAGGACAAACAGAGCAGACAGGGGCAAGGCAAAAACTCGAAATCCTCAGGGCAGAAACTGGTCAATATCAGGGAAACAGGCAGACTACAGATTGCTAGGGAACGTCTCACAAGAACACAAGAATAACCTGGCGCTGATAGGAGGCAAACACACAACTTAAATAGTAGAGGAACCAGGTGGAAATGATCGGCGATAATCAGCCACAGAACCAATTAGACAGGAAAGCAAGGAGCAAAGGAAAAAACCAAACCATCAGCGCCGAGATCATGACAGAACCCCCCCTTCAAGGGCGGATTCCAGACGCCCCAACAGGCTGATCAGGATGATCCCCGTAGTGGGGTTCCTGATCCCGGACCAACCGGGCCGGAATCCAGGACCTTTCCCTAGGTCCATAACCCTCCCAGTCAACCAAATACTGAAGCCCACTGCCTATCCTCCTAGACCTGAGGAGGCGCCTGACAGTGAAGGCAGGCCCCCCCTCTCTGAATGGGGTGGGTGGAGGTGAACGGAAGGGATAAAGATCTTCTCTATCCCCATAATAAAAATCCACCAAACCAGACTCAGAAGAAGGGGGAGAAAAATAACCCGGACCAGGCTCCGGGGGTGCTGGGGCCGAGGTTACCGGAGGATCTGGGGTTCTGAAAGAAACCAAACGAGTCTTAGGTAACAGGAGAGCTGGGGAGGCAGAGAGTCTGGTGCGTCCCAGCCTGGTTTTACCCCTAGAAGGACAGGAACTGAGGAAGTGTCCATCACTGCCACAGTAGAGACAAAGACGACAGCTGATTCGACGTGCCCTCTCCTCCTTGGAGAGGCATGTGCGTCCCAGCTGCATCGGTTCGGGCTCCGGCATCCGAGCCGGACCAGGGGTTGACGCAGGAGCATAGGGTGCTGAGTGAAGAGCAGGTTGAGGGAAGGCCGTCGTCAGTGCCCTCCTCTCCCTGCGACGCTCAGTGAGGCGAAGGTCGATCCGGTTGGCAAGGTCCTCCAGCTGCTTCAGAGTCCGGGGGTAGTCGCGGGTCGAAAGCTCATCCTTGATGCTTTCCCGCAGGCCAAAGAAAAAAACATCCATGAGGGCATCCTCATTCCAGGAACAATCGGCAGACAGCAGATGGAAGTCAGTGATGTACTCCATCACTGACCGCTCTCTCTGTCTGAGAGTCAATAGTCCCCGGGAGGCTTCCCTACTTGGAAGAACTGGACAAAAAACTCGGATTAGTTCCAAAGAAAAATCATCAAAAGAGCTGCAGAGTTCAGGATTATTCAGCCACTCAGACGTTCCCCATAATTTGGCTTTTCCCGCTAACAGAGATATAACGTAGGCCACCTTGGCACGATCAGAAGGAAACGCAGAGGGCTGTAATTCAAAATGAATCCCGCACTGGGTCAGGAAAGCTCTACATTGATCAGGATCCCCTTTAAACACTTCAGGAGGGGACAGACGCGGTTCAAGATAAGCTGGACTATCAGTAGAAGACGTGGGCGCGGCAGCTGTCACGGGCGGGGCAGCTGGAGGAGCCTGATTACGCAGGTAATCGAGGATCTCCTGCATGCCTGATTCTAGACGGGAAATGCTCTGATCCACGTCATTTCGCCACTGCCCGTCTGCCGATGGGTCCATGTTTTGGCCAGGTTATTCTGTAATGAACTCAGAATGTAGGACCCAGAATTCGAGGCGAGACAGGCAGTGGGAAAGTTCAAAGCGTTTATTTAACTAAACAGGTGCGCGAGGCTGCTCGTCTGCTGCGGGGCGGATCTCTGATTCAAAGTTAAGTCCGTTTGCGGAGCTTTGACCGCAGTTGCGGCGGGAGACGCCCCCAGAGTTCCTAGAGAGCGCGCAGCAGACGCCGAGCAGCAACAGAGTCCAGAAGGAAAATCCAAGGCCGAAGTCAGACGACAGTTCCAGGTTCAGAAGCCGGTAGAATCCAGGGTCAGACAGGACAAACAGAGCAGACAGGGGCAAGGCAAAAACTCGAAATCCTCAGGGCAGAAACTGGTCAATATCAGGGAAACAGGCAGACTACAGATTGCTAGGGAACGTCTCACAAGAACACAAGAATAACCTGGCGCTGATAGGAGGCAAACACACAACTTAAATAGTAGAGGAACCAGGTGGAAATGATCGGCGATAATCAGCCACAGAACCAATTAGACAGGAAAGCAAGGAGCAAAGGAAAAAACCAAACCATCAGCGCCGAGATCATGACACCAGCATTGACTGTGAAGGTCTCCCATGCTTTTAGCTCCACCATACATTAGTAATGCTCCTGTTGTAAACAGCGGTTATTGCGGCTTATTCTGTTTATTTAACCCCTCTATTTAAAATAATGATAATAGATGAATATGTGCATGGTTTAGAGGAGAATCCGTCACTTTTTTTTTTTTTTTTAGATCACCTTGTAATTGTGTTAATACCCCTGTATAATTCAGATACCCCTGTTTTTGTCACCCAGATCCCCCTCAGTTTTATTTCTGTTGAATATTGTTTTGTTGTTTTTCTGCCACCAGTTCTTCGGATGTCCAAGTACAAACTGCTCTTGCTGAGGCATGGAGAGGGGGCCTGGAACAAGGAGAACCGCTTCTGCAGCTGGGTGGACCAGAAGCTTAGTGAGGATGGAGTGAAAGAAGCCCAGGATTGTGGCAAGCTTCTGAAGGAGCAGGGCTACAAGTTTGACTTTGTGTTCACCTCCATACTCAGCCGCTCCATCCAGACAGCATGGCTGGTGTTGGAGGCAATGGGCCAGGAGTGGGTCCCAGTTGTAAAGTCCTGGAGGCTTAATGAACGCCACTATGGGGCCCTGATCGGACTCAACAGGGCTGAAATGGCTCTGCAGCATGGGGAGGAAAAAGTCAAGCTGTGGAGAAGGAGCTATGACATCACTCCACCACTGATTGATGAATCCCACCCTTACTATTTGGAGATCTACAATGATCGCAGATACACCACCTGTGATGTGCCGAAGGAGAATCTCCCCCGAGCTGAGAGCCTGAAAGAAGTTCTGGACAGGCTGCTGCCATATTGGAACAGCACCGTGGTCCCAGAGATACAGAAAGGCAAAACTGTGCTGATTTCAGCTCATGGAAACAGCTGCAGGGCCCTCCTCAAACACTTGGAAGGTATGCTGTTTTAATCCCATTTCTATGTGGGAATCTAATTTAGTGAAATCAGTTGATACTTCTCCTCTTTAAAGGCCACTCTTACTCATAAGAGTCACTGAATTAGGAAGTGCATACAGTAATTCAGCTCCAGAAATGGAAGCATGAACCTGTGCAAAAAGGTCATCAAGTTTATGTTACATTTAACTGTAATATGAAATCCCTGCTGACCTTTTACTTCACTTGTAGGTGTTTTTTGGTCTCAGTGGGCCATCTCTCTATTTATTCCATCAATAACTTTTACAAGATAACTCGTCTTTAATGTTTACTAAACATTTTGCATTATTGCCGATCAAGAAAAAAAAAATGAAACCTGTAGATATTCAAAAATTTGATATGGAACTAAGAACCTCATCTTTATTATGTATTATAATGTGACCAGAGGATTAGATGTACTGTATTTTCAGTTTAAATTTATTGACATTCACCTGTGTGGCGTCTAACAGTTGTCTTACAGGATTGTCCTGCGATGTTGTTTTGATCCCCACATACCGTATTTTCTGGAATATAAGCTGCTACTTTTTTCCCACACTTTGAACCATGCAGCTTATAAGAAGGTGCAGATATTCTGTGGATTTTTCCTAACCGCCAGAGGAGGAAGTCAAAGTTGAAAATGAAAGAATAAGGGGCTAATTTTCGTTTCAATTTGTTTCAAAGACGATTAGAAGAAATGTGTTGATACAATTACTTTGTCTTTGGCACTCAGACCTTGACAGGAAACATAGCGCTGAACTTTGATTGATATGAATGAACAGGAGTAAAGAACAGTTTATTCAGTTGAATTTCCACCTAGGCTCCATTTAGCACAGAAGCAAAACGGAGAACAAATTTCCCCAGTTCACACATTTTGGCATTTATTTTTGCTGCATTAAAGCTGCCGAACCAATGAAGCAACTGGGCTCAACTCCTGCAGAGCTGAAATAAAGAGCCGACAAAGCCCCATCCTTTAAAAGAAGTTCTTATTGCTGTGAGCCAACAAGATAACGGGAGCTAGCATTATTCCTCGTCCCTACTCCAGGGGCTACATGTAGAGCTCCCCCTACAGGTTTGGTGGGAGACAGTTCAGTGGATATCAGAGGCAATTCCCAGTGCGCCTTATATATGTACTTTTCACGTTATTTAAAAAAATTTAGTTTCCACGGCTTATAGTAAGGTGCGCTCTATATTCCAGAAAATACGGTATTCCCACAGTAGAATACTGACACTATCTTGTCTCAGTCTAGAAAACAGAGGTTGAGGATGATGTGTGATGTTAGCTTACCTTATTACATAGCACTATTATAGCATTTTGGGAATTCAAAGGACGTCAAAGCGCTTTTCAATACACTCAGTTGCTCACTCACACCAAAAGGTTTAAGTTTGAGCTCAGCATTTTTCTTATGTACCTAATCAGCAACCATTTTGCTTTGGTCTGTACCATCAAATCCTGGAAAATACATAAATATCCCTCTTTGTAATGTGACAAGATAACATAGGAAGTACACGGAGTTATTGTGTTTTTTTCTCAGGACTCACCCATGATTGATGGGTCCTGGAAAACATCTTAATTTCTGAAGGTTAAGAACGCTTCTTTATTTCTGCTTCAGTCAAACCTGTAAGAGATTAAAGCCTTTGTATGTGTTTTATAAGAGAGTGTATGATAGACATATTAATCAAATATAAAGCAATTACATTTACCTACTTTCCAAAAAGCTCAGCTGACCCCCCCCCCCCCCCCCCTGCTTGAATGTTAATTTCAACATATGAATTTATTAGCTAACCCATAGCAATTTATTAGCAATCCCTTCATATTGAGCTTCTATGTAGCGACAGATTTAAAAAAAACTCTTTTAACAGGAAGAAACTTCCAAGAGAAGCTGGCTAGAGGTAAACAAATAAAAAGAAAATAAAGCTGGTGGCAGCAATAACTTCAGACGATGCATATTAGGGAAGTGGTTGGAGAATCTAGCAGTGAGGAAGAGTAGTCAGCATTTCCTGCTGCAATTTAAGCATATAGCAGCAAAACTACAGAGAAAACTCAGGTTTACGTAATCTGCTTTGGCTATAAGCATGAAAACAAGTATATCATAAAGAAACAGGAAGTTAAAGTAACAGAGAACAGCTCTATATAATTAACATTAAAAGTACAATCAGGGTAAAGTGGCTTTTTGTGCTTTTTTATATAACTCACAATATTTTTAGAGGTAATAGCGACATATCTTGGTATTTATAAAGATAATAATAAAAGTATAATATCTTATATTCAAAAATCTTTTCTGAACAAATGTTAAAAAAGCATCAACTTAACTGTTGTTGAATTTAGAAAATAAAACCAATCAACTGTAAATTGACAGACACTATTTACATTTATAACTTCAATTAAGTCTCTTCTTTTAACAGGTATTTCAGATGAGGAGATCGCCAAAGTGACTTTACCAACGGGGATACCTGTGCTACTCGAGCTGGACGGGAACCTCAAACCGGTGAAACCTCGACAGCTGCTGGGAGACCAGGCTAAGATTCAGGCAGCCATTAAAAAGGTGGAGGACCAGGGCAAAGCCAAACAAGCAACTTGACTACAAGCACACTGTTCTCCGCACCTGTTTGCTGGATTATTACATCCAGTGTAACCCAAAGTCTTAAGCAGATTTGATTTGTTTTGCATAACGAGAGCCAATAACAACAGTTGCAGTTGTTAGATTTTTAAAGAATAGGTCTAAATGTTTCAGATACGGTTCAACATATGGGAGTTTTGGCTTCAGCAGGATATAGTATCTAAACACTGGAGATCTGGCAGATCAGGAAAAACATGTACTCCGTGTTTTAGGAGCCTGTTGTACTGTGTTTTGTGTGTAAATGTTGAGGAAAACACTGTTCTTTGTCTTATATGCATTTAACCATATTATTTATTTACTCATAACAGCAATTTGCAGATGCTAATAAAGCTAAAAAACACAAACCATAAAGGTGTTATTAGTCATTTTAAAATGTTTTCCTGTTACATTAGGACTATTCCTTTATTTATGTGCTTTTTGTATTTTAGATGCTCTACAGGTTTGTTACAGTTTTTTCTTACATTTACTGAATAAATTAATACAGTAACAAAATGTACCTCATGAAAATTAAAAGTTAGCTCACTCTCTCCAGTATATTTTTAAATATGAGCCACATGCATACTGTAGCAACGCAAATAAATCCCTCATATGCTTGAAATATACTTTTTATTTAAAAAAATGTCATATCTGATAAAATAAAAGTGAGGATTGCAGCTCAAGGTAAAGCTATGACCACCAGTTCTGCACTTTTAGTGAGACTTTTTTTAAGTATGCGCTACACTACTGAAACATTGTGCCAACTAGTAAAGGATTATTTTGTGCAGCTATAAAAAATATGGTACAAACTGCAGATTCATTGTGATAAAGTAAAATAGTTGCAGTGGTTCCTAAACCTGTCTTGCTGACCCTTTCTTTGGTTTACAAGAACGTTTCCTGTCATTTCATTTCTACCAGTCCCCCCATGTTTTGTTATGGTTATTGTTTTATGATCTAATTTGTGCAATACCTGTGTTTTCCTGCTATGTTTGCCATCGCTGGTATTTTGTGCAACGGCTTTTCATGACAGTAAATGGACAAATACTTGAAGGTAAACAACACTGATATTTGCCATTGTCTTCAACCCCAATAATTTTCACTTGAAATGTTGCTATATAATATAAAATGCATTTTAAATTTTCATTCTTGCCTACTTGTTTTCTTTATGGTTTTTCCTATCTGGTTTCCATTTATTACCTCCCCCAAGGAGGTTATGTTTTTAGGAGAGTTTGTGTGTGTTTTTCTCTCTGTCTTACTCTCTTTTTACAGGATAACTTTAAAAGATATGGATGAATTTTAATGACATTTTTCAAAGAACTGTCCCTCATACCTAAATTTAGTAATGATCCAGATCATGTATAAGTTATAAGTCACAATTTCAGGGAAAATTCACTGCTAAGCAGAGGTCTGTGGTCTCCAGGGGCTTTTCTAGTTTAAGATATATAGAGGCATGTCTAATTAAGGCTGAAAAAAATATAAAAAAAGATATAAAAATATTTGATTGTTTAGAGAGTTTACTCATTTAGTGTTGGTTGTTTACTGAAGCCTGAAGGTAATTAACACCTTGAATAAGGTGTTGAATAAGTTAATTTATGTGTAGACTGAAAGCTGCAATGTTTAAAATACGGTTTTCGTTTTAGTAGATTTTTGGTGTATGGAAAAACTAATCTAACATTAGATATTGCAAAGATTAACTTTCTGAATCATACTGAATTATACAATTCAGTTCGATCACAACATGCAGAACTTTAAAAGAAGAGCTATGTGTCTCTCACAGCTTTGCATATCTTGAGAAATAGAAATGACTGAAGCTCAGCTGAATTGGACGAAAAGTTCTTCCGTTTTTTCACCAGACCTTTGCACTACATGAATATCCTTTGACCAAGTACATTTTCTCCGTTTCTGGAAAGAGAACTGTCAAGTTCCTGGTGTTTGCAGCCTCTAAACCACACATTATACAGGGTTATCTTAATATACCGGTATCTTCTGATCAACTTTGATCGGTTTAAGTAAGGAGCAACATTCGTTGTGTAGGTCCAAAATATTCCAAGTTTGACCACATAGATCTTTTTTAATAAAGGGCCAGTTTACAAAATAACTGACAGGAAACTCCCGAAAACAACTAATTATACTGGATGGAATGGATTAATGAAGGATGTCAGTTTAAAGGGGCTAAATGCAAATGTAAGACATATTATTAGGTTCTTTGTTTGTGAAATTCTACTTTTCAGTATCTCTTAACTTCAATTGTATAATTTTGTTTAAAAAATGAAATACAGATAAAATACATGGTTTTGGTTTTAACTTCAGAAGATATGAAGACATTTAAGAGGAGTACACATCAACTGCATTTATAAAATGAATGCATGTACAAACATATCTGCACTATGCAACAAATAAAATATTGCAGCTTCAGCAGGCGGAGCTCAGCACTTTCTGCACTGCTTATAAACCCTCCAGACGATCTTTAGCTGCTTATTTCCAGCAGCAAAAAGCACTCTTGTCTGCATCCCTGGTAAGTTTGATCATCATATTTGGTGCATTATATTGTTGTGAATATTAAGGAGCATTGCTTTCAACACTTAGGAGACTTGTTTAAGAAAAAAACAAAAGCAACTTTTGCATTTAGATTCAGACAACGTGTTTTCATTTGTTCTGTCTGTCTTTTTATTATACCTTTTTATAAGCAGATCTCTTTAAACGGAACATTATTTTAATCATAATCTGTTTCTCATGAGAGTTTAAAAGAAGAACTGTTTCCTATTTCTACACATTTTAATTTATTGTTAATCTACAAGCTCAATCAGAAGTATCCTGGACAAGAAATATTTGCATTTGGGAAATATTTCCCAAATGTTGAATTTGAACTTATTTAACCTCCATCATCTTATAGATGGGATGAAAAAGGTTATTTGGGGCATTTTTATTGGTAAAGAGGTTGTTTGATCTATATCATAAAGGCATGAGCTACTTTGAAGGATTTTTTCCCCAAATTTTTGGTTTCAAATAGTGTCAGTTTACTTTTGAATACAATTTTTTGCCAATTTTATTTCAAATAACCGATAAATTTGAAAACAATATTAACAATACTTACCAGAAAAATTTAAACTCTGTGCTTGAAAATAAGAATTCTGTGATATTATATTTATCAATAATGATAATAGTTATATTAGATCATAAATCATAAAAACTTGATATTATAAAATCAAAGATGTTATGAAATATTTTGGTATTTTCGCTTTGACAAAACCTGAACATCTTTTAATCTTCCTTTCCCTCAAATCCGCCTTATTAGTACAGCCATTGGTTCCGTCCAAATCAGGACTGAGAACCGTCGCTTGTTTTTAAAACCTGTTTCTCATACACTGAGCAGATGTGTGGCTGTGGACGCTCAGAGGTGGACATGCCAAGTGTAGTCTGACTCCGATTCCTTAGATGGTCTTGAAGATAAAAGCTGTGACCACATTGGGCTGCAGTAAATGGAAGCACAGGCTTGTCTGGTTGGGGACTGAACATGTGTTTGTAGCACCAGAGCGTGCTCACCTCCTTCTATGTGTCACTGAGGTCAGATCGTGTGAAAATAATGGCAATAAGAAAATATCATGGTAGTAAAGGAACACAGCAGGCAGGTCAGAGAGAAAGCTGTAGAGAAGATTAAAGCAGGGTTAGAGTGTATAGAATAATATCTCAAACATGTGGCACAATGCAAACTTGCAAAGACTGCAGTTTGCAGTCCATCTTAACTGAATGAAACAAGCAGAAAAGAGCATGGTGGTAAGTTGATACCCCTGTAGGAGCTGCACAGATCCGCATCTCAGGTGGAAAGATCTGTTTGACAGATATTATCTCATTACTCCATATATTTAGCCTTTATGAAACAGTCTTGAGAAGAGAGCTTCTCATGTCAGAAAGCAATAAAGATGCCTGCTTGCAGTTTGCCATAAGCTTTATAGGAACCTTTTGACCAAACAAAATATTATATGAGAAGAACACAGCATTACCAACATGGTGGTGGTAGCCGCATTATGTGGGGCGATCTTCTTCAGAAATGGCACGGAAGCTGATCCAAGTTGATGTGAAGATACAGGTGGTTAAAAAGAGGGTAGTTTTATGAAAATACAGCAGGACAACAACCATAAACCTACAGTCAGTGCTAAAGGGGAATGGTTAAGTAAGGAGAATATTCATGTTTGTGATGCCTCCAGTTTAAAAGCAGACCACAATCCATCTGTGGCAAAATATTGAAATGAATGTTCACAGATCCTCCACATTAAATGTAATTATGCATTAGACATTTTGCAAAGAAAAATATGCAAACATAAAAAGATTGTAGACAAACAAAAACGCAACAAGTGGTTCGAAAAAAAGGACAAAAGAATGGAGGTACAGTAATACTACCTCTGACTTCCATCATATACGTAGAAAGAAAAAAATCTCCGGAACCAAGGAAAACAAAGAGTTTGCAGATGAAGCATTTTCTTTCAATGTCCTTTTCTACTGTGTTTGACATGTTCCATGGGAACGAATGCTGCTCGGAATTAAGACAATAGCTATGTTAGTGTCAGCATGACTGAGATGCAGACAAAAGGGAGACGTTTCCCTTCATGTACTATAGGTTTGCATCTATCTACTATATATGCAAGTGAGAAATTGGTATAATTTTGTAGTATTGATGAATTACTGTACTCTGAACCTGCATGGGCCTGATGAGCCAGAATGAATAGTCACGTATCATCTTCAGTTGCATTGGCTGGAAAAAGCATTATTTTCATTACTGAAGTAGAAGTATAAATCTTACTATTTAAAAACACTTTTGTAGAAGTTAGAGTAACAACTTAAGCTTTTTGCCCAATTAAAAGTGTAAAAGTAAAACTTCTAAAAGTACTTACAGTGTAAAAGTAAAAGTAATGCAGGAAAAATGCTCTACTACACTACCCTATTAAATTAACATTTTTCAAAATTTCTAGATGATAATTTCTTTAATATAAATTTTGTTAGTTTTATCACTAATGGCAACAGTGTCAAATTTAACTTTGCATCATCTTGAAAAACTATTTATTTTGCTATCTGGTGAAGAACAAGTTGATGCAGCACCAAGTTAGCCATGAATAAACTAATATTCTGGATGAAACTAATTATTTTGATGTTTTTTTTTTATTGCTTTTAAACACCAACAGCCCATAATGAAAATGAGCTTAAATGGAACAAAACTAACGAGTCTATTTTTAACATATAAGGAGTAGAAAGTAGAGATAATTGCTGAAAATGTAAGGAGAAGTAAAAAGTTGATTCAAATATAATTACTCCAGTAAAGTAGAGATAGCCAAAATTTCTTCAGTATTGTCTGGCTGGACCCTCTAAATGGTAGAACAGGTGGGGCTAAGAAATTAGAAATTATAGGAGGTGAATATAAGATGTTTAATGTTCACAGAGTCATTTATAACAAATCAACCATTAATAAGTAAGATCAAATAAAGTAATAATCTGTTCCGTCCTGTTTTTGGAATAACAGAAGTTAAACCACATTTTTTAATCAACAGTGTGCCAAACAGCATCTTTACTAGGATCTGTTTCCTGGTGATAACAAGAGGAAAAAGTTATTTTCTGTTTGCCACTTTCCACAGCAGCAGGTATTTCCTAAAGTAAACTTTGTTCTCATTCTGTGGCTTTGTGCATCTCCAAGCTGGGACGCTGCAACTGACAGGGCCTGTGTGCTTCCATAAAAGGAGGCTCAATACGCCATCTAGGGAGGCTAACAACCAAATGTCGTTTATTTCCACTCAGTCTGCTGCTGTGGAGAGAATCACTGATCACTTTGGAATTTAGGACTGTTTCTCTGCTGACATTTTTTAGTCTGACAGTCTTTCCATCTACTTTGCAAAGATGTTTTTTTAAAAGAACAACAATATCTTCCAAACAGGCAACAGCAGCCCTTATGTTTATTTATGCAGTCAGGTAAAATGTATTGAAGAACTCAAACAGGGGATTTTAAGGGTATTTTTCTTAAGCTTAGGGCCCACAAAACAAAACACCAACCTGATCACAAACAATCCAATGCGGCAGACAGAAGGTCATCACTGCAGCATGTTGTGGCTTGTAAACCGTGAGGAATTTCTTTCTTGGTCATACGTGACCATTTTTGGGCAAGTGGAGGAACGAGCAGCAGCTTCTTGATTGATTGCAAACGCCTCTCTGGCAAATGTTTATCTATAAGCATGTTAAAGTGCTTTCCTTGTCCATTACTGAGAACCTCATCTGGTTATGGAATATAGTCAGCTGATTAACCTCTTACTAAATATTTCCATGCTTCCTCCTGTAACATGATTAATTACAGGTAGAGTATTAGTCACTCCTTAACCGCCTGAAATGAATAGCTATTCACATTCTGCAGTTAAAAAAAAAAAGATTTTTATGTTGTTTTTTTTAGGTGTTTTCCTGTAATGTTTAACTAATAAAAAATGGTTTGAGCGGAAATATAACAAAATAACAAAACTGCAATAGCACTTTCTAGTTCATCAACATTACACATCCTGACCTATCTGTTTTGTAAAAATTTTCCTAATCTGCTGTCCTTTGAGGACATTTTTTTGTCCACCACCCCCCTTACATGAACCAACAAGTGGATTGATTCTGGCTGGACCTTTTGAAACATTGAATCTCCTTGGATCCTCCTGTTTCCAATCAGAAATGTAAGGATTTTTAGTCAAAACTGGCTGTTATTTAAACCTTTTAATGACTCGTTCATTTTCTTCTACTAGAAACCACACTTTGGTGCTCTTCTGAAGTTGTTTTCTGTTGTTTTGGGTTTGGCCTGAGTATTTCCACTGGAAGAAAAGGCTTCTATTTTTCCCGATCTGTACTTCTATGTCTAAACATTTGATAGCAAATTAGATGAGAAAATTCAAGCTCTGCTTTCTCTGCACCAAAGAGAGAGAAATATTTTTTAGAAGGAATATAAGGATGTTTTATGACAGTACAACACTCAAAAAATTGAGGTCCTTCAGTTCCACTCTTGTCTGCAGCAAAGCCAGGTAAAGGTTTGTTCTAGATGTATCTACTCTTTAGAATAAATTTTAACAAACATCACATTTATGCAGCACTCCTGGATTCTTCAATTTAGATTATTTAAATTAAGTTAAAAACAATCCACTGGATTTTGTTTCCAAGTTTGAAGATGTTTCGCTTCCCATCCAGGAAGCTTTTTCAATTCAAAAAAGCTTCCTGTTTCAGGCTAGTTTTCTTAAAATTAACACTTTCTCAACACTATTCCTGACATTTTGAATTGAAAAAGCTACCTGGGTGGGAAGCGAAACGTCTTCAAACTTGGAAACAAAGACCAGTGGATTGTTTTTCCTTTTTTTTGGAATGACTATGACCTGGATGACTGAAAATCTTCACCAACATGTGCAACATTTCTGCCACATACCTTCATCAGGAAGAAAGATTATAATGGTTAAATTCTACCATTAAATAATGAGCGGTTTTGACATATACATACAAATGTATACAGATCGACAAATAAGAAAATCAACCCAAGTCCAATCACTTTATTATTTATTTAGTGTTTAAATATGAGTAAAAACAATATGAAAACTAAATATTTTCCCAAACCCCATTCAAAAACAAAAAACCCCCAAAAAATTTAAGCAATAGTTTTAATGTGTGTACAACAAATGATCAGAGAGCATTAAAGCACAACATACAGAAATGATGAGGATGATTGTTTTTGCAGTACATCATAGTGACATGCATTATGATACTTTTTATTGCAGCTGTGTGAGACTGAGAAGGTCACTTTTCAACCTCAAGTGAGTGAACTTAATAAGAAACCTGTGAAAATAAAGTAATTTTAAATATACATTCTTCAAAATTTGCCTCTAAAGGAACTAGATAATTGCCTTTGGTTGTTTTTTATGTTAAATTAGTTTTTGTTAAAAGGGTTCTTGCTTTTCCTTTTGGGTTTATGAAACATCAGCTGTGCTGCTTCCATCAACACCCTTGTTTATAGATGCTGCAGATCGGCCTGTTTTCCAGTGCGGTCCTGTTTCTCTGACCGTGACTGACTGGATGTGCTCTCTTCGTCCTCTGGCATGGGAGCTGGCTCTGAGCTTGTCTGCCTGGCTGTGTGTTTCCTGGATGGGGCCGCCTTTTACAGCTGCTTTTTGTATCTCTGCTTCTGTCTCCTTGAACCCCAGTCGGCCTCAGCAGATGGCCGCTCACACTGAGCCTGGTTCTGCTGGAGGTTTCTTCCTGTTAAAAGGGAGTTTTCCCTCTCCACTGTCGCTACAAGCATGCTTAGTGTGGGGGATTGTATTTGAGTCAATGAGTCAATGCAATCAACTGGTTTTCATTAGATGGAAAACTTTGAATCAATTTGACTGGATGATCTGGTGAACTGTAAATTGCCTTGAGATGACATGTGTTGTGAATTTGGCGCTATATAAATAAACTGAATTGAATTGAATTTATTTCAACATGGTCAGGTAAACTGAAGTAGTTAGAGCAAAAAAAATGTCTTCAAACTCCAGTGGATTGTTTTTTTTACTTTTTTTGGAATGACAATGACCTGGATGACTAGGAATCTTAACCAGTAACCAACCAACCCTTAAATGTAGCCATTATCACAGCTTATTAGGAAACAAGTTTCATCTTTTTCATTGCTGTCTGACTTTTCCCCCACTCCTCCCTACAGAACGGTTTTGGTTTGTATACTTTACAGCGTTTCTAAGCATAAAAGAGGTGTTTAAGATTTCAGTGGAATTAGTCCAGTCTTTGACTAGGCCACTCTGGATCAGTCATCCATTCATCATAACTGCTATATCCCAGGCTCCCAGGCAGTTATGGGGCCAATCTCCTTCATGCTATTAGGTGAGAGGCTGCGTAGACCCTGGACAGTCTACCTGTCCATCACAGGGTAACACAGAAGCAAACATGAAGAACAGTGACCAGCAACCTACCAATCATGTTTTAGGACTGCGGAAGGAAGTCACAGTACCTAGAACTGACATGCAATGGGAGAACATGAAAACGCTATGCAGAAACATTTCAGGACATATTTGCTGTAAGGAAATGTTATGCTTTTTTTTTCTCTTTAGCTCTTTAGCTCTTTTTTAGCTGTTTATATCCTGGTGTGTTTTAGATCATTGCTTTGCTGCATAATTCAACCGTGTTTGGGTTCAAAGTCACAACCAGTTATTTTGCTAGAAAGAAAGAAGTTCTGGTCCTGATCCAGAAAAGCAGTATGATATTCTATTTTTTTAGATGTACACCAAATCTAATGGATATGACACATTCTTTGAAAATGCGAGTTAAGAGTTTCTCTACAATATTTTTTTTTCTGCTTCAGACTCTCCTATCAGTGCCTTTTCTTCCTCTTGTCTTTTTCCTATCAGTGAGACTTGCTGTGCTCTAGATGTTGTTTCGTGTCCCAAAGTGACCCTCTGAATCGACTTTGATGTACTTTTAGAGAAGTCTAGTTAGCCAAGCCACTCCATTAATGGAAAATGATCCCCATTGTTTTTCTCAGTAACCCTTTGTTTAGGCAAGTCTTGCAGTGATCTCATGGTTTGGGTAGATTGAAATTGAACTAAAGATATAAATCATTGGGAAAGTTGTCATAATATGTTGATAATCTTTTTAGGGGTTTTTTTCCCCTGAGAAATTAAATTTCAAAAATCACATTTTGGGTTATTTTGGTATGATAGAAACAAAAAAGGAAAAAAAATGCAAAATCCATAAATAAATTTAAAAAATTTGATTTTCTTGCCCTGTGTGCAAGAAAAAATGTTTTATTTTAGCACTAAAGAACCAGATCAGAAGCCTTAAATGTTACCAATATATGCAATATCAAAAATATATTTTCCTTCATTCTACCTGTTTTTTAAATATCATGGATTGATAGAAGAGTTTCAGTATATAATGTTATGCTTGTTAACTTAGCATGAACAATCTCAATATATTTAGATTTAGATTAATGGAGTTCCCCAATTCCTCCCTAATATGATGAATGAGAAGCTGTTTCCTCCCCTCCCTTTGTTTGTAGAAAGATTAAAATGAAGTGAGTTTTTATTCCTTCTGTTCCTTAAGTGAGACTACAATATGACAACACTGGCCAAATAAGAACACAGAAGGCTTCCAAGTGATTAAACAAAAAAAAAAAAAACTTGTGAAAGTGGACTTTTGGCTTTAGAGCAAGGGACACTGGAGTCGGACTGATGAGGAGGAGGGAGGATGAGAAAGAAAATGAGAGGAGCAAAGAGGCAGGCTTTGCCTTTTCTGGTAGTTAAAGTTGCTGAAAGTACAAACAGACTTCTTTTCAGGTGCATAAGAGCTGAGATACAAACCAGATTGTGGAGGTTGATGTATGACAAGGGAAAAGAGGCCTTTGCTTATGGACTAAATTCATAGCTGCTTAGGTATTGTAAACTAACGTGCACTATCGTTTTATCTCCTGCATATATCAGTAAGCTGACTTTGGTGGTCTGTGTGTCGGATGTTTAATATATAAGTAGCTGTTTGTGTTCTGTTAAATTAATTCCTATATTACTGCAAAATTACCTACTATAGCAAACATTTAAAAATTATTTTTTTTAAAAGTATTCTGGAATGAATATTGAACATGCCAGCATCATATTTGTGTGTTTCAGTGAGAAAGTGAGGAGAAATCTTGGGGCAACATGGATGATGACTTTGACCGCCGCATGGAGCTAAGAAGGCAGAGGAGAGAGCAGATGCGTCAGGAAGCAGAAAAGTAAGTAAGACCTCAAAAAGATGTGGACACATGATACTGGTCTTTAACAAGAAAATTAAATGATTCAAGTTGTAACATTTAAATTTTATGCATAGTGAAAAAAATTGCACACTGTTGGTTTGATATTTCGGCCTCACTACAGGCTTTTTATCACATTCAGCATTCTGCTGGAATAATTGGGGCTGAAATGTTTTGAGGTTTTTGCTTCTAAAAACAAAAGCTGGCATACTACAGCCTCATGAGAATTAATTGATTAATTTGGTTGATTTTTTTAATCAACCTCTATTTAACCAAGTAAAAACATCCATTGACACCAAGGTCTCTTTTATAAGGGTGACATTACCAACAGCACACAGTACAGAAACACAAATTGCAATTTTACATGTAAAATGCAAAATTTTTTACACAGTAAATACAAAAAACCAGCATACTAGACATTTGAAAAGATGATTAAGTGCAAAAAATGACAAAAATATAGTTATAAAGTGTCTGAAAGGTGCAAATTTTCACTGTAACGTCTTTAAGACACAGGTAGTGTTTTGTGGATGCCTAAGTTTTAACTGTAAGTTTTTTGAGGTTCAGCTGTGCCATCCTTATTTTAGTATTTGTGTTTTTTATACCACTAGTGGGGTAAGATATGTTTAATAAGGGCTAATTTAGTCGCTGTTGGTTTTATATGACTTGAGATAAGCAATTGCCAAACAAGCTTTATTAAGCATTAATGATGGTTTTAAGCAAGTCTGTCTGCTCTGAAATTAAATCTGTGTACAAAAGATGTTCTGTTGAGGGACTTTTTCGTCTTGCTTTGATTTATGACGTCCATGTCCTAAATGTTCATAGTTAAACAGTTATTGGCTACAGCTGAGAAACAGGGAAACTTGCAGAATACAGGAGAAAGATCCCCCGTTGGATGGACATTCAATATGCCTCAGAAAAAATCTCGGTATGCAAATGAGAAATTTTAATTTTGTGCCACTTTGGCGAACTGCTGCCCTAACATATTAATTATTGGCACAGCTGAGAGCAAAATGGTGGATTCATTTCCACTGTTATGCTGACAGAGATGGCAAAAGTACTCACTTTCCGTACTTGAGTAAAAGTACAGATACTTGTGTTAGAAAATACTCTAGTAAAAGTGGAAGTACTGATTAAACTTCTTTACTCAAGTAAAAGTAACAAAGTACAGGCTTGTAAATTTACTTAAAGTATAAAAGTAAAAGTAGAAACCACTTTTTTCATGCCGTTGCCTACATTTTAAATGGATGTCTGCCAATAGGACTAGATCTCCGTTGTGTTCATTTTCAATCATCTCGTCGTCCATACTACTATGCTAATGCCACCGCCACCAAGCTGCAATGATTTGCCGCGAATGAATACCGCTGAATCTGTCGATTCATCTTGTAGTGGTGCGTCAAATGCAACGTAGATTCCCATCCAATTAGACTGAATTTGGTATTGATGACGTGAAAAATAATAACGGTAACTCCATTGAAATGATTCAAAACTAAAGTAACGAGCCAATTTTTAAAAATGTAAGGAGTAGAAAGTACAGATATATGTGTAAAAATGTAAGGAGTAGAAGTAAAAAGTCGCCATAAAAATAAGTAGTAAAGTAAAGTAAAAATATCAGAAAAATCTACTTGAGTACAGTAAAGAAGTATTTGTACTTCGTTACTTCCCATCTCTGTATGCTGATGATGCTACAGTAAGCTATATCTGTCTATAAATCCACACGAAGCTAATGCATTGCAGACACAACGGGCAAGTCTTGAAGACATAAAAACAAGGATGACACTTAACCTTCTCCTTCTGAATGCAGACAAAACAGAGATTATAGTCTTTGGGCCAGAGTCAACCATTTGGATGGGATTTAATTGATCTCAGATAATAAAGTAAAAAAATCTTGTTGTTATTTTTGATCAGGACCTGTGATGTAAATCCCATTTAAAAGAGGTTTTCCTTCTTTCATCTGCGGAATACTGCAAAAATTTTTGAAATATCCTGTCCAGGGGTGATGCTGAGAAACTATTCCATGCATTTGTTACTTCAAGGCTGGATTATTGTAATTCTTTGGTATCAGGAAATCCACAAACTGTAGTTAAAAGCCTTAAACTGATCTAAAATGCTGCAGCAGAGTTCTGATGAGATTAGAAAGATAGATCATATCTCTACTATCCTATATTCTCTTCATTGACTTCCTGTTAAATTCAGAATATAATTTGAAATGCCCCTTCTCACATATACAGCTCTAAAATGGCCAAGCTCCATCTTATATAAGAGTTATTAGACTTCTCTCCTGTGGAACCAACTACCAGTTTTAGTCCGTGAGGCAGACACCCTGTCTACTTTTAAGGCTAGGCTTAAAACTTTCCTTTTGGTAAAGCTTATAGTTAGAGTGGCTCAGTTTATCCTGAGTTATCTATATAGTTATGCTGCTATAGGCTTAGACTGCTGGAGGACATAGGGACCCCTTTTCATCATTCTGCTTCATTCTATCTCTATTCTCCCACTCTGCAGAATCTGTTAGTTCAATCTCTAACGTTCTGCTCTCTCTGCTTTTTCTCATAGTAGCTTCATCTGGTCTGTTCCTGTTTGGCTGTGACTCCATCCTGGAGAGAAATATCAGCTGTGCTGCTGCCATCAACACCTTTGTTTATAGATGTTGGAGCTCTGCCTGTTTTTCAGTGTAGTCCATTTTCTCTGACTGTGACTGGCTGGATGTGCTCTCCTTCATCCTCTAACATGGGAGCTGCCTCAGAGCTCATCTGTTTGGCTGTGACGGTTATCATTTGTATCTCTGCTTCTTTCTGTATGTCTGTTTCTGTGTCCTTGAACCCTAGTCGGCCTCGACAGATTGCCGCTCACACTGAGCCAGGTTCTGCTGGAGGTTTCTTCCTGTTAAAAGGGAGTTTTCCCGTCCACTGTCGCCACAAGCATGCTTGGTGTGAGGGATTGCCTTCCAGTTAATGAGTTGATGCAATCAGCTGTTTTTCCTCCACAGCTTTGAACCAGTCTGACTGTATGATCTAGTTGAGATATCTCTGTGAAGTGCCTTGAGAAGATGTGTTGTGAATTTGCACAATATAAATAAGCTGAACTGAATTGAATGGTTCAAACAAGATTCGACAGAACAGCTGTGTTTTCAGTGAACTGGTCTCCCACCTACCCTATAAGCATTTTGGGTAAGCTTTGCCAAACACTGTTCGGAACTAGATACCACAGTAAAAAAAATATCAGTATGAAAGAGCATTTGGACTCAGTAAAGTTAAGCATTATCTTTGTGTTTTAGTGTCATGCATTCTTTACACAACAATGCAAGCAAATTTTGCCTAGTGAGAATATTGGAAATCTACAATATTTGACTCAAGATGTCAGGATGCTTTATATTTTACATGATAATCTCTGTGCTAGCTCTCTGCAGAAAATGTACATACCGGTAATTAAAAAAAATTTTAACAAACAAAATGCAGGTTTAAATCTTCTCTCATGTTTATGCTACTATGGTGCTTGGATGATGTAATTTATACTCTGTACTCCTTTGAATCTAAAAATAAATTTCAGCTAGCTTATTCATAATTTTCTTGGTGCAGAGCTTTAAATCAATCAATCAGTTCTTAAAGTTGCAGGCCTGCAGTGTATTTTTTACTTTTTTAAAGGTTTGAATTAAAGATAAAATTGTTTTGACAAAGGCTGCAATTGAATCAATTGACTTGTTTCCATATCAGAAGCAATCCGGTGCCAAAGCCCTGGCAAAAAAGGGATTGCTTGCTATTTTCTCACAGTCATCCTGCCAGTTCCTGCTCATCGCCCCAGAGCCACTTGTTTTCACTTCTTTCTAAATGTGGCAGACACTGGAATGTTTTGACTGTCTTTCTATTTCAGGACTCAATGACCTGCTCTAGTACTTTGAACCCCTTTTAGTAGTTTTTGCTCTCTACATCCCTTTATCCGTAACACCTAATAACACTTATATATCTGTTTACCTTATATCTGATGCCTCCTTGGTCAGAAACATCAATGTTACCAGATTTTGAGCCTTTCTGTGTAAATAGAGCTTTTAGTTTTAGGGAGTTTAACATCTTATTAAGTGACTCAACAATGAGAGGAAAGGAAGAAGAAAAAACACAAAATAAGAAAAAGGAACATGAAAAGGATCATTTCACTGTTGCTTTCAGTTTTAATAATTTTTTCAGCTTATTTAGGTCCAAACATTTTTTTGTTTATAAAAAGGCAATGGCTCTGGTTTCTTCATCGTATTGTCTTGTTTTGTTTTCCAGGAAAAGTCCAGAAAGATTGTGTTCAATTCCTTGGAGATTTACTGATCTAATAAATAAATGAATTCACAGTTCAAAAAAACTTTTTCAAATTTTTGCTATTTATGGTGTTTTTTGTAAATATGTCTGTTTATGTGTTTTGTTTTTTTTAGGGGGGTTTACACTAATGATGACGATGAGGAGGAGGCTCGGGAGCAAAGGAGACGTGCGAGAGAAGAAAGAAAGAAAATGAGAGACTTGGAGGAATCCGGAACGACGGACATGATCAGTAATAACAAGTATGAGACAGTTACACCAGAATCCTCATTTCATTTTTTAAATGGATCCATGAAAAGATAACTTACTTTGAGTTTTTCCAGAGTAACTTTCAATGTTTAATTAGTTAAGCGATGAAACTTCTTCTTTTTCAGTCATCTTAATGTTTTTAAAAACACTCTTATTCTAATACAAACAGGCAGAGTACATTTTATTCAGGTTTCTACTGAATCCTTACCTGTATTAGCGTTACAATCTAAGTAACACCAACATTAAAACCAACTAGGAAAAATTACTGCTGCAGTTTACTAAAGAAATGTAAACTAACAAATCTAACTAATGCATCATAAAAAATCCCTCAAGTGTTGAAACAACAGTCATTGAAAGTTTTACTAAGGTTGTTTTCTAACTGTTGAAGAAAGCTGCGCTCAGATAACAGTTTTAACGCACTGTCAATAATGTGAGTCTCCCCATAACATTATTGAGAACTTGTATATTCTGTTTTATGTACTGCTGAAGAAAAAATGAGAAATACACAAACAGAAATGTATTCAGTTTAGTGAGATACTTTAAAAAAAATAATATTTAATTTTTTTAGTACATATTTCAGAAAGCCTTCACATTACAGTGACTTGTGTTTTTTGCTTCTTGCACAAAGGTTGATTTAATTTATATATTTTAGACCTAACCTTAGCTCAGAACCACTTAGATCACCTTTTTGGAAATGCTCAATTCTTTCCTGCACATTCCTAACCTGACTCCGCCAGATGGATTTGCTCCACATATCCATCTGGAAACCTTCCATTGAAGTAATTTTGGGAAGGGGCGAAAATACTGGTTAGCTGATTGGCCTATGTTGGTGATAGACGGGCCAAATAAACCAATCTGATCAATGAAGCATATGACGTACTAACAGACCGATGACGAAAACACAACCACAAGCCAGGCACAAGCCAACTGATAGATCAAACTCTTGCCGAAACCAGTCGGGAGAAGAGCAAAAACATCTTTTCCTCTGAGAAAAGCGCAGCAGCTTTAATTGCCATCGTAGCTCCAAAAAGGTGTATTGTGAGTTCCTTGAATGGGTTGGAAAAGCATCTGGACAGACTTATGAAAGTTTTTGAACGCACATTAACATTTCCAGGAACAATTGAGAATATAACCACTACGTCACTGTAAATGCTGTATCATTTAGAGCAAACAAAGTAGTTTTCTGTTAAAGCTTTCTTCAAATTGGTCTTTTAAAAATGTTGGTAATAATTATTCCTCCTGGGCCTCAAGTTTAGGACTGCTTCCACATTTGTGTTATAATGTTTCTGTTTTACCACAGCATATAAAGCATCCACTCATTGATAGAACATTTGAATGGCAATCAGGACTGTGAGCCTTCCTGAACAATAATCATCTTATTTCATGTCCTCTCAGCTTGACAGAGAGCGAATCCTCTACAACTGTTGGTGAGGAAGCAGAGGATGACGAGGGTTTGCAGGAGCGCCTGGCCAAGAGGGAGGAGCGCAGGCAGCAGAGGATGAAGGAGGCTTTGGAGAGGCAGAAGGAACTCGACCCCATAATCATCTCCACCAATGGAACAGACGGCAGCCTGCAGGAGCAACCCTCCATTACTGACGACAACAAGCAGACGGAAGAGGAAGAGAAGCCTGCTGAGGAAGGAGTCATCGATACTGAAAGTAACTCCTGGAGGAAGGAGGAAGAAGAAAACAAGGAGGATGAGAAGGTAATATGAGAACTGTTATTTTTTTCATGAAAGCATTAAACAGGGATGGAAAGTAAAGAATTACATTTACTCACAATACTGTAATTGAGTACTTTTTATGAGTAATTTGTAATTTTCTGAGTAGTTTTTGAAATATGTAACTTTTACTTTTACTCAAGTAAATTTTAACCAAAGTAGTTTTACTTTGCTACATTTAAAACCCCCTCACATTACTGAGTAAAAAAATAAAAATACTGATGGTGAAAAAATTAAATGCAGCCGGAAATTTAAACCCCTGTGTTACGGAACCGACACTTAATCACCATTAAAAAATAGAAGAGACTTTTGACTTTTAACAGCACTTTATTTACACAATTCAAACATATAAAAAATTGATGTCAGTTAAAAATCACTATTAAAGTAAAGCAAGTGTCAGTTAAAATCATTAAATGAGGAGCTTGTTAATAACAGTGGCATCCTGTTGCGTTTTAGTTTGATTTCTGGTATCTTTTGGGCATTTAATTTTGTGTGCATTTTGAAAACTTTAAAAGGTTGTTTAAATTTCTTTATTCCCATCATGGTGTTGTCTGTTGGACAGTAGGATTGAAAATTGTTTGCACTTTATGGTTCAGGTTGTGACTGTCCTTGTGCTGTGAGGAAGTATGTTCTTTAGCCCAGCTGATCTTTTGCAAGTGTGGATGTCCACTGAAATACGCCTTGAAATCGATTAAAACCCCTTGTGGTCAATTCGATTCATGACTCATCCTTTTTTGCATTAAATAACTCAAAGTAACTAAGTAACTTTTACTCAAATTACATTTTAAATGAAGTAATTTTGTACTTTTACTTGAGTAAATTTTGAGATGGGTCATTTTGCTTTTACTCTGAGTAGAATTTAGGCAAAGTAAAGATACTTTTACTCAATTACATTTTTTTAGTACTCTTTCTACCTCTGGCATTAAATGATAGAACTTTTCAAGAGGTATGCAGAAACAGTGTAGGTGCCGTTGCTCCCAAGTTCAGTGATACCACATTTTATTTTCAATTTGCCATAAATAATAAAATAAACCATAAAAAGATCCCCTTATATTTCTGTTGCAAATACTGATCTCTATTGAATTCCTGGAACAATGCTACACACAGAGAGGGTTTAGATCAGGCAAATAGATTTTTCAAACAGTAAACAAAACCGTTTAGAGCTGATTAAAGAAAGTACATTTTTCACAATTGGAATCTACATTTAAAGTCAGATGCTCCCACGGATCCTGGGCTTTCAATCCATGTAGATTTGATCTCCATCACAAAAACTGAAAACAGTAAAACATAAACAAGACTTAAATAAGATATATTTTCATATATATCATATTTTTTTTGTTTTTTATGTTCCTGTATCTGTATTTTGTATTTTCATCTCTTTTTATTTATTTTTTGTATTATTTGTAAAGTGACCTTGAGTGTCAAGAAAGGCGCTGTTAAATAAAATGTATTATTATTATTATTATTATTATTATTATTATTATTATTATTATTATTATATACTAAAAATAATATTTTCCCAATAAATCTGAGAACGGCTCTGCTGCTTTTTACTCTGGAGAAGAGGTAACCTGTCATTTTACCACCAGTAGCTTTAGTTATTATTTGTAACCCTCCCTTTAAAGGATATAAATTAAACTATTGTCTTTAACCAGTTTTAAAAGTAAAAAAAAAATTTTAATTTAAAAGTGTTAGAATATTCCCCTCTCTCATTTTCAAAGAGGTGCATACTGGAGTGTGTGCCCAGGAAGGGTAAGGGGTGATGGGAGGACTGGTGAAGGAGCAGAGGGGAACTTATTCAGTGATGTGCTTTTTATTATTGATCTCATCACATGCAAAAAAACATTGCATTTATTTGTCCAACCATCACTTTGTCCCCCACCTGCATATCCACTGTTTATGCAACCGGGCCCAAAATCTGGAGCTTTCTTCCACTAGAATCATCTACATCACACTGATAAGATCATACTTGCACTACATGGTGAATCTTCAAAATAGCGCTCAGCTGCATTTTGCACCATTTCTATTTATTTATTTTTGCAGTGCTCTGAACTTCCACATCAATGTCTTTTTGCACTATGTCTCTCCCACACTGTCTACACTTGTATGCTTTTCCACTGCTAAGCTGCTCATTCACTGTCAGAAAGCTGTAGAAACAAAATTTTGTATACACTTTGTGCAAAATGACAAATAAAGTTTGTTCAATTCTAGAACAGGAACAACCCTGTGTCTGTTCTAGACCAGGCTGAAGACCTATTTGTTCAGATTGGCCTTTGATACATGAGGGTTATGGCCCTGGTAAAATGAACCAAATTATATTTATATGTAAAGTTTACTTCTTGTACTTTTAGTTTTTAAATAATTTTGTACAGCACTTGATTGATTGATTGATTGATTGATTGATTGATTGATTGATTGATTGATTGATTGATTGATTGATTGATTGGTTGATTGATTGATTGATTGATTGATTGTCTCCATAATTGTCTGGATATTAATGTAATGTTAATGTATAAATGATTTCTAGGAGACTAAGGCGGAGACGCTAACACCTGAAGAGGAGCCTGAGGAACCTGAAGCAGAGAAGAAGGATACAGAGGAGGAAGCTGTTTCTGATGAAAACAAGGAGGAAGAAGATAGAAAGAGGAGAGAGGAGGAGGAAAGACAACACAAAGAAGAGGAAGAGAAGCTAAGGTTGGAGGAGGAGGAGAGGCAGAAAAAGGAAATGGAGGAAAAAGCACAGAGGGAAGAGAAAGAGAGGAAACTAAAAGAACAGGAAGAAGAGAAGAAAAGGGAGGAAGAGGAAAAGCAACAAAAGGAGATGGAAGACAGGCTCCGGAAAGAGGAAGAAGAAAAACAAAAGAAAGAAATAGAGGAGAAAGTGAATGAAGAAGAAGAAGAGGAAAAGCAGAGAGGGGAGATGGAGGAGGAACAGAGGACAGAGGAGGCAGAGAAGCAAAACCAAGAAGAAGAGGAAAGGCAGAAAAAAGAAGAGGAGGAAAAACAGAGAAAAGAAATGGAGGAAAAAATGAGGAAAGAAGAAGAAGAAAAACAGAGACAAGAACTTGAGGAGAAGAAGCGAAAGGAAGAGGAGGAAAAGCGAAAGAAGATAGAGCAGGAGAAGAAAAAAGAGGAAGAAGAGAAGCGGAAAAAGGAGATAGAGGAGAAGAAAAAAGAAGAGGAACGGAGGAAAAGAGAAGCAGAAGACAAAAAGAAGGAAGAGGAGAGGAGAAAAAAGGAGATGGAAGAGAAAAAGAAAGAAGAGGAGAAGAGGAAAAGGGAGGCTGAGGAAAAGAAGAAAAAAGAGGAGGAGGATAAACGCAAAAAGAGAGAGGCAGAAGAGAAGAAGAAGAAGGAAGAGGTAGGTATTAGACCAATAACATCAGAACACAGGGGATATTTACGATAATTGTTTTATCATATTTATCAGATAATCAGATTAATTCTGTGCTTATTCTGTGGTCTGTGGTCACAGAATAGCCACAGAGTCATTGAACTGCCATTATTCCTTAACTACAATGCTTTGAAAGTTAGCAATTTTAATTTTCTGTTTTGTTTTTCTCTGTAAAGGCGGAGAAATCAAAGAAACTTGGCTTTAAGGAAAAGGTAAAACAAAACTAGCATTTTTTTTATTATTATTTGCAGCACGAGTAAAAGGTTATACGCACTGATCATGAGCACCGCTGTTGTAATAACTAACATTTTAAATACACTTCTAAAAAAAAAATTATTGTTGTATTCAATGTTTTTGAGTATACGAATGAGTGCTACAAAAATAACCCATTAATTTAGATAAGTAGGACTGGGTAGAAACCAGCAGGTTACAGCTGCAGCTTTCTATGAACACAAAACCTGCAACAACCGAAAAACAAATACCTCCATTACTACCTGGATTAATGTTTATAAGCGATTTTCAGATAAAAAATATTTTTGCAGCCATCGACACTTATTCAGGTGGGATATCTGTTTTTTTTAAATCAGAATTAGGCAGAGCTTCTTCAATTGCCTAGGTCCCAGAACAGTCATGTTTTTGTTGATTTCATCAGAAATCTTTTGGCTTGTCCAAATTTACATCTGCAAATTTCAGTTGAAAAGTTGTCTTTTAAAATGGGGCCGTCATTCTTGATCAGCACCCGTAACAGCAGTCTACAGCTGGCATCACTTTGGACAAGGACACAGATGATCCAGGCTCTTCCAGTTTTTGTAGACCTCAGCATCCGTAGTTCTGATAAAATCTTTATTTAAAGCTATAAAGAATGGTTTTCAACACAAATTTCAACAGGATATTTACTTGCATAACGATAACAGAGGTAGATAGTAGATATGGAGATGATAAGATGTCATCTCTATGCCGTATATTTGTTTTACCCAGCCTGTGAATAAAGCAAGTCCAATGCACAGTGAATAAAATTGTGCAGATTGGACTCAGCTGGTCCAGGGGCTGAGCAGAACAAATACTCCGACATGGAGACATGTTGACTCCACATCTCCTTCTGATCAATGAATGTTTACTTGCATATCCAATTGTTTTAATTTTTTTTACAGTGTCCTGTCTGGCAATGTGGCAATAATAAAAATTGTCTTGATGCCAAAAAGAGCCCAACAGATTTTACTTTCACAAGTGAAGCAGTACGGCTATCGCCGCAGTGTTCCGCTTGTTTTATGCATATAAATTGCTTTATTATAGTTATGCAGGGAGTTTTACAGATTATATGGACACTGTAATGTAAATAGAACAGGAAAGGGAAAGGAAAATCAGAAAAAAGGAGAAAAGATGAAAGAAAGAGGAGATAAAAGGGGGATATCCAAATTTAAAAATATATTTTTTAATCACTGACATAGTTTTTCATATCATCGTTTCCCACAAAAGCAAACAAACACACAAAAAAACTAAATATACCTAAATTATACATAATACTCATGGCCATAATGAGTGTATTATTATCACAGTGTGCCTTTTCATTGATGGCGTGTTCTTCATCTTTATTCAGAATGAGCCTTCCAAGCAGAACGGAGCCATTTTTGAGAATAAATTGAAGAAAACAGAAAAACCATCAAGGTAAAACATAACAGATTTATTTTGCACACATTTTTTATAATCATTGGAAGGAAACAAAATGAAATGCATTTGCAAATTTATTGCCAGTGACACATATATGTTTCCCCTCATAATATAAGATTATACTTTTGAGTTTTTTTTTTATACCTTCTAATTATTCAAATACAATATGAAAGCTAACTAGCTTTACTTCCTGCTGTAATCACATGATCCTCATTGTTTAGAGCTGCTGTTATAAATACATTTTCAATACTGTGTGAGCAGGGACAGTGTTCTTGCCACTAAGGCAGAAGACGAGGAGCGAAAGGAGGCCCAGCGGAAGCTGCTGGAGCTGAAACAGCGGCGAAACAATGCTGAAAGTGAGGAGATCGAGAAGATGAGGCAGAAGCAGCAGGATGCAGAGGCTGAGCTGGAGGAGTTGAAGAGGAAGAGGGAGGAGAGGAGGAAAATCCTGGAGGAGGAGGAGAAGCAGAGGAAGAAGGACCAAGAGGAAAAGAAAGCCAGGGAGCAGGTTAACTAGAGTTTCTTTTGAGGGAAATATTTGCATCTCTAGTCAGAAGGTCACATGCATTTATAGTCATGTTGAAACACTTTCAGTGATGATGTCAGAGGAAGTTGAGTAACATTAAGCTATACCCTTTCTTCTAATAGTTCTCAAAGGAAAACACCGCCTCAGCATGACGCCACCATCACCACACTTAACAGTTGATACCGTTTTTAGCTGTAGAGCCTCATCTTCAACCTTCAAACGCCGTTCTTAAATATTGTTGCAACCTTTTCCTCCTCTGACATTAAAACTTTTCTTATAAGGCATTTATCATGTCCATGTGTGGAGCGGCAAATTACAATCAGACTTCAAGGTTTTTATTACTTGTCAATATTGAGGTCATACACACTTCCCTGTGGGCAGAGGCAGAAAAGTTTCACCATCATTGACTTATGAGGCCTGGAGTTTTGATGGTCTTTTAAGTTTTCATTCATATCCTGAACAATTTCTTTCATCTGACGGTCGCAGGTTAGATCTGATGGCTGATACAAGAACATAACAGCATGTTTGAACTAAAAAAGGATTCCAAAAAAGCAAGATCTCTGAGATTTACCAAATCTGTCTTTGAGAAGCTATTAAATACTACATCAGAAGTACCAAAACCTTATTGATGGCAACAAAGAAGTGTGCAGTTTCAGCTTTTTGAAGGAAATTTAACCTTAGAGGTATTCAAGGCATCTATTTGTATAAATCTGAAGTGGTATGTTAGATGTTAAACCTGCACCAACAATCTTGTTTTTCTAGTAGTTGAAGTGGTTTCCTTTGTTTCCAGGCTAAAACAAGCCTTAAAAGACGACAAATAAGAATAAAGGATAAGTTATAAGCTCCAAGTTAATATCATAATTGTCCACCTATTTTGGGGTACATTGTAGCCTATGATCTGAGCTGTTTAACAATGAAAATGTATTAAGTTCTTAGAAAGCATCCCATCACTTATGTGCTTTTAATGTGATGCAATTTTGAGAAAACTGAAAAAAGAACCAAACCTGAAAAAAAAGCATTATATTTGTACTTTATTTAACAACATTTAATAATTTTTGGACTTTTCCAACAGGAGGAGAGAAGGAGGATGAGGGAAGAGATAGAGAGAAGAAGAGCAGAGGCTGCAGAAAAGAAGAAACAAATGGGGGAGGAAACAGCAAAACCTGATTTCACCATCAGTCCCAAAGGCTCCTCTAAGGTGACATTGCAGGAAAAAATGACTTATCAAAGTAAACTTGCATTTAAAAAATACCGCCCATTCCAGCAATTGGCAGTTCTGATGGTGTGTAGCACTCCGAATATAGTCTGCTATACAGAAAGGAAGAGATAACGTTTCTAAGGAGACATCTCAGTAAACTTGCCTCATTTCCAACTCCAACTAAAATCAAAGATTAGATTGAAATGAAAAACTAACATCAAATTTCTGCCGGTAAAAATCATTATCATAACTGACAAAGAGCAAAATATAGTTGAAAAAAACCTAGAATGTTTTTCTTGAAATTTAGGAAGATTGAAAACAATATTTGTGCGTAAAAGTGTGAAAACAATTCTTCATATCTTATTTTTATCTAGCTAAAGGAAGACTTAAAGGATTGTGATTTGTGTCCTTATACATTTTTTTTAATTAACTTTTAAAGGATCATTTTGTTTGGATATTTTTTAAATCACTGAAAATCATATCTGATGTTAGATGTCTTTTTACTATGAGGTGAAAATGAAAATACTTAGCATAGCAAAAAAGCAAAAGATAAAACATTAAAAAGGTTAATTATAAATGAAAGGTAAGGAAAGCAGATAACCATCACAAAGCCTAAGACAAATGGGAAGATTTCTAAAAGAAAACAGGCCTTTATTAAAGAGAAACGAACTGCGCGTTTCGCA
Organism: Cyprinodon diabolis; assembly: GCA_030533445.1. Lineage (NCBI taxonomy): Eukaryota > Metazoa > Chordata > Actinopteri > Cyprinodontiformes > Cyprinodontidae > Cyprinodon > Cyprinodon diabolis. Next base: position 43,484,792 of record CM060063.1, on the reverse strand, counting down.
GCTTGTTGATATTCAGGCCAATTTCTCAGATAGTCTCTATCTGTCTTTGTACGCCAGTTCAATTATTCCACTGTCTCTACTTATCAACTAGTCCTGCTTTCTGCATGCATTGGTAACTTTGAACAATCCTCTCTCTTGAAGATCGGGGAAAAGGCCGAATTTTTGAGCAAGTCAGCTCAGAAAAGGTGTGTTAGATAATTAATAATTTAACATATATAAATAATGAACCACTGTTTCATCACAAAAAAATATAACTCTTACGTTTTTCATCCTTCCAACAGCCCAGCCAGAGTATCACATACTCCCTTTGTGCCTAAGATTGGGAGCAAATTGGAACAGTTTACCTCCGCCGTTCAGGTAAATATCAGAAATTCTTATATTTAAACTGCTGTTCAAAATAAAAACGAGTGGTTTATGTAGTCGGTCATAGCATTCAGAGCTTTCACTGCCAAACAGGATGTCTAAAAACAAGATAAAAGCACTATATCTAAGGGAAAAGATGGTCAAAGTGAAATTATTTGCCCATATAGCAAGTCATGCATGAGAAGATTTATTGAGTTAAGATTATAGCACAAAGTTGCACACTTAAAAGAGAAAAATAACACCTAAAACAAGATAAATTATCTAAATTAAAGGTATTCTTATATCTTGGCAACTCAACTTTACTAATAACCCTTAAAACAACCCTAGCTGCCACAAGGTGCTCTACATACCAAACACAGTTAAAAAAAAACTTTATAAAAACAACGAATGTATATAACAAAATTAAATATATTCAATACATTTAAACAAGTAAAACCACATTAAAAAAAGCACAGAGACAGTTTAATGCTGTGTTGAAAGCCAAATAATAAAAACTGGTTTTAAGATGATTTTTAAAAATAGAAAAAAAGGAGGATTGTCTAATGGGGAGGGGGACATCATTACACAATTTTGAGGCAGCAACTGAAAAAGCTCTGTTCGGAGCTCCAGGAGCAGCAGAACCAAGACAAAGGACCAGTAAGGATATTCTTTTCACAGCTAAGCAATGGCACTGTATAAAAGTTAGAGCTTCAGAGGATGGTAAAGCTCATAATGTATATATGTGTTGGAATGACCCAGAAGGAGTTATTTTCTTAGTCTACTGGGAATCTGTAGGCAAGATCTTAAAAATGATGCTCCAAGGCAATATCTATCTTCTGACTGAGATGAGTTAGTATTAAAGTTTTAAAACACTTGTAATGCCTAAAAAAATATGTAGGTATTATAATGTAGTAGAAAAATGTGGTTTTATAAAACATTGACTCAAACATTGACTTTCGACTGGGCTCCGAAAAACAATGCCTGCTAGGATTCTCAGATGTGGACCCCCCATCTATGACCCCTTTTAGGAATGATTATCATCCTAAACCCACACTGGTTGCACAGCTGTCAGCTTTTAATGAAACACAGAACAACAGGAGGCATGGCATTGATGTCAAACATACTGAAAAACTGCGTATTGTGGAAATCCTGATGTTGGCGGAACAAAATCTTTGTATTTGAATTATGAATGTTGCATTTTTACTCTTCTATTTCATGTTTACCTTTGTGGCAGATGGTAAGCTACTTATAAAAACAATTGTGACAGGGAAATTCTATCTGCAGTGGCACAGTGGGTAGCACTGCTGCCTTGCAACAAGAAGGTTCCTGGTTTGATTCCTGGCCTGGGGTCTTTCTGCATGTGTGGGTTCTTTCCGGGTACTCTGGCTTCCTCCTACAGTCCAAAAATAGTGTCTTTAAAGTTAATTGGCTTCTCTAAATTCTCCTTTAGTGTGTGTGAATGGTTTTGTCCTGTTTGTCTCTGTGCTGCCCTGCGATGGACTGGCGACCTGTCCAGGGTGGAACCTGCCTCTTGTCCATTGACAGCTGGAGACAGGCAGGGATAAGCGTGACAGAAAATGGATGGATGATATATGTGTGGTAAAATACTTTATTCAGGCCTCAGAGCTGCAAGGCTACAAGATGTCTAAGGGAGAAGACTTGTTTGTCCTACTAGGGAGTGTTTTGCATAAAGATAATCCTTCTCATAACATTATAGAATTTTTTCTCAGGTTTTATTTTTTTCTAACCAGAACAGGGAAGAACATCGATCTGGAAGGGCTGCTATGATTGTCTGATTCTTTTTTGCAAAGAAGGATAATAAAAGGCCGCCTGAGTGAAATACCCTCTATCTTCTTTATTTAACTTGATTGCATGGCTGAATACTTTCTTTTCCCACAACACAATATATTAATACATCGATGCCTCACTCTACGAAACTCGTTCGTCGTTACACAAGTCAGCTGATGCAGAACTCTGCCTATCCTGGTTGGCCATTCAAGAGTCTAACATAGGCAGTCGGACTTCAACGTCCTTGCCACAAAAAATATTGATTAGCAAGGTTAACGTTTGTATAGACAGATCTACGTTCAATTCCTGTCTGCCAGTCACTGCATTGCTGCATATGGATATAAAATCATTGAACACTATGATTTTATTCCACAGGGAAGCAAAGAGGTAAAATCCCCCAAGTCTCCTTTGGCTGATATTCCTACAGGAGGCACGCGCAACATCAAAAGCATGTGGGAGAAAGGCAGTGTGAGCAGCCCCCCTGAAAGCCCAGCTCCTGAAAACAAGGTGAGATGGGATCTCTGAGAGGATTAGATACATTGTCTGACATCAGAATATATATTAAAGATGAGAATCCCTTCTGCAGGAAGTGACTGGCATCAAAGGAAGTGTGACAGGACGGAAGGGAAAGCCTGCAGAAGCAGAGAAAACTCCAGCTCCTGCTCCATCTCCAGCTCCGGCTGCAAAATCACCAGCAGCAGCTGCAAAGCCAGCAGTAAGACCCAATAAATCATCGTCTTTATGCAACAACTATAATAAGACACCATTGTTGTTTTGTAACAATAATCCTGTGATATTCTGTACATGTTAATCTCTTCCCTTTGCATGTCAACATATCAGTCTTTTGTAAGCTGCAGCTTTTGCATCAGAGCTCCATGACTGAACATTGCAGCCGACAGGAGTCTGGTGACCCCACATGGGCTGTTTAGCCAACAGCATCCATCACAGCTCCTTTTATGTTCCTCAATCCCTGTCAAAGTTTTAATTGGTCTTTTTGTGAAAGGTCCTTGTAAAAATCGGAAATACTGCAAATAATGTAACAGTAAAAATCTTCAAGGCAGCATTTATGTATTGATACTAAGCTTTTCATACCTTACTTGCCCAAGTAACAGTGCATCAGTTTTTGTTCTTTTTAAAGGTTAAAATGTCTTCCCTTTAAACATAAAATCTATCATTCTACATCACAGCACTAAAAATAAAGAAACGAAGAAAAACTCATTAACACATAGGAAACTGAGAGACATATTTGGTTATTACCAAACTGTTTCAGTAAGTTTAGAAATTGGGTCACTTCTGAACAACCACTTTGTGGACATTGAGTTCTGTTCCAGAAGTAGGACACAAGCTGCTAATCCCCCCAGCTTCTCTGGAGACATCACACCATCTCCCCTTACAGCAGTGTTTCTGAATGACGTGCCACATTGTTCTAAAGCACAATTTATGAGCAAAGTATCTTTGGAGGTCAAATGTGTTGACCAGGGTGGGATCCGTTGGCTGAGTGTGTAGGAACTTTTACAGCAATGCTTCCCCCTAATGGTAAAAACGCAAAACAGCTGTCTGGAGGACATTTACTACAGTACTTCTAGGTTTATGTGGTATTTTTCCTATCTTGTTTTTACCTTTTATGTATTTTTGATTTCTTTGTTATTCAAAGGTTAAGTACAGAAAAAAGCATTTTGTTTCACAAATTTTTCTTTATGTTTTTTCATGAAGCAGATTCTAAAGAAAGCAGAATTGTTTAATAACACACAATAAAACAAATTAACATTAAAATATGATTAGAAGAAAATAGCACAGACAACAGAATAGGTAAGTAATATGTAAATAATTGGTAACAGAGTTCATTAAAAAAAAAACTCCAGTCTCATGTTAGTAGCTACATTATTTTCTTTAGATGACAACATCAACCTTTTGATAAATTTCTAATAAGCCAAAATAACAACCACATGTTATACATACTTTGGCTGCTAGACTAAGCCCAGCATGATCCTTAGTGATCTACAGGGGAAGTTAAAAGTTTCTTAATCATATTGCATTTGAAGCCCATTTATCCTGGGGTCAGCTCTGAAGCAGGCAGCTTTTTTGTTGTCAAAGATATTAAATTAATGTAATTTTTTCTTCTTACTTGGGCCCAATTTTAATATTAATATTATTGTGTTTCTTTAATGCCACAGGAAACCAAACCAGGTGAAGTTGGTAAGCGGGGCATGTGGGAAACCAAGAGAGCCTCTACACCTGCCAAGGTAAAACACAGACACACTTTATATCAATGTCTTTAAGGATAATTGTCAGTGTAGAAATGTTTGTCTCTTTAATCCTCCCCAGAATATGCAAAAATGATAGAAGATAGAATATAATTGAATAGAATAGATTCGAACTTTGTTGATCTCACAATGATTCCGTAAAAATTCAAAAAACATCCACTGGACTTGGTTTCCAAGATTTGAAGACGTTTCGCCACCTCTCCAGGAAGCTTTCTCAATTCGAATGTCTGGATCTGCAGTGAGTTTGAGTCTTTATATAGACAAAGCTCAGACTAAGACTCAAACTCCCTGCGGATCCAGACATTCGAATTGAGAAAGCTTCCTGGAGAGGTGGCGAAACGTCTTCAAATCTTGGAAACCAAGTCCAGTGGATGTTTTTTGAATTTTTACAGAATGACTATGACCTGGATGACTGAGAATCTTCATCAGCATCTCACAATGGAGAAATTCACTAGTAATAGAAGATGATAGAAGATGCAGATCTTTAGGGAATGAAACCAAACTATCTGCGATGCTTTATTTTTTACTTTCAAGACATCCAATGTGCATACAGCTCCTAACCTTTATCCTCAATCTAATTAAGTTTAGACTTTTGGAAAAGTATCAGCTAACAGTTTCAGGAGCTGTGGGGATCTAATCACACTTAATTATAAATGCTCTGTGATAATTAATGAAAAAAGTCTTACAGCTTACTTCAAATTAACTCATAATGTAATAGGATGTAGTAACTGGAACTGAATCTGCCTTTATGAATGAACTGGAATGAGTTGGGCTGGACCTATTTGTCTAATGAAGTTCTTTTAAACAACTTGTTTTTTTAGTTTTCAGTTTGTAAAAACTGGAATTTAATCAAAAATAATTGATGGAGATTTACGCCATTACTTCATACTGTCTTTTTTGTTGTTTCAAGGTGGCGGTTGGAGGAAAAAGCAAGTTTAATTAGAAAGTCTCAAACTGTGAGTAAGAGATGCGTATTCTACACTTTTATCCAATTTTTAAATGCGTCTTCTTGTTTTGTTTGCTAAATCCTTTTATACAGTTTTAGAACGTGCAAAAGTGATAAAGCAGCTGCAGGATATAAGGTTATAAGGCTTTAATGGTTACTAATGAGCCATGTCTTACTGTACATGCAGCTTCCTGATTTCAGAGCAGTGTTGTTTAAAGGCATCAGAGAGTTGTTCTCATAGAAAAATCTGCTTTAGGTTTACTCAGAATATGACCCTGAACCAAAGGAAAATTTATGCCTGTTTTATAGCTCAGCAGAAAGTTTTTAAAACCGTATTACTTTTGCATGAAGCGGTTTTCTTTAGCAGAACGGGTTTCATGACATCAGTCACAATACCGTTATTCTATCACAGTTTAATTGTGTTTCCTCCCATGAGTCATTTCTGAATAACTCTTAGCCAACCAAGAGTTTAATCTGCCCTTTGCAGTGCTTTAAAAAGATATTCATAGCTTTGATTTTTTTTTTACATGATGTCATGGTACAACCACAATTATAATTGAATGTTATTGGGATCTTATCTTACATAAAAAGTGACACGTTGTTTATATTTTTGTTTCAAATCGGAAAATGTGAATATTTATTCTGCCCTATTTACACTGATACCCCAAATATAATTCAGTGCAATAAAAGCATATAGCGTTCACATGTTTATGTAAAACATTTTCACAGGTTTCTTAGAAAACAGTAAATATGCAGTTTTACAAGTAGTCACAGAGCACCAGCAAATTCATTATCCTAAAATAGAGCACAACTGCAAACCTACCAACATGTCACTAGGAAGACTGGGAAAAGAAGAAATTCATTAGAGAATAAGCCAAGAGGATCTTGGTAACTCTGGAGGAACTGTAGAGATCCAAAGCACAGGTGAATCTGGTCTTTAAAGAAAAATAAAAAAAATTAAATGATGACATTTCAGTTAAAGGATCATCTGTTTTAGCAATTTTAATAAACTATGTATAAAGACAGATTTCGTGTAAATGAAGGTTTATATGAGACCATTATTAATCAATTTTTGGTAACATTCTAAAAACAAATAAAATCCTGCTACATCTCACTGAGCACACATCATCATAATGGCAAAACATGGTAGTGGCTGTATTAGGCTGGGAAGTTTTTCTTTATTTTAGCAAGAATTTTACTTAGAATGAGCTACTCTCCAAAAAAGATCTGGCACCAGTCTCTAAATCTTGAAAGCTAGTGATGACATAACCCCCAAAAAACTTTTAATGGAGTAATATCTGGCTTTCCAAACCTTTGCTTTAGGTGGTTAAATATAAAAACAATCCACTCTTCTCCAATTTTTATTTGTAAAATATTTTTTATAAACATGCATCATTTTCTCCCCTGACTTACAGAAGGAATTAGGCTAATTCAGTTAAATGAAGGACCGCGTCAGACAGGCCAGACAGAGCAAGTTAAACCATCTTTCATCCTTATCAGTCTTGGTGAAGTATAATTCCCTGTTATCTATCCAGGCTCTGTCTGATCTATACTCCGTAGGGATTTCGTACGGTAACTACAACAGCCGGCCCGCTGTGCTCTTTAGAGGAGTAGCTGCTCTCTGTAAATCAGATCTCTTGCAGGGGATTTTTGGGCACAGGTTCAGATCTGTGGCACCAAGGTCTATATTTAAAAACGTTCACCATGACCTTGTTTCCCAGTATAAAGAAGTTCCAGACTCCTGACGTGTTTTTGAAACACTGTTTGGGCAGTGCCACCTGGATTGCCCAGTGATGTGTAGAGAGCCAGTAAGCTGTCAGGCATACCAGAGTGCAGCTGCTTGATTTTCACATTAAAACTGAGTGCTGGGAGGGATTACGAACACTTTGAGCAGCAAGTTGTTCTCTTTCACCGGGCTTATTCACATACTGATGATTAAGAGTTCAGTTTTACTTAAGAGCAACACAGGGCCAGATTACACTTGTAAAGTTACCACCAATTTGTGCAAATTCTGATTTCACAAATGATTGTTTCCAAACATCAAGATTTATATACCTTTAAAGTTTTAAAGAGGAGTAAAGAACACAATCTATCTATCTATCTATCTATCTATCTATCTATCTATCTATCTATCTATCTATCTATATATATATATATATATATATATATATATATATATATAAATTCGATTTTTCTCAGGAATTATTGAACAACAAATTGCATAATGTGAAAACTTGATATATATGACATTTGTGTAAATAAATGAAAACACAAACATTTAAACATAATAATTCCATTACTCATTTATGTTACATATAAAATAAAACCCTTTGCCACTTAGAATTATCTCCTTTGATTCTCCCATTTCCATTGATCAGCCTTGAAATGTTATCGTTTCCACCTCTAGTAAAACTTGTAAACTGACTATCTTTTAGAATGGAACAAAATATCCTATATGGCTTCACTATTGATAGAGAAAATCAGAGCAGAATTCGAGCAATAAAATTCTCTGTGAAGAATTGTCTCGGTATAAGTTGTGACCCCAAGGTCCCTCAGATAGAGAAGGAACCGTCCGACATGCGTTCCCTGCGTGTTCCAGTATGTTTTCCTTTAAAACAAGGCGCACAACCACTTTATACCACATTTGATCTTAAGATGTATCACATAACAAATGTCAGGGAGCCTTCACTGGTGGATGACCCTCGTTACATTTGATCCCTCAGAGCTCAGCATGCACAAACATTGCAGTCTGAGCTGTGTTTGCACATTTTCCCACTCTTCTGATGTCTCTCTGGAAGCCAGCAGAACTAGCTACATCTACAAATCAGCCAGTAGCTGTGAGGATAGAGTGAATACATTTATCACATTATGTGAGGTGTTAGTAAAAAGCTAATTTTCCTGTTAACATAGACATGGGTGTATTCGAACTTTCTCTTAACATCTTTCAGTGGCCAAAGCCTCAGCTAAAATATGATAAAACAGGTCTCAAAACAAAGAAATACCTCAAAACAGGTGTGCAAGGCTTGTACAGATGTACACAATACCATGTTTGCTTGTATTTGCTGCTGAGGGTGCTTCCACAAAGTATTGAGAAAAAGGCTGCAAATATTTATTTATATGTGGAGTGAATACTTTCTGGATGTCCTGTAAACGGAGAACCGTTTGTCAGATGTCAGCTTCAGCCATAAATAGCGATCCTTATTTGTCCCTCCCAGTGTTTTCATGAGAAATGGACAGCTGAGGTACGAAGTGAAGGGCAAATGATCGAGGTTCAGCCACAAAGACGCTTTTACTGATTTTATAAGGTGCCTAAAAGGCACAGATTATACATTTTACTAAAGGAAAAGAGATGTAAAGGTTTTGATTAATAACCTTGACACTAATGCTGCTTCACACCTACTAAACCTTTAGAATCTATACATAGCAACTTTGACAGATGCACTGACTAATAGAGCTGATGTCTTCCTCTTTGCAGGCTTAAAAAAAAAAACCAATGACTTCATGGTAAAGTTGCTTCCTGACGGAAAAGGTTTCTGCTCTCCTTCGTGCCCCTTTACCCTTCACAGCACTTCAGGCTCCCACCACAATGAAAACAGAGGATCTCAGCTGCTCATCTTCAGCAACAGCTACCCATCTGCTCTCTGTTGAATGATACACCCTGTACTGCTACAAGTTGGATCACCTTCAACGCTAACCGAAAAGCTGAAAAGATTACACCAGATTTTATTTAAATCTGGATCTCCATGGCTGTTGGATAAGACTTATAAACATTTATTAAATCGATTATAATCCGCTGTAAAAGGGTTACGATTAAAATATACAATTACGATAACTAAAATGCATCTGAACAATGATTAGTCAACAAAAAGAATAAGCGATTTAAGCAACCTCTAATTGCCTACAGACCAACAGAGGGTTCCAATAGTGCTATAACGATGACACAGGTTGGGTTAACTAAATTATTATCTATAAACCCATCTTGATAGTAATTCTTTTGTTGTATTTTGGAAATAACAGAGGTAACTATGCTATGCAAAATTTGGTTTAGCTCAAGTTTTAAAATCAAGTGCAGTGAGACAGTGAAGAAAATATTTGTTGGCTGCATATTTTTAAATGATTCAGTTTCTTTTATGTCACATTTCTATGCTTTATATCAGTCAGTCAGTCAAAAGTAAGGACTTAAAACTTTGAAATTATGTGTTTTTTAGGTAATTTCTGAAAAAACTGCATAAATGTTTGAGCATGGATGATATAAACAGTATATTGGTAGAGGTGTGGTGCATGATCAGAGTTTAAAGGCCCCCAATGAAATTCTGCCCAGGGACCCATGCAGCCTTAGACTGGCCCTGCTCCCCATGTTTCCACATTCAGGCTCTTCTCAGCGAACATAATAATATCTAAACATAAAAAGAAAAAAAAATATGCTTAAAAAAGAAGAAACAAAGACAAAATTCACATATCTGTTACTTAACATAAATTGGTGTTACATTTTGCTCATTCTTTCAGTGTTTAATATGAAACAAAAAAAGTTTGGGATCATTTCCAGATGTTCAATTTCATACGGAGCCCCTAAAGGGACATGGAGGGGGAGAAAAGAACTCCCGCAATACTTTTGAGAGATCCCGCAATACTTTTGTAGGATCTCGCAAAAGTATTGCAGGATCTCGCAAAAGTTTATTTTTTGCGGGATCTCGCAAAAGTTTTACGGGATCTCACAAAAGTTCTTTTTTTCCCCCTCCATGTCCCTTTAGGGGCTCCATAATTTCATGTTAATTTGCTTCAGAGGGTAACAACATTGCTTCTAATGCTTTGGTAATTTTTTAACTCTTTGACATTGAGTGAAACCACCAAAGATTCATATTTCAAACTGAAAATATTAAAGGAGAATGTAAAACTAATATTAACAGGTTGAGTGATACTTTTATAGCAGCAGTGTCTGGGACACATGTCCTGTTAAATGTGGAATAGAAAAGATGATTTTAAACAGAATAAAGCACCTGCTAGATTTAGTTATTTCTATTATTGCACACAGTATTAGATGTTTGTGTTATTCCACCCTTTATAGAGGAACAATGTGATGAAAAGCTTTTTTTTACCTTGTCATTTAGTCAGACTATATGTCAGTGTAGCAGCCCGCTGTATACTGCTTTATAGTGTTTACTGTTTTTTGCAGGCAGGAATATTTTCAGCCATAGAATAAAACACATTGTGCCTTAATAGAAGACACAGACCAATGTTTGATCAGTCTTAACTCTTTTAATTTGACTATGACACTTATTCTGGAGATGCCGCCTGTTATCTGAATAATGAGAAAACATCCTGTACATAATTTAACTTTACTATCGTGCATTTTTGATCAGTTAGAGGTCATCAGTGCTTTGAAGTTTCTGTTTTTACTACTTAGTTTGTTAACCAATGAGTTTGTTGACCTTTAACAAACAATTTCCACTTTAGAAGACATCAGTTTTTATTTTAAAGGAAGAACAACTTCAAACTCAATGAACTGACTTTTTGGACTGGTTTATGGCACCTTGTTGTACAAAGCGCTCCATTTTTTGTGCAGATAGGAACACAACATCCACCCTACAGTGGAAAAACAAAATCTAGATAAGTAATTTTTCCTTAAAATAAGTAAATCTGTTCTTGGATTGAGGAGGTGAAAGGGACATTTTGCCAATGGAACAAGAGAATTTAATCTTAAAATAAGTAAACACAACACAGCTTATTATCTTATTTTAAGAGTAAAAATACTAATTCCAGTGGCAAGCAATCTCATTTACCTACTCAAATTAAGGGTAATTTAGAGATTTTTACTTATTTCTAGATCGTTTTTTTCCAGTGAAAGTTTTCTGCTATCCTCACATCCTACCTTATGCTCTACCTTGACTCAGTCTGTAATAAGATGCATATCTATGGATCTATGATAGTATGATCTTTTTCACTTAATAACCTCTTGTCATTTTCTCAAGCCTGTAATTAAGTTCAAATTCACACTGAATGTCAGCAGTGCTCATTACAGTAGTTGCATCTGGACTACTTCACGTTTTTGTTGATTGCCTTGTTTGATTTATATTGGGTGGAGCAATAAATAAATGAGAGAAAAAAAGCTTTGGCTGTGTGGAATAACTTTTTAGCACCAAGAAGAACCTTGTGGAGTTACAGCTTGTTGAAACATAAGGAGGTGCTGAAAGTTTCAGTGGCTGCATGATATTTTAACAGAGCAGGAATATACCTGCAGAATGTGTGTTAGAGTGCGAGTGAAACAGTCGTCTGATGTCCAGCTTCCTAACAATAGACTGGTTAGCCATAGGGTGCTGAAGTCACATGACTAGGAAGGGTTGGTCCGGGTCTCCTTGATGCTCTGCCTACTGGTGAAGCTCAAGGAGCTGAAGTCTGAAGTTGCTCATCTCTGACCTCTCTCTGTCTGGGTCACAGGTAAGAATGATCAGCAGGTTAATAGAACAATAGAAAAGTTTGTTTTTTTTTTGTTCTTTCTCAGTAATCGTGAATTCAATTATTCAAAGCATTTTAATTCTATAGTTTGAGACCCTAATAAGAAATTTTAAAGCGATTTATTCTCCCTGCTGAATCCTCTTAGAGTCACATTGATTTTCTCTTTTATAAATTTTTGTTGGCATTTAAAAAAACAAACATATTTAATTAAAAATTTGTTTCAGGTAAAAATTAATGTGTATTAACTCTGCATCTAACCCGTAGCTTATCATTGTTTTCATTGTTTTTAACACAAAATCATCTTTGTAATTTAGCGTTTTTTAGAGACATGTATGCTTTTCAGCTGTCATGGTTTTTATAATCCTTTTTCTTTTAACACCTATTTGATATTTAGTCCAAAGCAAATATTCAGTTCTCTGTGAGCTGTTGCCAGCTCTGTTGTGTTGGTTAATGATCAGAAATATTTGCTGGTGTAAATATAGTCTGATGGGAGTCCATTTTGCAGAGCTCAACCTAAACCAAATGTCGGACACAGAGGAAGTAGCGGCCGAGGAGGCTCAGTATGTTATCAGTTCTCTCAACATTAAAATATCCATTTAATAATTGCAAAGTGTATCTAATACCTTTTATGTTTTTCCATTTTTGTATGTGTTGTGTCTTTCTCTCATTCTGAAGAGAGGGAGAAGGTAAGAATGCTGGGAGTTTATCTGCATTACGTACTTTTAATTTTATTTGTGTACAGAACCACAAAGATTTTTTATGTAACATGTAGAATCAGTAATTGCGTTTTAGTTCATGCCAGATGCAGATTCTTTTTTCTTTATTCTAAAACATAAATTGAGATTTTAGGAATGATCACAGATGATCAACCTTTATTATAACTTCAGCTGTTGGAAAGGAAGCCATACTGGGGCTTAAATAATTTTGTACATTTTACTCGTGATGCTTTCATCTAAATTCAGGGATTGGTATGAATAGCCGAGATTACTCGAAAGCTGAAAGGTTTCCCATTTTTTGGCTGAATTTTCTAGAAGAGTTTATTAGGTCCACTGGCAGCCCTGATTTTCTTTTTTTTTTCAAAGTATTCATACTGCTTTAGTTTTTTCACAAATTTTCTCATCATAAACACAAATGCAATGTAATCTATCTATATTTTACCTAAAGACTGATGCATAGGAATAATTGTAAAGTGTAATAAAAATCTAGTTTTAAAACTAACTATTTCATAACAAATCTATTTCTTCAGTCAATAATTTTGCTAAGCTGCATTTTTCTGGTAGCAAATTTCCATCATCTTATCAGATAAGAAACAATTTTTAGCTTAAATGTCAAAACAAAAGAATTGAAAAATATTTGATATTTTTGAAATAATACCTTTTCCTAAGTGATATTACTGTAAAAAATCATGAATAATAAACATGAAAATATATTATAAAAATATATATAGCAATTGTGTTGCGGATATTCGGTACCATCTTTGATCAATATTAAAGCATGAAGGTGAAAAGAAGCAGGATGTCCAGCTCCGGTCCAAAAGCGGTTTTTGCCTGCAGATCTAGATTGATCCTCACAATGTAACAGTTGAATAAGAAAATAGCCATCTCACCTAGAGCTGCACATTCGATTCTGGCATGTTGAATCAGGGTAAACATGCAGGATACAGACACATGGGGACTGACTTTAGAGGCCAATCCAATCCAATCCGCTTTATTCATATAGCACGATTTAAATAAACACAAGGTTTCCAAAGTGCTGCACAAAAAAGATAAAATAACTAAAATAAATAAAAGTAAATAAAATAAAATAAAAGCACTGCCCGCACAGGATAAAAATATGCATGTGTATACATAAAATCATCATGTGTATACATCAAATCAACACTCTACATGGTGTCAAAAGCCAAAGAAAAGAGGTGGGTTTTAAGAAGAGTTTTAAAATGAGACAGAGAGGTGGCCTGTCTAATGTGCAGCGGCAATCCATTCCAAAGTTTTGGAGCTGCAACAGAAAACGCTCGATCCCCTCTGAGCTTAAGCCTTACTTTAGGCACTGTCAGGAGCAGCTGATCAGCTGACCTGAGAGATCGGCCACAGATATAAATGGTATATAAATGGTATTAGTTGAGCTGTGGTAGTTTGATGGACAAAACCTAAATGGCTTACTCCGTTTTCAGAGTCTTGATGGTTGGAAAACAGCTTTAAAAAAGAAAAGGAAAAAAATACAAGTTCTACTATTAGTACAATGATGTCTCCTAGAATGATGTTTAAAGTTCTGTCCACTTGCCTCCGACTCTGACTTGCTTTTCTGTCTCTGCTGTAGGAAAGCGTCCCCCACAGCATAACACTGCCATATATGTCACGGTGGATATGTAGTCTCTAGGGTGATGTTTTGTGTTTCTCACTGACACAAAGCAACAGGCTGATTCTGAGATGTGAATCTCTGCAGTTTCTCAGGATTTAACACAGAATGCATCATTCTGTTGGCAAATCACAGCAACACCCATAAAAATGCATCTGTGGTTTTAATCTATCAGAATATGAACATATAAAGGGATGTAAATATGTGAAAAACCTACTGTGTTTTCCATCACTGATTCACAATGATTGTTAAATATATCTATATTGTGGTTTAAAAAGCACATTTGTGTTAATGACAAAAATATTTCCCTCCCCCAGATGAATCTAAACCCAAACCCAAGTAAGTGTTCAGCTTTTCTTAATTCCAATGTCTGACTTCCCATTTCCATCCGAATACGTTCATTATTAACTCACTCTTGCCTTCTGCAGGTTTATGACAAACATAGCGGCCCCCAAGATGCCCGATGGGGAAAAAGTGGACTTTGATGTTAGTTAATCTCTTTCATATTATACTCTGTTTAATCTTATTAGATCTTCTAATGGCCTTTGTTCCATTTCTGCTGTCAGGACATCTACAGAAAGCGACAGGAGAAAGATCTGGCTGAGCTGCAGGCCTTGATTGAGGCTCACTTTGTCCAGAGGAAGAAAGAGGAAGAGGAGCTCATCGCCCTTGTTAACAGAATCGTGAGCGTTTCTGATTTAGAGGAGTTCGGTTTATCTGACGAGACTCTAGAATAAGCTGTAAATGTAAATGCTTTGTGTGTTTGTGGTGGATTTTTAAGGAGAAACGTCGTACTGAGAGAGCCGAGCAGCAGAGAATCAGGGCAGAGAGGGAGAAGGAGAGGCAGGCCAGACTTGCTGTAAGGTTTACTGTATATGCATATGTTCTCACCTTATCTTTTGCTCTTATAGTACCTAACCGTATGAAGATTTCTTATTTCCTACCTGCAGGAGGAGAAGGAGCGCAAGGAGCAAGAGGAACAACGTAAAAAGCAGGATGATGATGCCAAGAAGAAGAAAGCCCTCTCAAACATGAGTCAGCAGTACGGCTCTGGACAAAAGGTCTACATTTGGGCTTTAATTGGTTAATTCTCCAACATCTAGTCCTAAATGAAGACAGAGACCTACTAAAACCTCTGCAGTCTTAATGGAAATGTATTGATCCTAACTTTAAGAATATTTCCTGTCACATTAAATGTCGCTAATCCAAAAAATTGAAGGCATGGAAAGTAAAAAGCCCCAGAGTATAAAACTTAATCAGTAAATAAGTCATTTCTTATTTGAAAAACAAAAAAACATTGAAACTTTAGGAAGGAAAATATTTAGTAGTTTCAAAATTTTTAAAAGTATGGATTTTTTTAATTTATGTATCTGATACATCAAGACACACTGAAGTGTGTTGGCATGTGGTGAATATCTTGATGAGCCTAACCTAACTATCAGTGGGCGGGGCTTATACTGCTATAAGACAAAGCTGATTGGTCTGCAGTTGAGTACCTGTACAGGTTCCCAAATTATATTCTACAAACCAAAATCAACGTGTAATTTATTAGATCGGCTGCTGCAAAAACACTAAATAATCAAATACTGAAGTTATTAGTAATGATTTTAGCACATAATAAATTTAGGTTTAAACTCTGCATTTCAATGTTTTATTATCTTTTAGTTAATATCTATCGTCAGATTTATTTCAAATATATATTCTATCCATACATACATTTATCCATCCATCCATCCATCATTCCACTTTCACGTCACAGTGGGGTTGGTACCTATCTTCAGCATTGGTGGAAAAAGGGTATCACATTTGTTTTTAGTTGTTAAGTATATCATGATATATGTAAAAAAATATATATATATACCAAGGTTTTTTTTTTACTTTTATTAAACCCAGCCATTATTATTCTGTCTAAATTTGCAATATGTGTTTTAATCCCCAGTACATTGTAAGTAATTAACAAAAGGAAACCCACTTGTTTGCTTTTTATCTGATAAACAGAGTGACACCAGGAAAGGAGGGAAGAAGCAAACTGAGAGGGAGAAGAAGAAGAAGATCCTGGCTGAACGCAGGAAGCCTCTCACTGTTGATCATATGAATGAGGACAAACTTAAGTAAGGCTCAAGCTCCCATAACATCGGTCTAGTTCTAATACCAATGGAGATCCTGATGTTAAACGTCATTTTGATGAGAAACCAAGACTTGTCTGTGTTTAGGGAGAAGGCCAAGGAGCTGTGGGATTCGCTGAGAGGCTTGGAGTCTGAGAAGTTTGATCTCAGTGAGAAACTTAGAAGACAGAAATATGATGTAAGTCTGGATAATCAAAGGTATCTTCTTCACATTTTAGTCACAATTCAAGGTATTGCTTATGTGTCAAAGTCAGGTAATATTGTGGCTATTCTAGCCTCGAAAAGAAACCCCCTTTCTTTACCTTAATGATTTTCTGCACCCTGTGGATATTTAACATTTCCTTCTTTGCAGATTAATCAGCTTCTCTGCCGAGTTCAAGACCACCAGAGGTGAGTTCAACTAAATAGACAGGCTTCAGTTTTAGTGCATTGACTCAGTAGGGAGAATCTCATTAACAACTAAATGTTTACTTTTAATAAAAAAAACTGGTGCCAAACTACTTGGTACTCCTGCTGTTGATACTTTGTAGAACTTCATAGACGGGTCTCGGCACCTTTTGCTCCCCCTCTCGGTGTTACCCCTCATATTTTCTGTGATCTAGCTCCTAAGACAGAAGCAGTCTTGAAAGAAGGCTAATTCTGTGTCAATTCAGTATTATGTATCAACATTTTAGATCATAGAGGAACTGAGAGTCACAAATATTTTAGTATTCCTAAGAGTTTATGATTCTAGCCAGTCTTAACAAGGTTTACCACTGGATGTGAAGTTGGAAAAAAACAGACCCACAGCATCACTGATTTGCCAGTAAATATAGCAGTGAAGATGAGGTTTCTATCTATATATAGATTTTATTCCAGTCCATCTGAAAGGTTTTTTCAGAAAAAAAGCTGAACCTTATCTGATCTAAGCATTTGGTTCCAGTCCTTGTAGCATTTAGGTTTGTTATGTTTTTTCAGGAAAGATTTTGACCGTAACTGGAAGAAAATAGATTACAATTCAATCTGGACTTTTATAAATTACTGCTATAACAGTCTCCTTTATAACAATGTAATAAACAAAGCTTGAATTTGTGTTTGCAATTATCCAAATGCAGTAAATACTAAAAATACATATTCTGAACCTTTTTAAACATTTCCAAATTGCCAGTCTGGATGAAAGCCCACAGAGGATCATTTTCTCCATTTGGAAAAGATATCAAAGTTTAGGATTTGAGTTTAAACACCGGCAGCTCTATACGATGCAGAGAAATCATCTATTGCATTTAAGAAGTTTGACCCAACATAAAATATGACATTAAAATCAAAAGAAAGAGGGCATGTTAAAGAATTAACATCATAAAGGCAAAACAATATAACCTTATAAATATTTTCATCTCAGCCATGACAGAAAATCCAGTCTGGCTTAACACTGATTAAAATTTGTGCTTTTACCATAACATGATACAAATGAAATACTCCCAGCATAATGATGTTCTGAGTGCTTAAAGATTTTCCCTGCATGTTTCAGTGCCAAAGGTCGCGGTAAGGGCAAGATGGGCGGACGGCTGAGGTAAAGCTGCAGCGAGAGCGAATCCAGGAATCCCAGTAGATGAACTGATCAAATACTTGGGGTTCTGTTTATTTTCCTGTTGTCTTGGAGTAAATGTCAACCATCATGAAATCAAAAGAATAAATAAGTCACTTCATCCACTCTGATGTCTCTCTATAAACCATTAATATCTCATTTGTCCAACATTGTCAGAATAATACTTAAAGAAAAAAAAAAATTATCATCAAATGTCTTTGTTTCTATGTTCTACAAAAATAACATTATTAACCAACAAATGAATGTAAAATGAAAGAAGAATATTATGGTAACTTCTAATAAAGAAAAGATTGATATCTTTATCACTGTTTAATCATTTATAGCTTTTATTTCAATCTAAAATAATAGCAGATGTTTTTAAGCAAGGCTCCACACAGTGGTGACATAACATTATACATATTTCTGCTTTTAATTACCTTTAAGAAAATATCATTTGGGACTGCAATAATCCAATCCCCTATTAATAGACAGTCCTCGCTGTTCTGTACATTATAATTTTATACTGGTAATACATTTTTCCATGTCAGTGCATTTCCAAGTGGCCAGATAGCTGAGATGCAGCATCAGGAGACGGATGCTTTGTAGCTAGGAGGCTGAAGACGGTTGCTGCTCACCACATGTGGGTCTCTCTAATCTCTGCAATCACCTGGCTGGCTTTCTGCAAAGCCTGGAGAACAAGACAGAGCTTAATATACCAAGTCAGGTGTAAGGCAAAGGATTACTGCTGACATTCAATGAAAACCCAAACATTCAGTCACTGAGAAGAATTTTGAAATTAGTAACAATATTTATCAATATACTGAAAATAGCTGCATCTCTGTTCCACAGCATGACGGATTTAATTTGAATTTTCATAAAGCTTGTCAGCACAGAGGCTCATTAAGTGTTAAGAATTTCCATAAAGACAGCTGCTTTGACTTTTGACTTCATTAAACCTGGTAGAACAACACCAGCAGATGACATGTCAGCCACAAAAACTTCAGTGTCTTTAGATCTCAAATGCTTGGACTCCAGAACCCTACAAAATAATTAATTCACTTTTACATGATAAGAAGACTTTGGACCTGTGGGCAACTCTTTAATACTACCTTTGAAAAAAAAAAAAAAACATACTAAGCTTTTCATCCCTGGGGGATCAGGTACTATTCCTGAAATGTACATTTAGTGTCACTGAATGAGTGGCCGTGACTTTGGTTTTAGCACTTTGTAGCGACATGTAGAGAATGTGTCACCTTTAGCATGTCAGCGGCCTCGTTACGTCTCTGAGCCATGTCCTCAGACTCTGTCAGCAGGTCGTTCAGCAGGGCCGTCTTATATAACTGACCCACCAGCTCGCTCTGCAGGCAGTCCTTCACGTGGTTCACCAGGAAGTGCATCACTGCCTTTGGTACACTGAGTTCAGATAATAACATACCTCAGGAAGTAAGTATAAATGTCAGTTTTTGGCACCAATTTATTTTGGAAAGAGGGTAAATATAATAAACAAAAAATAAAACTCTGTACCTGTCTTGGATATTCTTCCGAACAATAAGGAAGTATGACTTGATGAGTCTCTCTATGACCTCACAGTCCCTTTGTTCACGAGCAGATAGCTTTCTAGATACTGGTACAGGCTGGTGACAGAAGAAATTAAATTAGCTTCTTCAAGCTGGAGCTGAGCTTAACCGAAAAAAGGTTTAAATAAAATAACAAAACAATGTGTGTTTAAAAGGTTAAAAAAATTGCCACCTGCTTGCAGATACAATGAGACTGCCCCCAAGTGATAGCAGTGTGCAACAACATAAATAGCCCAGGCTTCGTTTTATTTTCAGCAGATCAGAATCTTGGTTATAATTCAGGGTTGCTACAGCATAAGGCAAGTTAAATTCAAGACTTTTTAATGCCATTTGAAATAAAAGTTTAAGACGAAATTCACAAGAAAAACCTGCTTGTGAAAACTTAACCCAAAGGTTTATTATAACATAAACCACTGCACTAATGTTTCAAATTTTGAAAAGCTTCCCATACAGGAAGACAGCTAAAAACACACAAATGACAGATATATTTTAACAATTATTTAGCTGAATTCACAAACTTTGTTTTAGCAGGGAACAAAACAAATCAGTTTTAAAGCCACAACATAACCAGTGCTAAGTCTTTTTTGCAGCTATTTTTCTTTGTATCGTTTTCTTAGTATGTTTGATTTGGTGATAAGTGGAGGCGTTGCAGAGATAAGGGTGGAACAAAACTGAGAAATACCGGCTGTTTCTTGGTAACTCGATTTTGACGCTTTGTGTTTCGTGCTTCGATGTGTGACTCCACTGCCTTAATTCCCATCGTTCCGAGCTTGAATGACTTCTTGCACAAAATCCACTGAGCCTCATGTATGTTCCCTGGTTTTAGCCATGGAGAAAACTCTTGGCTGGAGCCAAATTTTCGTTACATTTACACTTGCTCATATTTTCCAGACAAAAAGTTAATGGCGCATCTCCCAAATGTCCCGGCCGCAACAACGCTTTTATTGGTTCCGCTATCGGGACGGAACCAATAATGGTGAGCCATTATTTTTTTTTTTATATATAAAAGAAAATTAAAAAAAATGTCAATTTTAATGTTTTATTTAGATTACAAAAACAAATCGTCATAAAAAAATTCCTATTTATGATGTTTTAAAAATTAAGACCTACTAAAGACTGATTAAAGACATTTTAATACCAATTAAGGCCTTAGTTTTATTTTGAAGAATTCAATGCATTTTAAGACTTTTTAAGGATCCGCGGGAACCCTGTAATTGCACACAAGGTGTATCATGAACCTTTCTTTTGATTAATTTAGAGCTTTTTTTTCACAAGATAAAAAAAAGAAAAAGATATTTAAGAAAGAACATAAACATTTCTCATCAGCAGATTCACCCGTTTAAGGTTGCTTCTTAATCAGCAATGATAAGCATCCATATTTCATGCTATAAAAATACATATTTAAAAAAAAATTTCAATGTATTTTAATCAGACCACTTACAACATCCAGCAGGTTGACAGCATGACCCCTCATGGGGCTTGCAGAGGGCAGAGGTTGGAGTGTTGTCCTGTCACCTGGTAGAAAGTCCTCTCCTTTCTTTAACATGCCCCTCCAGCTGCCTGTCCCACCGTCTCCTTGCTCTGTAACAGGGACGCTACTCGCTGCTGCCTAGTATAAGAACACAGAAGAGAAGAACCTTTTGTAAGGAATTAAAGTCTCACTTAAATTTTGGGGTAGGGAAAATAATAGATCATGATCAAACTCTAGCATGCCATAAGTTCTCCTAAAAAAAAGTTTAATATATCCAATTACTCAAAATATACTAGCAGAAAAACCCGACAAGATAGACTGTATATGAAGAAGCAACAGTCGTGCCTTTACTATTCTAGCCAATATGTTTCCCAGTCATTTCCATGCATTCTGACATTTCTATTGTTGATTAAATGACAGAACTAAGGATGTCTTGCAAACTTTAAGGTAACTTAACTTCTTGCCAAGTTACAACTTTAAAACATTGGATTTGGATTTTATGTTGTAAAGAAAACAAAAACAAGAAAACATTATGTTTTTAATTAAATAATTAAATTTTGACAACTTTTTTATTTTTTTACTTAAAACACTTTTTATCTGTCTCTGTTTTTCCAGCGTTTTTTTGTCATTACACTGTCGCAAGTACAGCGCAACAAAATTCACTCTCTGCATTTAACCCATCCCCTTGGGGAGCAGTGGGTTGCCATTTGCAGCACCCGGGGAGCAGTGTGGAGTTAAGGGTCTTTTGCTCAGGGACCCAGAGTGGCAGTCTCTGGGAGTGGGTTTCAACTCACAACCTCACTTCTCTGGTTCCTATTGTCTCAGCTCCGTTTCCTAAAAAAGGAAAGGATCTATGCAACTCTGATCTTAGTTTTCTGACAATACTTTGCTGGTAGGCTAGAAAGTTTACTTCATCTGACCATATGAGCCTCTCCTGCTTGCAGTCTCTCTTACATGACTTGTGGCAAAATTTTAACTACGGCTGAAGAAATGATTTGTGATTAATCGATTATTGAAATATTTGCCAATTTAGTAATCGATTAATCATTATCTGGAGTATAGAGACAGTAAAACATGCCTTTAGCTGACAGAGCAACCCACTTAGTAACTATATCAAAATTGTA
Organism: Cyprinodon diabolis; assembly: GCA_030533445.1. Taxonomy (NCBI): domain Eukaryota; kingdom Metazoa; phylum Chordata; class Actinopteri; order Cyprinodontiformes; family Cyprinodontidae; genus Cyprinodon; species Cyprinodon diabolis. The sequence goes on along the minus strand of CM060063.1, from coordinate 43,462,782 downwards.
AACGAAAATATGTAAATATTTAGCATTTAAGATAAAAAAAAAAAAGTTCCGTCTATCAATATGCTCCATCCAGAACTTCTCCAGCGGAAAAGTTTTAATTTCACCTGGTTTAATTTAATAAAAAGTCTTCTTTAAGAAACCTTTGGCTAACGGATTATTAATCGATGAATCGAAAACATTATCAACAGATTAATATATTTAGCCAGAATCGTGGTGTGTGACACCAACAGCAGTCCCTTCACTGAATTCTCGCACCTGATTTCAGTTACTCCTCCAGAGGCCTCATAGCTATTTCTCTGATTAACGTGCTGCTTCCCCACACGCCGTAAGAGTCTAAAGGTTAGAGATTTTTTTACATAACATAATGCTGCATTTCAAGTCCTTCCTCCTGACATATTCTGTGTAATTCTTGTTTTTTGGTGATGTAAAAGGTAAAGTAAAATATAAGTTTTCCAAAAATGCTTTTAAGCATTAAGGGAATCACTGGGTTACGCTTTCACATAGAGGCAAACCCTATTTTCACTGTTCATTTTAGCTGTACTGGATTTCAATAAAAGACATCAAAATTGACTGAAGGAGAGATGACAAATGCACTCCATGCTTTTTCTTTTTAATCTGCTAATAATTTAGCACATAATATATTTTTTCTACCTTATACTAGCCAAAATGTTGAAAAAAGAATACAATAAGAACCAGGTCAACACATGAGTGGGAGAGAATCTTCAGGTGCATAAAAAGCAGGCCACGAGCGCAGATGAGTAGCGAGCACTTAGGCCTGTTACATAATATTATTTAGTATTGAATCTGCACTCATAAAGAATGGAAAACATTTACATAATGCCGGTGGAGAGTAGAGTATGTGGCACGATTTAAACTATTAACTGTTAGTAATGGCTGCATGCATTTTAAAACAAAGTTTATAAGTTAGAGGAAGCCAGATGCAGCGTTTGCAGACAGCAACAGAAAGTGAGAGACCTTAACTGCCTCACCATCCAAACAGAATGCCCAGAAGGGCTTTTAAAGGACTAAAATTAAACAGCAGAAAAGAGCGAATAGAAAAACAAGCTGAAGCTAAAAAAAAGCTGTTTAGGAGGTACAGAAGCTGCATTGTTTAAAATATTACTATAGATTTAAATTTAAAATCAGTCAGAAACTGTTAAAAGCTTCAGTAAAAGAACGGTAAACTGCATGGATGACAATCTTGTTGAGGCTTTAGAAAGTAAAACAGCAGCACTGAGAATCTCACAATAGCAGAGGCTACCTTATCTCTGGGTACGGAGGGGGGCAAGTCTCTCATTCTGCTGCGTCTCTGCTCCTAAAAGAGGTTATGACATTACAAAAAAATTAAGCAATGCCATGCTTCCAACAGCGTTAAGGATTAAATGAACAAAAGATTAATTTTTACATCTATATTATTGTTCATGAGGCCAATGGCATCTGCAAAGTCAGGGTGTTTGGTGTTGATGTAGGCCAGCTCAATGGCAACCAGGTTATGAACCTGCAGAGAAGCAGAATACAGAAATCAATCTGATACGATTTTAAATATTCAACAAAAAGATAACTGGCGTTAGATAAAGCAACGCTCTAACCATATCATTTGTGACTGGGAGTCTCCTTCTGAGGAGGGAGGTGACCACCTCCACTATGGCATCATGAAGTTTTGGAAACCTCAATAACTCCTGCAGCGAGAAAAGCCGGGATATTTAGCATCAATGTTTGCTTTGTTGGTTTTTTTTTTTTTTTTTCCGTGCATGAGTATCTCTCACCTGAGTGCTGTAATTACTGCAGTGTTGGATGATTCTCTGCATCTCTTCATGAACCAACTCGACACAGCGCAGACTGGGTTCCTCCAGCCGTTTGATTTGTCGCTTTACCAGCAGCTCAAACGAAACCTCCGGCACGAACAAGGCAGGCCTTGGGCCCTGTCAGTGAAATCCAAACTGTAACCCATCCTAAAGCTAAAAGGTAGGATAAGGACTTACAGAAAAATGTAGAGAAACCAACCGTTGCATTTCTGATTGCCGTCAGCACGTCGATGGTCGTCAAGCCACCCAGAGGATCCACAGACTCTAAAGTACGGCCGAACGTCTCGTGGAAAATATAACAGATTCTTGCTCCACCGCATCTGAAAAAAAAAACAAACAAAAAAAACGTTTTTAAATGTTAAAAAGCTGTAAAAACATGTATTCAGCTAAATGTCTAAAGTCACAGAGGATGCAGCTCAGAGACCTGTGTAACTTACAGCTCTGCTGTCTCAATATACTTGGCCGTGCCTTCTATAGTGTTACAATACTCTGCAGCAAACTTGGTGATGAGCTGCAGCAAGGTGGAGCTCTTTTCCTCAACAGGTTCCCCGTAGCTGTTCAGTAAGGACTGGTACTGGGCCGCAAGCACGTTGATCCTGGTCTTCAGCTCAGGAAGACAATCTCTAATGTGATGCATCAACAACCTGTGGTGATCAAACACAAAGTCTGGTCAGTTTATATAGCAGCAAAATAATAACAAAGCAAACTGTTTACCATCAAGTCAAGTTAAATCTGAGAAAAGTTTGCAAACACAGGATTGGCAATCCCCCTTGTTTCACCCCTTTAAGGATGTAGTTTAAAATTATATAAGTTCAATAAGAAAAATTTTATATTAAACAGAAATACTAGGCTACTAAATAGTAGTCAGAATCAACTTTATTTAGGCTTTTGCTTTCATCGCTCACTTTTTTCCCCCAGCTTTTATTGTCTTTACACTGTCACAAGTACAGAGCATCAAAAGGAACTCTGTGCATTTAACCCACCCCCTTGGGAAGCAGTGGGCTGCCATTGTTCGGCACCCTTGAAGCAGAGTGGGGTTAAGGGTCTTGGTCAGGGACCCAGAGTGGCAGTCTGTGGGAGTAGAGCTTAAACTCAGAACCTCTGGATTCCAAGCTCTATGCCCTAACCACTATACCACCACACCTCCCTCATATCACACTTCATACTAATATTAGTTAAATGTCACAACTAGGGCTGGTTCAACTGTGTGTCAGAATACTCATGTATTTTACTTTTTCTTGCACATTAAACACAAAGTGCAAACTTGTAAATCAGACAGTTTAAGCTTGAGATGTGAACAAAACTGTCTCATAAGTGCAAACTTGTTAGTGAAAAGTGAGGCCACAGTCGTGACACAGCAGACATGCATGAGCTGCATTATCTTTAATGCACAAACCATATTTGCAGCGTTGTCTGTAATAACTACAGGGTTTTTGTTGGTCAGCCCCCATTTGTTAATGTCGTCAGTCAACCTATTGGGTATATTTGCAGCTGTCTGGCTTGAAGTAATATTGAGTGCATCTTTCCAGCTCATTTGAATGTGAACGCCACGCGCATCACTATAAAAATAATCGATCTCGTTCCCTAGACATCGATTCTGCAAAAATGTAAAGTAATTGATTCAAAATCGATTAAATCGTTTTTTTTTTTAACCAGCCCTAGTCACAACTTAAATGGAAACAAAATAAGGATAAAGGAAAAGTTTGTTGTTTGTGCAGTCACCTGTTCTTTTTTGCTTTACAAAGAACAAGGCATGTTGTGAACTTGTGATAGGCTAATATGCTTATTTATTTCCCAGCAGAGCAGCTGACCTGTGACTGAGATGTTTACTGTGTTCACCAGTGACAGTCTGGGGAAACAAACTGTTTTTATAGCTGCTTTCTTCCAAAAATAACTGTGCAACCTCTTGATGAGGGGGTAGATCAGCTGTAATGATTCTCTCTTTATGCCTTATCTGTTGATAACAGTTTGATCCGGCTCTGTTGTGTAGATGAGCATAAAACAAAGATAATCAGCATCTTTTCTAAAGATTGCACATCTGGAGTTTCCATAGGAGGTTCAGTCTCTGAGGGCCTTCTTCAGAACCATGTCTATGTATATCTAAAAACCTGAGGTCCACAAAACGATGGCCATATGGTGGAAATGATTTACAGTTGAAACTGAGTTTGTTTGTCTTTTTCCTCCATAGAAGTGATCAGCCAGAAGTACTGCTTAGATAGGATGGTTGCTTTTATGACAGTCTTTAGGTCGTCTGCTATTCTAAATCGGTTATTTCTTTATCAATGTTATTTGAAATCATTGTACTGTTACCCATCAGGCTAATCTGTCCCGATGCTGAAATACTATAATTTATACCTGTTTAATGTTCTAGCCAGATATCTGGTTCCGTTTCTGTTTGCAAGGGACGGATACTTCTTCTGTAGGAAGGCATGTTCATCACGAATGGAATCGGCCACCGTTTTCTTCTGATTTATGTCCAACTGACTCCTGTGAAAATGCAGACAGATAAACAGCCATCAGGGTGTGTCGATTTTTTTTTTTTTTTACAATTACTGCCTGTATTAGCTCTATATGCAAGCATGATCTGCTTTATTGATACCTGTTCACTATTCCAATAATGCCCAGTTTGACAGGAATGACTCTGCCCATCAGAACATCCATGGCGTCAGTGCCAGCATCCATAAGGTCCAGCTTGGTCACAACAGCTAGGGTCCTCCTTCCTAAATGTTAAAAACACAAATATAATAAATAAAGGATAATCATATATCAAAACAGACAGGGAGAAAAAAAAAAAGAAAAAGTGTCATTTACCATCTGGGTCAACCTCCCGGGCAACCTTTAGAGCCTCTGACGTTGCCATGTCAGTGTTGGCAGCAGTCACAGCCAGGATTATGGAGTTGGGGTTTGAGATGTATTTGAGAATCAGCTCCCTGATCTGGATCTCTATGTCATTAGGTTGGTCGCCTACTGGTACCTATTTACAGAAATAAATGTCAGTTTGAAACCATAAAATAGTTTAGAAAAGTTAAGATTATTTAACTAGCCATAATTATGTGTAAATTGCCACAATAAAATTGCAGAGGGTTATTTTTATTAAGAAAACCTAACTGTTAAAAATGAATCTACAAAGGTTTTGGAATAATATAATTTATAAATTCCAATGACTTTATTAGCAGGTCTAAAGTTCTCCATTTTCAAGTCCAGACATGCTGGAATGTTGTGTGACGCAGAAACCCAAGAGCCATAAACCATCATATCATATTTTTGACTTTAAGCCATTTCTAAATAGAAGAAAAAATAAGGAGCACAATATGTAAATTATTGCAGAAAAAATGTTCTATATATATTTTTTTTTTTACTAATATTATTTTTGTAGTTTACATTAATCTGGTCATTTGGAGCCATAACCAAAGTTGAGATAAACTTGGATTTTGATCATAGCTCTTATATTTTTTCCCAAAGCATGAAGATTTTCCCTTATCACTTTATTAAAGAACTGAGACTATTTGCATAGCGGAGCAGGCCATGGATAGTTGTGGTACTGCAATAGACATTGTTTTGCAAGCGTCAAGCATAAAATGCACTACTAATACACTCTTCCCTAGTATTAAAAATCTCCAGAGACGGCAGCAAATCCATAATTCTGCTGCTTGGGTCCTGATCAGAGTGGGGAAACGTAAATTTCTAAGAGTCAATCTATACTCAGGATGAGAGATCAGGTCTTTTCTGCTGCTGCCATCAGAGAGGAGAACTCTGAAAGCCTCACTGCAAAGGGTTGGTTTAAAATATGATCTTAGAACTGTCTTTAACAAAATATATGTGTTTAGTTTGCAAATGACGACTGTGAATTTATGCACTTCTTTTGTTTTGTTTTTTAACCAAAACTTTAACTTCTGTTTGTTTTGGAGTGTCTTTCACTAGTTATCCATCTTGTGTGATTACGTTGTCACCTTGGAATATAAAAGAAATGTGTTGTTCGTTCAATCTTGTCACAGGCGCTGTGGGTGAGGCCAGTGAAACTATGCTTGAACACAGGAAGGGCTTGTTCAACTCAATTGTTTCCAACAACCAAATATTTTACATGTGATTGTTGATACTCCAAGAACATAATCATACATGCTATCATACATATTTGTTTATTAATAATTTCTGTAGCATAATTGATACTATTTTTTAATAAATGCGGACTAATAAGACAAGATTAACAACATCTTGTCAAATGAAACCACTTAACTTAAAGGTTATTCAAAGACATTTTAGGAATATGAGGTGAAGATTCTGATTCATTCAGGTCATAGTCATTCCAAAAAAAGAAAATTAAAAACAATCCACTGGACTTTGTTTCAAAGTTTGAAGATGTTTCGCCTCTCATTCAGGAAGCTTTTTCCAATTCAAAATGTCAGGAATAGTGTTGAGTTTGAGGTTTTATACAGTAGCCCATCAGTCCAGTGGATTGTTTTTAATTTTTTTTTTTTTGAAAGGGCATTCATTTAAGGAAGTTCAACATAAGAAGTTCAGCATAAAAATTACGTCTGAGATTTTGGAAGCGAAACAGAAATTTGTCTTACTTTTGTGATGCCAGGAAGGTCCACTAATGTGAGGTTTACGACATTTGGAGAGAAGATTTTTAAGTGAATTGGTTCATCACTAATACCCTGGAACAAAAACACAAAGATTTATGATCTTTAAACTAAATTTCCCAAGTACGTCACCTTTTTTTTTCCCACCAAGCATACCTTGTTATTACCCGTGATTCTTTCTGTCTCTGCTTCAATTTCCTTCCTGATCTCCTCGAAGTCTGCATAAATCTGAAAGTAAAATTTGATCAAATGACATCAAGAAAGGTTGACCAGGCAAGATCCATACAAGTAGTCTTTAACTAACAGAAGAGCAAAAGGAGCAAAAATAAGATCTAGATATTGAAAAAAAACATCTTTACTGGAGTCACATTGAAAATCACTGTTAATCATAAAATAAATGTACTATCTCGCCCAAAGTATTTGACCAGCAGCTAAGAAGAACCCTAGCTCTCATCACAGCAAAAACTTTCAATATATCCTCCTATAGTTAGTTGTTAAGTAGATTTGTATATTTTGGGTAAAAATGTGTACATTTATATCTAGCAGAGGATTGACTTAAACTTTAAGTCTAAAAATGCACGGAGCAATGTTGGTGAATTCTACCTTGTTTTTGGTGTGTAGAAATTTCCCCCACTCCTCTCCTTCGATGCCTGCAGAGATACAAAGATGTAAACAGATGTTTTCATGAAAACATGGCTGCTGCTATGGCAACAGTCCCCTTGTGAATTTCTCCTAAGAGAAGTTTTTATAACAGTAAAACAGGATGGAAAAACTATATTAAACTTGGACATCAACAAAGTTTACAAAAACAAAAACGGTTGACTCAATGGTACCAAAAATAAGACTGCCAAAAGGGGAAAGATGAATAAGTGAAAGTCCATAAAGTTCAATAGTGATGTCAGATAAAATTTATGACATTTCTAACAATTGCTTTAAAATAAATGTAACTAAAGCAGTTAATAATTTGCACCATACTTTTTTAAAGTTTATCTGAGCGATTAAGATACTTCTATGTGTTAAACACTCAATTTCTGAGGTACAAATATCTGACATAAAGGTTTACTTTTTAGCTACTTGTCACTACATTTACATACAGTGGGTAATGGAGTAAGATATATGAATAAAATAAAAAAAAATAGTGTGGTCTAATAAAATAAATTAGACCACACTATATCATGAGTGTAAAAAAAAATAACAAAAAAAACATAAAAACAACAGCTGTTCATTCTCACCCTCAGAATGGAAGTTTACTGAGGTGTAATTGTAAATCTACTGTGTTCAAATGAAAATAAATTAGAGCTTTCCAGCAACCTACTATGGGTCTGCCATCAAACCAAGGGAGAACATTTCAAAAAGTTTGGTATGGAGGAGGATCTGTGATGCTGTGGGTTATTCTACCTAATAGAGTGAATGTCATCAAAAAGTTTTGAAATGAGAGGAAATTTTAAATTAAAAACATGTCAGTGTCTGCCAGTAAACTAAACAACAGATATAAGATTTCTGCAGGATAATGATGCAAAACAAATGGCTAAATTAAGAAAGAAATGGTTTTACCAGAGATAAAAATAAAAAACAGATTTCATCCAAGCTGTGAGGTTTCCAAAAATATCAATGCTCAAACTCTGCATCCGGATACAAACACTAATTCAGAATGGTATTAAAAATAAAGACAACTGTTGTTTAAGCATCTCTGGTTTTAATAATCTTTGATTTCTGGATTATTTGCACATTAAAGAAAAATACCTTAAACAACCTCAAAACACTGCCAAAGTGTGTACTATTTAAGTTTGCTTTGCATTTATTTGCAGATTTATTTAACTATCATCTGTGATTCTGTTGAGAAAGCAAATTTGATGTTGAGATCGAAAATTATTGAAAATTATTTGTTATGCCTTTCACCGTTTGTGATTTTTTTTTTTATTGAATTACGATATATATTTTCCTGGATATGGATATCTAGACTAAAGTTTTATTATCATGACAACCCTACAAAGTTGTAAATAAAGTGACCACAGGAGTGCCCATAAATAAACTTTTTTAAAGCAGTTATGTCTGAAAGTTGGACTTTCTTTCCCACTAGAAAAAAACGTATATTAAATGTTTAAAAAATGTCATTGTACAGTGTTAGATTATATTCCAATAAAGGTTTAATAAAGGACTTTTTATTTTCTGCCTAAAATAGCAATAATTACAGGATGGAGTCAAAGGACAATGTGATTTATCCTTATGTAATGTTCGAAATTGTTACATTTATGCCTCTAAATGATTAAGAATGTGTTTAAAAAATATATATTTGACAAAAATCGACTGCATTCCTCTCTATTTGTTACTCCCACTAACACAGATCCACCGAAACAAGAGCAGACAAGGAAACATAACTGGGCAACTTAAAAAAAGCTACAAAAATACAAGGGAGGATGAAGCAAAGAGGGGGGAGGGAAGCTGAGCAAATGGTTTGGGTTCACAGGTGGAGGTGTACCATAAAAGCAGACAAACAAGGAAAACAGAGAAGGAGACCTTTGGTAAGGCGGCCATTTTTCTTGGATGCTGTGGTTGAAGAGAGACAAAAATATTAGCCTTGCTAAGTGTGGCATCTGTATGTTAGTGAAACAACGCATCATCACTTAGAGGCAGCTGCCAAAGGAAGAGGAGAGCATTTCATTGTTTAAATAGCCTTTCTGCAGTTAAGGAAAAAAAATCAAAGCCACATATCAACTTAAAAAGAAAGAAGATCAAGAGTATATATTATGCTAACTGCATTATTACCATTTTAAGACACCTTTCAATAAGTTAATTCAAACCAATTCAAGTTGACCATGCACTGCTACAGAAAAATAGGAAGATGTGACTTTGATGTTACCATTCTCCTCATTGGTTTTCCTGCGATCCTCTGCATCGATGTGTACCAGCTGCAGGATGAGGGGCCGGCGTGTGACAATGCCAGTACCGCGTGGTAGGATGTCCCTGCCCACCAGGCTCTCTAAAACAGAACTCTTCCCACTGCTCTGTAGAAAACAGCAATAGCATTATAAACAACAGTAAGCAACTGCATTAATATCTAGCTACTGTAACACTAATCCTTCTTTAACGGGAAAAACCAGTCACATCATGATCCATACATAGAAAGACTATTGGTTACACCTACAAATGTATTTAATATGTTCAAATCTTTTAGTCCAGCAAATGTGGACATTTCAGTTAACTTTGCAGAGAGGAAGTAAAGCTAAAAATGAATCTATTACTTATTAAGGGATTTCCAAAAGGACCATTCATTAAGGATTGAACTAGCAGGATATAAAGTATATCTGGCAGTGCATACCAGAAAATCACTGGAGAAATCAGCACCAGTAGAAGGGTGGAGTTGCTCTGAACTGTTCCAGCAGGTTTGTAACAATGTCTCTTTACTGAAATTGATTGCTTGTTGGTTTCTCTTGATATGGTAAGTCCATTATAAGGCTGTTGCCATAAAAAGGCTTCAAATATGCCTGAATTTTTCAAACTTACTTTAAAGATATAATCAAGTTAAATCTTAAATTTGGATGCTCATTTATGCATAGCTTCTAGTTTCATGCTTTCCTTTGCATTTGTGCCAATGAGGTTACTTTAATTTTTTAAGCTGGCTATGGACTAGTTGCCATCATGCTGCTTCATAAGTACAAATCTATTGTTACAGACACACCACTAAATCAGCCAGATCCCCTTTTTTTCTGCTTTTCCATCACATAAGGAACCCTTAAGAGACACAAATCTGTCAACGGCGCACACAAATTTGAAGTCTAATAAATAGAAAAGGTTTAAAACCACTGCATAAATGCCCAAATAAGTTGTTTTTTTTATTCCCCTCCATTTAAAACATTTACCTCTATTTAAATAACTTACAGAATGTGTTATAATATGGCTGATCTAAAAATAAAATTGTCTCTGTCCAGGAGAAGTCTGATTAGTGCATCTATGTATAAAATGCTGTGAAGCAGCTGATGCTTTTCTAAGGTATTCGTCCTCATGTATTGAAGATTCCTTAAAAACTTGCTAAATAATTATTCTTCTAAAATAGGTTTACCAAGATCAAGATTTACCCTGCACAATGACAATAGAGCTTCCATGAAATATGTGTTAAAACTAGGTTTGTTTTTCTCCCCTAAAATAAGGCTTTTTATGAACTGCTAAAATCCTGTATACTGCAGTTTTCTGCCAAAGTAAGCTAGGTAATCTACTCGTTAAAGCACTTAAATCAATGACAAAAAAAAACTTAAATATAAGCTTCTGACTTATAGAACCATGGCCTTTTTTTGCAGGAAATATTAAATGAAACAGCGTTCCAGGTGATGTTCTTTACAGAAAACTTATCTCTAAAGGCCAAGCAAAACAAAAACCTTTTAACTGTCCTTTCCCCTATTGCCTTCTCTCTCCTTGACAGCCTAGATAAAGGCCAAACTGTCTGAGACAGACACATCCTATTAGCTGACCAGTGAGGGTAAATCTCTTAGACAAAACCAGCCACTTTAAACCAATTAGGCTCCAATGTTTACAACTGATAATGCTAACTTCTAAAGAGTACAGGAAGTTTTGAAATAAATAGGCTACATCGTATTGATTTTTTTTAACACAAAATACAAACGTACAATTAGATGTAGAATAAAAACGAGATTAAACAAAATACCTACTTCTTTTACTGATAAGTTAATTGTATTAAGTTGTATCTCATGTAATGTACCCAATGCAAAAATAATCTTTAAAGCCCATGAAAAAATATTAAGAGAAAAAGAACTATAGTTTAAATGTTTGGGGTTGTCATAACGTAGATACGTCTTAAAGTCAGCTGTCAAAAAACGTATAAGTAGCAGAGCTATGAAGCTAATGCTAACTTAGCTCCAGTTGTAATTATTCAAATTAAAGATAAAAATTAGAGTGTACGGTCCAGTGGGTGTGTTTTTAATAATGTGTTTGGCTAAAACTAGATGGAAATTTGCAATAAGAATAACAAATGTTTAGTTTAAACAGGGTAAAAACAACTTGCTAGCATTTAAGAACAGAGACGTTTCTCACCTGGGTTCCCACAACAACTATCTGGGGCAGCTGAATGATGTCCGCACCGACTGTGTTAAACACATCCTGAAGTTTATTAATGACAGGAATGAGGGCCTCCATTAGAGCCGACGTCAGTACCTAAATGTCCTCGACAGAACTTTTGTCTTCGTTAAAGCACGCGGGGACAAAGTCATTCAACGTCCCCTCGGCTAAAGCTACTTTGGAGTGCTGACTTTCGAGCCGTCATCTGCGCAGTTTGCCGCAGTTGCATTGTGGGAGTTGAAGTTCGAGACGGCTGAATGCCGACAGCTGTCGTCACACGTAGGCCACTATTCATTTCTATGGTAACGGTAACCATGGATCAAAATATTTAGGTAAATCTGTGAACACCGTGTTGATTGCGATAAAACAACTATACACGAGACAACACGGAATCATTATTGTATTGATTTTAGCAAACAGGAATTCGAGTATAAATATAATAAAAAAATATTTAAATAATTCCATTCAAAACATTTTATAAGATGAATATATATATATATATATATATATATATATATATATATATATATATATATATATATATATATATATATATATATACACAAAGTAAATAATTTCCAGTGGACATTTATGTGTAACTGTTTTATTAGATTGAATAACGCAAAATAAAATAATCTACATACAAAAATATTAACTAACAAGTACGTCCACATAGCATATAGTATATGTGCTTGGTAATTGGCATGGGCTCCTTTTGCACACATTACTGTACATCTATAATGATGCATCAGTGCATCATTAACCTCTGGCTCTAATGAAGTGTTAGAAAGCACGGCTTTTCTGTTTAATGTAAGGACCTGACCTGGTCTCTCATCTTCCACCGATAGTCACTAGACGAGGGTCACGTGACCCTGAGTATGTGCGTGGGGAAATGAAATAGATCATTCCATGTTCATTAAAGTCGGTGTAATTTGAAATCAGGATCTTAACAAATCTTGCCAACAGAGGGAAGCCTGAAGCCCTCTAACTGGGGAAACTATCATTAATTTTATTAATTAACTATCATTGATTTGAAAAGCAAAACGGAGCAAGTGACATGGCTTCCTCAGTCATCAGTGTATCAGCTTCAAACTAGACCACCATTCATTTTTAGTCCTGTACATATCTAGGTCTCTTTTATTCCTTGGGACTCTGATTTTTTAATTAAATGCAACATTTACTTTCACATGAAGCTGGCTTTGAACTACAGTTCCTCACTCTGTGTTATATCATAAATACTTATATCGTAATTTTAGGGATAAACCAATATGAAGATCTGGGCCATTATTACTGAGTTTTAACATCAATATTGCCATTATGACCAATACTATACAGCATGTAAAACCAACCATAATGCTGACATTACTTCCCAGCTTCAGTTAAACACCTACAATTATTTGCTGCATGCAATCATTGTAACATCACCAAAAAACAACCCACAATCCAACTGTTTTCCTTACTCTCCCGGAACAAAATCATCAACCATAGAGCAAAACATATTGGTAAATATTAGCCCAGTTTTACAAATTTGACTGGTGCAATAAGGTTTAAAAAGGTCTAACATCATATACGTTGTGCATCTCATACTCGTTTTTTTTTTTTACTTGTTTGAATATCATTACTAGTAAAGCAGGCATACCCAAAGTCGTTCCTCGAGGGCCACAGTTCTGCAGGTTTTAGAGATTTCCCTGTCCAGCACAGCTTTTGCTCAACTGCAATCATCAGAATCAGCTGAGCTAAATCAGAGAAACCTCTAAAATCTGCAGGACAGCGGCCCTCGAGGACCGACTTTGGGGATGCCTGTAGTAAAGTTATAGCGCTGTTCCAAATGCCAACACAAGGGTTCAGACAGAAAGACCTAATGCATGAGATTTACACACTGGAATTAAACATAGTTGGGAGTGTTGGAGAGTGGTGAGAACTACCTGCTTTGTCTGTTTTTTTTGCATCATTATGCCTTCTTTTTGAGTATCCGTTATTGAAAACCAGACCTGGTGTCTACCACTTTAACATAAGGAAGGTCCCAGTTAAAGCTTCTTTCATATCCTTGACATTACTGTGAGGCAGATCCAGAAGCACCATCTCCAACTGGTCCATGCCTTGTGGATTTTCACCAAACATGGGAATGTTTCATAATCCTCTCAATCTGTGGTTCTGCCTGTTGCTTGTACATCTTCTATCACATTTAACTTTAAACTGGCAGCCATTATTGACCTTTCAATGGCAAACCCTACTTGCAGATGGTATAAACTCAGTATTCTTCTAAGCCACATTTGTCTAAGGAGCTGAATTCTAGTTAAGTAGCTGGAAGTCCACCAAATGTCACTCTGTATAATCAATCTATAGGATATGAGTTTCATTTTTTAAATGAATTAATGATGTAATGGAATTAACTGACTTAATGACTCCACATCTCCCACCTCTAATACAATCTGCATATTTTCAGTCTTTAATAAACAAAACTTTTTTTGTTACAATTTACTTAAAGTGCCTTTTAATATTTTACAAGGTAAAATATGGAAAACATATCCAACACAGTGGCACAGTAGAAGTTGAAACAATCAATTTGTATCTGGAACAGATATCAAAGCTAACCAGACCCCCGTGGGTTTATTAGTTAGTGTTTGTTAAGTCAGTTTAGCTATATATACGGTGGACCTGAAGTGCAAACTGCAACTACAAATCTAAAAGCGCAACTACATTAAGAAAAACAAAACTACGTAAAGAAAAGCGCAACTACATTAAGAAAAACAAAACTACGTAAAGAAAAGCGCAACTACATTAAGGAAAACACAATTACATTAACCTACCGGAAAAGGTAGGCACCAGTGGGAAACATGAGACATCGCTGATTGGACGACGGCGCCGTTTGACCCTTGAACCGGAAGTCATTCTGCCTGCTGCGGCTTTTGTAAACATGGATATTGTCGGCACCCCAAACATAGCTGCCGTTATCCTGGAATATTTTGAATCAGGACATACGTACGAGGTGATACTGGATATGCTCAAGACTAATCACCAAATTTCAGTTAGTTTGAGTACACTGAAGACACACTTAAAAGCTGGACTGTTCAGACGACGCAACTTCCGGTTCAAGGGTCAAACGGCGCTGTCGTCCAATCAGCGATGTCTCATGTTTCCCACTGGTACCTACCTTTTCCGGTAGGTTAATGTAATTGTGTTTTCCTTAATGTAGTTGCGCTTTTAGATTTGTAGTTGCAGTTTGCACTTCAGGGCCACTGTATATATAGCTTATAATCAAGAGCTCCAATAGAAAGCCACTGGAATTCATATTCAATTTTTCAAAACCTCTGTGAATCACAAAGATAATAGAAGAGGCTTTTTTTAAAGAACGTCAGGCATGAATTCCTGTTGTCTAGTACTCCAGCACTTATATTTAGAGTGCATTGTGTTCTAAAATCTAACACAAACACACATATATCTATGATACTAGTTTTTTCTGTTTAACAGATAGTCTAATAACTTTGCAAAAAGTGCTCCGATAGTGGGTTGACCACAAACATTTGAAAAGAAAGGACACTATCATCATACAGCCTAGGAGTGTTTCAGAACAGTGGAGAACAAACATTGAAACAAAGTTTAAACAACCAACATGCAGCGGATGCTAGGTTACTGTGATCCCTGCTTTCATCAGAAAACCCTAAACTAATTCTGCAAATGTTTGTAAATTGTGATGTGACCTATGAATTTATGACTGTTAATGAGCAACAAGTAAAAAAAAAGAAGAACAAAAAAATGCCTTTCAGCTTATATAAAGAGAAATTATAACTCCCTAACATTCAATTGCTCTCTAAAGTCATTGTTTGCTTGCAAACTACTTTCTGCTGAATAATCCTGACAATGCAGATTTCTGTAGTTTTCTTGTATTGTTTTAAGCTAGAAATCCCTGTAGGATGCAGTGCAGTCTGTGTAAGTGGTCACCATGTTCCCTCTGCGCTGTGTTACAGTTCGGCAGTGTTGCTTCGTCGCACCGTGAAACCTGCCCTCAGTCTGTTTGCTATGTCTATCAAAAGTAAACATTCTATCCATGTCGTCAAACATGTCGTCGAGCATCCCAGCCCCGAAGCCACCCTGTAAGTGTCTCTTGTTTCTGTTGTGGGACCTGGAGTGTTCTTCAAAGTGTCTTCTGTGGCGAGAATGTCTGTTTTGGCTGTAGATGTTAAAGTCCTTAAACATGTCATCGAAGTTGAAGGTGAAAGGCTGGTGGCTTCCAGGTTTTTGCGTCTCCCCAGTGAAGTATGCGTTGTCACCAAACTGATCGTATTTTCTTCTTCTGCCCTCGTCGGACAAAACCTCATAAGCTGCAAACACAGAGAGATGATTTAGTCAAAGAGGACGAAGAAATCTAGATTATTATGACACTGAGAGGACATCATGCTTCTGTAATACTAACAGGATTATAAACTGTATTTGGAAAATTTAATTAAATTTAATTCAATTCACTTCTCCCAAAAGACAAATTTAGTTTTTGTACTGCCCTTCCAAGAAAAAGCCTCTGACAGTGGAATAAATTAGACCAACATTATATTTCTACCCAGTAGCAGTAAAACAACACAAATCAGAAAAATAAACACTTAGCGAAGTAGGCTATTGTAAAACAAGGGGAAAATAAAATCACTGGAATAGAAAATTACCAGTAAAAGTGTGATATTGTAAAGATTTGGCAAATCAGAGATGTCTTTTGTTAAATATGAAAAATAAGGTGTTATTTCTGTTGCAGTATTATTTCACAATTAAATCAGTATCACATATCTGCATTATAGAAGAACATTTTGAAACATAATTTCTCTTAATTTATTAAACTTAATTTTCTTTATTTCATGTAGGATTCAATGCCGTAAAACAAAGATTAAAACAATCGTTAATGATTTAACAGCTCCTTTCACTGTGAATCGTGGCCACTTAGATGTGTGACCGGTTGGTTAAACGCTGCCTTCTGTAACCCCAAGAAACTTCCCTGGTGTGAGTAAGATTACAATATCTGTCAAAATCTGTTGTCAGGTGCCATCGTTATTTAATAATAGGGCTAAAACAAATAATTATTTCGCTCGCTTTTTTTTTTTATCTCGCTTTTTTTTTTCCAATTAATTGATTAACAGCATAGCCAAAGATTCTTTAAAGAAGACTTTTCTCTAAATTAAACCAGGTGAAACTCAAACTTTTCCACTTGAGGAGTTCTGGATAGAGGATACTGACAGACGAAAACTTTTAATCTTAAATGCAAAATGTTTATATATATATATATATATATATTTTTTTACAATTTTGATATAATTACTGCTCTAAGTATGCGCTCTATCAGCTCAAGGCATATTTTAGAGACTCTATACTCCACTTAATGATTAATCGATCACTAAATTAGTTGAATATTATTTTTTTTTAATCGATAAATCATGAGTAATTTGATTAATTGTTTCAGTTCTATTTAATACATACACATGAAAGGGTTTTCTTCTCTGGAAAAGAACCAGAGAGAGAAAGCTTCTAGGTGTAAACACTTGAGCTTTCCTCAAAATATAGTATGACATGATTTTGCTCTAAAATAAAAGGCTATGTGGTTTCTCTGCATTATTAATTAAATCATTAATTACTTTGAGACATAAGCATCTTATAAAAGAAAGTTTTCTTTTAATTTTGCAATTCATAGCAAGGGTTGTTAGTAGTTAATCTAAAATAGATTCATAATTTCCAGCTGTTATCACAACATTACTCACATTTTTTTTTTCCAATACCATGAAGTTGTACAAGATAATTAACAGATCCCATTAGGTGAAGGCATTTTTTTTTTTTTTGTATAAAGATTTTAAATCACATATCCTTATTATTCAGCTTCAAAGTATGCACACAGAACAGAGTCAATTTTGTGATTTCAAAATAAAAAAGGTGATAACTTTATGAGGCCATATACATTATGGCCTGTAATAATAAAAGACAACAAAACAAAATACATTGTTTGTGCATACCTGATGTAAAGCAAAACGCTAAATCATACATTTTTATTTAGGTCTCGCTTCAGAAATTGCTTACCTTCAGCAATCTCTCTGAATCTCACTTCAGCATCTGGACTCTTGTTCTTATCGGGGTGAAATTTCATTGCAAGCCTGTGGAAAGCCTTCTTTATCTGGCGCTCTGTTGCACCTCTGGACACTCCCAGGATATCATAGTAGTCCTTCTTAGCGAAAATCAGCTCTGTTATCATGAGGACGCACACTGCAAACAGCAGGACAGACTGGACAGCTGCCATGGCCGCACTGCTCCCTGCATTCAACAAGAAAAACAACGTAACAACATTATCGTAACAACATTATCATAACAACAGCACATTTTAAGCTAGTATGGTAGCAGGACAACAAAACAATAGATTTTTTTTATCTATAAGAAAACAATTTATCATAATAACAGGAAAACGTATTTCCAGATAAAAGTCGAGGAAAAGTAACACGCGTTAAACAAACAAAAACTCCAAAACGATTCCGTCATGATGATGCTATTCGGTGTTTCCTAGCTTAACTGCTAACATCATCTATTAGACTTTTAATAGTAAGCTTTTAAGATTTGTATAACCTTTTGGAAATCCACTGGCGTCCTCGTTCACAAAATCTTTAACAATTTAACCAACGCAATCCATCATCATGATGTAAATATATTATTATGCCACTGAAAGTAGGAATCGTGAAAACCCCGGTTATTTTCCTTGTTCTTCTTCATGGGTTTTTGGCGCTTGGCAACATCATATGGGGTGTAAAACCCCCACCTACTGGTATGGGCTAACACGTACTTTATGTTGTAATATATAGTCTTATAAATATCGTAAAACATTACTGTTATATCCCCGAAAATATAATATAATATTCATAATTTCAGCCTCTGATTCTTTACGTATTGTTTTTATAAGGAATTTGTCTTTTTTCTCGATAGTTTCTAAACCCCCTCTCAGAAACATTGATTCTGTCCTTCCGCGCCCTCTAGTGGTCGTTGCCATGATAATTTACCATTCAACTGACACAGTTGATTACATTAACTTTATGAAAATTTATTTTAATATCAATTTTAATTTATATATATAAATATATATAATATTAATTATTTAATTACAATGATTTAATGAAGTTCTATAAATTTTTTTGACAGTGAAAATAATTACTACTTCTACAGAAGATTTTTAACTGATTCCATTTTTTATCGATTAAAATCACGCACTGAACTCAAGGAAAATAAAATCTATTTTATACAAATGCTTGGCATATTGAAATAATAACATGTAATTTGAAAATAAACTTAATGTCAATGAATTTAAATAAAATGTAAAACAAAACAGGTCAGCAGCAAAAATAATAATATTTTCATATTTCAGCAGTTAGCCTTATAATTAGAAGTATCCTCATAATAAGTCCTATTAATATTATTCTTTATTATTATGTTATTATTTTTTAAGTACAGAGATTATATTATTTTTTTATACATAGATTATATAATTTTTTTCTTGATTCTATTTGACTTGTTAATTTTGAAACATTTTAAAGAGTCATGACAAGAATTTCAACACAAATTAAATAGTGCACCAACAATTATTATTGTTGTTATTAAAAAAAAATAAAACCAAAAAATAAATAAATAAAAAATTTAA
The DNA here is from genome assembly GCA_030533445.1 of Cyprinodon diabolis. Taxonomy (NCBI): domain Eukaryota; kingdom Metazoa; phylum Chordata; class Actinopteri; order Cyprinodontiformes; family Cyprinodontidae; genus Cyprinodon; species Cyprinodon diabolis. The sequence goes on along the minus strand of CM060063.1, from coordinate 43,443,679 downwards.
TGAACACAGACAAAATACCAGGGGTGCTATAAATAATATGAAAAACTGGATTAATCGCAATACCTATCAATATATGAACATTATTATTTATACAATACCAAATTGACACGTTTAAAATAAGACAACAACAAGTTAGAACATTTCTTTCCAGACAAATCATCTGGAACAGTAATAAATGTGGAGTAAAGACGTGTGGACTGTGTGAGAAAGTAAAGTTTCATTAGGCTGAAAGAAGCAGTTATAAACTGAAGATGATTGGATTAAAGGGACAATAGGTGATGAATTCATGAAGCCCGGAGCTTTTGTTTACTAATTTTGAAGAGTAACTTCACATGATTATTTATAAATGTCACTGTCAACACATGCATGGATAGCATAGTTTTGTTCAGTGAATTTTTTTTTTTTTTTTTTTACATGAGTATGCAATAAAGTTTTGTAGTTTCTAATGTTTCCTCCAAGGTAAATTTCTTTCCCAGAATTCTGCTTATACACTCTTTATCAGTTTCAGGGTTTTGTAGTTAGTATTTTCTTTGAAATAGTTTTTTTCAGATGCAAAGCTACTTGCCTCAGTATGTTGTATGAATGTGTGAAAAATTATCAATTAAACTTAAATAGTAACTAAAACTCAATTTGTTACATATAAAACCCCAAACGTTCGTTACTAAATTAAGAGTTGTATATATATTTTTATTTTGATCAGTAACCAGAACATGATAAATAATATTCTCTGGTATTAATCACTAAATTTACATTCTATACTCCAGTTGTAAGGTTTAAATCCTTTCCTCCACTCAGCCACCTCTCAAAAGCTAAAGAGAATTTTCTCAACCAATCAGCGCATTCCATTTATGGGCCAAGTTTAGCCAGCCAATAGGGAAGCGGATAGAGCCCCACGTGGGTGTTGTTTTTCTTTAGACAGTCAGCCTGTCGTAATTCTGGAAGTTATTCGGAGCTATATCGTCTCCGGGGGAGGTCTTTATAGTTTAGTGTTGACTCCAATCGAAATATGGCGACATAATGACACTATTTTGGGATGTTTTACCAAACTGAGACGACAACATAAGAAGGCAGGTAGGAGTTTTTCTGCTTCAAAGGCCTTAATGGAACTAGCAAGCTGCGCTAAGCTAGTCACTGATGTCCAACTGTTCACCGCTTTTAGCTTTGATATATTTTTAATGATTGAACTAATGCTTTAACACTGTTTTCTGTTAAATCATATTATTTTTGTTCCTTTTGTTTCTGTTATGTAAAACTTAAAGCGCTGTTTCTCTGTAATAATTAACAGGTAAATGACAGAACCTGCAGATGGTGTCCATCTTCATCCTCTGACACAACATGAACCATAGATGGGCTCCAAATATCTTGGTGAAAATAGACAGAGCATCTTTAATGTGCCAGACTCATTGTCGGAGGTCTGCGGGGTTTCTGCTCTGGTTTGGATCCTCTCACTGTAGGATCAATGGCCAACACCCTGCTGGCTACCTCAGCTTGAGGCACTTCCATCATCTGAAGCTTAAGGGCAGGAAGGGGTGGCTTTTCAAAGCAATCCAGGTTAGGCAGAGGCTTGGGCTTCATACCAGCTCTCCATGTTTGAATACTTCAACGTCCAGGTGGTCTGCAGGTCTGGGACAGCAAATGTCTCGAGTCAGGAGTACCTTGGACACAGTTTCCAAAGCTGTGAGTGGGACACAAACAGAACTCCTGTCCAAAATCTCTCGCCTCAAACCAAAGGCACAGAAACAGTCCCAGGTCAGTGTTGAATCTGCTGAGGAAAAGACAATCACCCCCACTCATTCTCCCACTGCATCCACAAAGACCCCTACCCCCACTGCTCTCGCTGCTTCTGCTCAGTTGGCCGTCACTCCTGCCCTCGCCCCCGTTCGTGATGGCAATAAAAAGCTGATACGTATTTCCCCCGCCGTCAGACCTAGTTCTACTAAGAAGCCGGAGGAGCTCACAGCACCTCTGAATAACATTGGGAACAAAACCACAACTTCCAAAGAATCTCCAGGGCTTTTCCATCCCAGCACCTTTTCAGCCAACCTGGACGAGACCTACAGCTACCTGTCTCATCACATCAACTCTTACTTTGGCAGCTTCGCAAAGACTCAGGACAAGAAAGACGATAGCGTCGACAACAACCCTCCTCAGCGACCCACCGACCTCGTACCTGTGTCTAAGAAAGATGAACCCTCCGCCTCAGTCACCCCACCCTCCAAGAAGAGTTTGGGACAGTACTTGTCATATTCCGCTCCCACTGTGCAGGCATTTGTCGGGAACTACATTGCTCCTCTTGTTCCTAAATTCAGAGGAGGACAATCTAAAAGCTCCATGATGGAGGAGGAGAAGAAACCTGATGGTGTGATGGTAAAACAGGTGGAAGGGCCCAAAAGGAAAGAGCAGAGTGCTGCAGAGGAGAAAGCCAAGAAACTCCTGCTTCAACGAGAGAAGGTAGGTTAGCAACTGCACAGGTATATATTATTACCTGTTACTAAGCAGGAAACAGAAAGAAAAACTACTGTATAGGAAAACTATTTAGATTAGATGAGCTTTATTGATCTCACAGTGGAGAAATTCACTCGTCACATATTGGCATAGTAGTTAAAGAAGGTGCAAACAAGGAAGAAAAGGTGCATTAAGAAGAATAAACAATATATATATATACAGTATATCCAGATATATACAGTATATCAAGATAAATAAGGATTAAGGTGCATATTTCTAGTTTATGTTAAACAAGGTGTGTGATTGGAATCAAAACATTAGCTTCTCTCCATGTAAGGTTTGATGTTCACCTGCAGCTGACTGCAATATGATGCCATTGCATGACAGTTGGTTGTATAATACTGCTGGGCACATCCTGTCTAAGTTCTGAGAATCTGTTTTCAAAAATAACACCACCTAGATACCCTATGTCATACATGTGTTAGATGTGAACACATCTTAGAGTTAGGAGTAAGTAGAAACAGCACAACATTTTCTATATTGGTTTAGATCAGGGGCGGTAATCTGAGGCTCCAGGTTGCTCTTTGAATGTCCTACAAATAATAAAGAACCAATTATTTGTTTTGATGACTGTAAAATAACATATGCCAGTTTTAGGAGCTTTAGCTGTTTTTTTTTAAGTACATTTAAACTAAATTTTCATTAAAAAATGACATTAAAAAGAATTAATATGTTTAAAGTTGTTTTTTTTATTATTAGCTTGAAAACTATGTGCTTTGTTTTGCATAATTCCCCACAGATAAATATCCAGAAAATCCATGTTTCCTCTTAATGTAAAAATTAGTTTCTGTTCTTCATTCTACTTAAATAAAGTTCTAGGTGTTTCTAGTTACGCATTCCCTGCAGTAGATATTTAACAAAAAAAATATTTTTTAATCATAAGGTCATTCGATATCTGTTACTAATAGACTCTCTTTTCAGGTGCATTCAGGTCATAATGGCTCTTTGGATTTTAAAGGTTGCAGATCCCTGGTTTAGGTGTTTTTTTATTGAAAACAAGAAAAAAAGGTTTAATCAAACTGTAAAAATGTAAAACAAATATTTAATTTAAATCATAAGAGGCATAATTTTAATCTGAATTTATGTGATGCATACGTTTGCCTTTATAAAGGTTCATAAGTTATAATCATTATATTACTTTTAATAAAAGTAAGACTAATGTACTTGATTCCTTAATCTGTTATGATTTGAACTAAATGTTTCTGTTCAGCTTGTTGAATGATAAAAAAATGAAATAATTTGGTTTCACCATCTTTGTGTTCAACATTGGGTTTATATTTTCTTAGCAGAAAATGATTTTATTAGGCATCTATATAATTTTTACCTATATTTTTGACGGGCCGAGCAGCTTTTAATATTTTTTTTTACTAAGAAAATTGTAGTTTGAAAACACACAAAATAATAACATTTAATTTTTCACAGATCATTGCCAGGGTGAGCGTGGACAACCGAACCCGTGCTCTGGTCCAGGCTCTCCACCGAGCGTCAGATGTCAGGGTCTACATCAGCAGGGTGGAGGACTTAAGTTACCACCTGCTGGAGTTTCCAGAGACCCGTGGTGTTGCAGTCAAGGTGAGAATCTGTGAGATGACAGCCATTCCTCTTTCCCCTCTTTTTCTCTCCTTGTTGGTTCCTTTCAATGCTGTAGTAGATCTTCAACTGTTTTTAGGCTCAGTCAACACATTCAGAACTTTAAATTACAGTCATCTGTTTGTATTTTTGTGAATAAAATGAAATTCAGGGCAGGTAGCACTGTTGCCTTGCAGCAGGAAAGTCCTGGGTTTTAATCCACCTTTCTGCATGGAGTTTGCGTAATCTCTCTGTGCATGTGTGGGTTCTCTTCGGGTACCCTGGCTGCCTCCCAAAGTCCAAAAACATGACTTTTAATTGACTTGTCTAACTTATCCTTAGATGTGAGTGTGTCCTGGTTGTTTGTCCTGTGTGTCTCTGTTGCCCTATGATAGACTGGCGATCTGTCCAGGGTGAACCCCGCCTCTCACCCATTGACAACTGGATAAGGCACCAGCATCCTTCGCGACCCCAGCTGGGTTAAGTGTGACGTAAAAATGGATGAAATGAAATTCACTTCATCCAGGAAAGAATGGGGAAAAAATTAATAGAGCCTCCTCGCCAATTTTTTATTTATTTTTTTACACAGATTTCAGTTTATTATTCATATATTTATCTTTAATTTATATGATAAATATGAAATAGATTAAAGCTCTATAAAGGATTCTTCTATTGATACTGCCACCTGTGTTCAAAACACAGAAGTGCAGCATTCTTCTGCTGGTTCTTGTAATTCGTGCTCATACTTGACAATTTTTTATTTTTTTTCCATCTTACGTGTAGTTATTATATGAGCTGAGCTGAAAGTCGGCTGCTTCTGAATATCCACAATATTCATCTTGAATACAATGTTTTTATTGTTTGCTATCTCGGAACTATTAACATAGACACATTTCACGTCACATTCCTCGAAAGGTGCGCAAGCTTCCAACACAAAGTAAATGAAGGAAAATAGGCTCCAGGCTTATAGGCGCTGAACTACTGAGGTGTCACTCTGCTTATCAAACATATTTTAGTCTTATTAAAAGGCTGTTTTAAAGATATTTTTCCATAGAGACTTTCATAATGTCTCTTTAAGGAATGTCATACTGATTTCAAGTTGTTTTTAGATCAGTTTCCACCTTTGTCTGATGCTAAATGACACCTGGGTTAATGGTGGTTGTTGATACCTGCCGCCATCATGTGTTTTTTAGCTGCTCAATCCAGAGATAACTCCTGAAACTCATGAGGACAACATTGTTCTCATGGAACATGCTTATGTCTTCTAAGCGTCGCAGTTCCACCCTTGTTAACTTAAAAGGTGTTTACTACAACAAGAACTTAAGGCTGATTTATATTTCGAAACTCGGTCGTCTGCGTAGGCACCTCTCTCAAATTGTAGATTGGCTCCAGACAGGAGGCATCTGATTGGTAAAATCTACAACTGGTCTACACTAGGCGTATTTCTTGTTTGGTACCTTAAAGGCTTGTTTCGTTTGTATGACCGCAATTGTGGAAAACAGCTCGTGAAGTTGGACTAGCTCGAAGAGCGAGATGTACGAGAACACTGGGACCCTTTCTCCACCTGGATCCCCGCTCTTTTTCGCCCACATGTCCCTCCGTAGTCAGAGAAACTTGCCCCCACTTCCTCACCGCCTCGGCCGTATCTAGACCCACAGCCCTCTTGCGTTGTGGCGTGAAATAAACATAGCGCAGACCACGCTTCAATATTGAGCCCAAATCAATAATGTCTGTGTCATACCTGCGACAAGCTCACTGCTCCACACTGCTGCGGGGGTTTAACCAGCCCTTTAGACTGATCAGTTTAGAAAAATAAGTGTTACCTTTATAGACACTAAGCTTTTGCTTCTAATCCAAGTGGTTCATGAGGAGCATCTAATTCATTTCATATGTGTCAAGATTGCGGTCCACTGCATTAAGGACTGCATGTTGGAGGAAGCTAAGAACTTCCTGTAAAACCCATGGAGCAGCACAGGTGTGCCAACAGCTCTGAGGAAAGTTTAGTTGTAAACCTGCATCTGAGAATGAATGGCACGTCACCAACATGTTCGGATCTAGACAGAAAACAGATAGTTTGAAAAAAGGGTGAAGAAAAGCTGACACTAAACGGAGGGGGAAGGATACCGGTTTCTGTTCTCAATTATATATAACCCTGTCTTGAAACTCTTTCCAAAGTAATTACATAAGCAATCTCATTGTGATTCAGATGGCCAAATACAAAACAACAGGCCCCAGCAACCAGGAGAATGAGAGGTGGGTCACTGATTTGCATCTGACCTGGAAGCCATCTAATAGGATGTTGCTCAACAAGAAAGACTCCCGGATTTCTTTAAAATGTTTTTAGATGAAGGGAAAAGTCAGCTTCCGTCCAGTTTAAGCCTGTTTTGTGGTTGCTATGATCCGAATTACTAATTTACGCAGGGTTATATAGTGGAATCCGCTTATAGTGGTCACAGATATAGTAATCAACCACTTATAGTTTTCAAAAGGTTTGGGACCGAATCATTTCTATACAAATGCTGTTTAAATAATTTGTTTATAGTAATAAAGGAATCTGCTTATGGCGTTCATTTTTGGCCATTTTATGAATGTAAACGTGCAAAAATAATTAATAAATGGATCGAAAGTGATGACAGCACTCTGGTGTCAGAGCCCGTGATGGATGAGGACATCATCACAGAGGTACAAGAGTGCTTTGGTGCGGGTACCAGTCTCTGCTAGAGCTGAGAGAACGAATGCAGTTTGCATTTTAAAGACCGGTCGCCTACATGTTGGTTTCAAAAACTTTGACCTTTTACATCATTTTGAAAAAGAAGTGAACTTTGTGTTGGACAACACTCTGATCCAGGGAACCATGGATAAATATGTTAAGTGATTTCTTAATGCGGAGCAGCAGATCCGCAACACAAAACAGACGTAGGCTAGCTTTAATTTTCTGTAGCCTATGCAGTTATCTTCTATGTTGTTGTTCTATGAAACAGTTTGTTTCAAACTTCAGAAAAAATGCACCGGCGGCACCAGGCTACCAGAGTTATGTCTGCGCACAGCGCAGCATACTGTAATTAAACTTGCATGGTACTGTAATACAATTCAGTAAATGCGGAAGCTATCCATTTCATTTCTTTTTTCTCAAATGGCATTTAGTTGATATTCTGCATAAAAAAATAAGTAAAATAACGGTAAATTGGGATATAGTAATCAACTGCTTCTGGACCCACGTGATCACTATAAGCAGATTCCACTGTATAAAGAGTTTCATCTGTTTAGATTTATTTCAGCACTTTTTGCTGAAAACTTGACCTATACCAGACTGCAGTAAGTGAAATCAACTTCATTGCTGTTTTAGGTTTGCTTAATCATTTTTGACCTGTAATTTACTTGTGCATTTTTATGTAAACATTGCCAGTTTATAGGGTTGGACCTTGTTAGGCTTTCTGAAGTGAATAAATTCTTCATGTCATAGCTTCAAAGCTTCAGCAGTGTCACATAAACATTTCCTACTTAGATTTTTTGACCGTGGAAAACATAATTCTTTCTCTGCCACCTGAAAATCCCAGGTTAAATCTATATTTTCCATCTTTGGTACCTTTTTTTTTTCACATCTGTGTTCTTCCAAGTTTACAGACCAGGAAACTGTAGGCTTCGTTTCTTCATTTTGCTCATCTTCTCCAATCTTTTTCTTGTCTTTCTATTGTTTTTTTTTTTTACCTACCTGCTCATTTTCCCTTTCATCTCCAATATAAATCGGGAATTTTTTTAACAACTTACAGGCAATTTATGAAATGTATTCTCACTTTTGGATGGTTCTCTGCAAACTCGAGCCATTATTATGAAAATCCAGATAGTTTAGCATTGTTCTGATGCTCGGTCTGACCTGCAGCGAGTTGTTTTTACTTCTAAATGCATTGATTTGCTGCTATTCGTGTTTGCGAGCAATTAAACAGCAGTAATTAATTCAGTGTCCAGTGAATTTATTCAAAATCTTTATTCTTTTTTTACCGACACCTCAGTCTTTATACACTGCTAGATGCGTTCCCTTTCTGGTTGGCTGATCTACAGGGAACATGCATATCAGTACTCACGTCCATTTGGACATTGTGTTAGGGCATCGTAATCAGTAAAAAACTGTTATGACCATAGATGTGTTTAAAACAGGGATGGATGATAGCAGCCGTTCTGACTGTCAGTCTTTTTTTGGGCTTTAGAAATGGAATTTTGTACTTCTGAGTCCTGGTTTGTAGCCTCGTGAGACCATCCTGATCTCGCGAGCTTTAAAGGTTTCACTTTAAAAAAAGAAAGCAATATGTTTAATGCCTCTCTTACACTTCATCTGTTCCAGCTCTCTAAGCAGCTCTGTTTTTTTTTTAACTAAATGCTCCGTTTCTGTCGATACTTCTTTATATTAGATCAATAGCATCTTTATTTCCCACTGCTGACCGCTGGTTTATATTTCCATGTTTGTCAGGAGAAGGTCATCCCTCGTCTGCTGCGTTTGGAGCAGGCCAACGATCCCGGCTTAAGGGCTGCAGTCAGAGAGGCTCTCACCTTGGTTGGATATCATAAACCTGTCAAAGGCCGGGGGATACGAATCTTGTCCATAGACGGAGGAGGTTTACGGTACAGATTTAACTCTTTTTCTGCTTCTTTTTTGCTGATGTATTTTGCATGAAATATCTTATTTTTAAATAGATCCGAATTAGATTTTGGACTATGTAGGGACATGTCAGAAGTCAGGCATGAATGTTCAGTCAATGCTTTCTGTTTGAATAGACCTGCTGCTGCTGTGTCTCTCAGTATGTATTAACCAGGCGTCTATGTTGGATATTATTCCCTCAGGGGAGTTCTTGCCCTTCAGACCTTAGAGAAGCTGGAAGCCCTGACTGGCAAACCCATTTACAAGCTGTTCGACTATATTTGTGGCGTCAGCACAGGTATGTTGTCCTCCTGTCCTACTTCTCTGTGTGCAGACTGAAGCCTGTAGGTCGATTATGAAACACTAAGAAGGGTTCTGGCTGAACTGGCAGCAGAGATCTCTTAGTGACCCATTTTTTGGTCCACTTTAGTTTTGACCTAAATTTCCTTGACATCATTGTTGAGACTTTATACTTGTGTTCATTCAATAGGCTATAATAGAAATATCGACTTTATTCTTTACAGAAATTAGGCGTGGAAAGCGGCTACATTCTACAATTAAGCCGAAATTCTTTATTTAAAATTCTTTTCACTTTACATAAAGGTTTGTTTCCAATAAAGGAGAAAGTAAAACGATTTAGGAAGATTATTTCTGTTTTTATTTACATTTTGATGGAAGACAATTGCAAGTTGTTATTTTTAACATTTTCAGATGTTTTTACACATATTTTAGCTTCCAGACATGATTTCTTGTAAATAATTTCATTATGAAGAATAAAAATGTTAAATTCTGAAATAAAACTTTTATTTTTATGTAAATTCATAACCAATTTATCTTTATCCAACTCAGTGATTCCTTTTTTTGTTTTACTTACTGAGCAAACACCCAAAGAAAGGCAATAAAAAAAGGCCACTTCACAGATTTTGTTGTTTGTTTAGGATCAGGGGAACAAACTGCTCACGTGGTTTTTCAGCTGGATTCTGTTTAGATTACAACAAATGTCAAACAAATCATTATAAAATAAATTTCCCCATTGGTGTATCATAAAAAAAACATTTGCTCAAAAAAGCTTTTAAAAAAGCAGTGAATACAGTGAAATCCTTTAGCAAAATGATGAATTTTAGCCTAACTTCAGTAGTGTTTTGTACGGAAGAGGATTAGGGCCACTGGAAAAAAAAAAAAAAGTTAGCTGATTTTTAAATTTTATTTCAGTTTAGTATGGGGGAAAAAAGTCAGAATTATGACTTTAATCTCAGAATTCTGACTTTTTTTCTCAGAATTCTGACTTTAATCTCAGAATTCTGACTTTTTTCTCAGAATTCTGACTTTAATCTCAGAATTCTGACTTTTTTTCTCAGAATTCTGACAGCTAGCATCAAGCCATAGCCATGTCTGTTTTAGAGACGAGCTCTCTTGTTTTAATGACCTTCTGCTCCTGCATTAATGAGGGGACCCCTCGGGCACGTAAAAAGTCACCTAATTCCTTCATTTTCCACCAATGTGTCACTGGCCCTCTCAAACAACTCACATCTTTGTCAGTGAAGCTGAGTGCTCCCACATCTCTTCCTTCATGGTGCCCATCTACATTAAGATCCAAGATTCTGAGAAAAAAGTCAGAATTCTGACTTTTTTCCCATACTAAATTGAAATAAAATTATAAAAACAGTTAACTTTTTTTTTTCCAGTGGCCCTGATCCTCTTCCGTAGTTTTGTTAATGAACCGTGGTACAAAGATAATTAAACCCTGTCATGTTTATATGTTGCTTTAGTTATGACTTTAGGTGACCAGCCCTTTTAGCTGGTTTTACCACCCTGTTATAAGTGACAGTGCCACTAGATGGTGCTGTGGACCACTTTAAAATTGCTCTCCTGGTTTGCTGATTTTTACATAACGGCAGATTAAAAACAATCATTTTGTAAGCTTAGCACATTGGGCTTTTTTTTAAGGTTCACTCAGGCTTAATCTCTGACAGTTGGGAGGAGTATTTTCAGATTTAATGTTTGTTGTCAAATAATAATGCAAGCTGCGTGCCAGATGAAACTGTGCTCACACATTTAGAGCTCATCTCAACCGCATCCGCTCAGCTGGACTCCCTGCACTTTTCCATTAGGTCTAATCTCTGCTCTCAGCACTGTGGTGGCTTTTTATGAGTGTAAGCAATCCTTTAGAAGTGGAGAGAGCAAAAACTTAATAACATTATACTTTTTTATTTGTTTATGTTTGTCCCCCCCTCCTGCCAACACAGGCATTTTCATTATATACCTACTCCACCAGCTTATTTTAATCTTTTTCTTTATTTTTGATGTGCTTTTTTTGTTCATACTTCAGGAGCTGTCATAGGGTTCATGCTGGGCGTGATCCAAATCCCTGTGAAAGACTGTGATGATCTGTACCGGAAGCTGGGTTCAGACGTTTTCAAGCAGAACGTGATTTTAGGGACGGTGAAGATGGGCTGGAGCCATGCTTTCTACGACAGCGAAGCCTGGGAGAACATCCTCAAGTCAGTTTAAATGTTTTGTTCATGAATAAGTTATTATTTTTAAAGGTATAAGGGAGGATTTTCGTGAATTTTTGAAAAGACCCGCCCTCTTCTCTTCAAAAAAAATTCACACACACAACCCTGTACCTGCTCCCAAGAGGGAACCCCCGTGTGTGAGAGCGTGCACGAGCCCATTTCTACTCGTGCACGCTCTCTTTCAAAGTTGCTGTTTCCATCGCTCATGCAAGCTTACTTTTTCCAAAAGATTTTGAATTTTTCCACTATGTCAGACCCACCACCGGTAAGTAAAAATGGGACGAGCACGTAGGACGGCCTTACGTTAACATATCACCAGAATGACTGACAATTAGGATGACCACTTATTTTGATGATCCACCTGGAAAAAGAACATCCTCCAGTTTACCTTTAAAACTATGTGGTTTAAATTGCATGGAGAACAATGTTAGAAATAAGCATGCATTTTTTGTTTTTGCATGTCTTTTTTTCTATTCACTACCAGTGAATGATGTGTTATTTTAGAATGACAACAAACATATAATATTATTGTAAGATACTACTTGCTCTTAGTAACTAAGCTAATAAAAATATATAGAAACTATTCTTAAGACTGAGCCCAAAAAATCTCATCTTCAGTGTAAGAAAAATTACACTAGATATCTTTCAAAATGTGGAGAAAAAAAATGCACCACTGTACAAAATGCTCCAGCTCTCTACTATCCCTTATATTTCACACTCAAGGAACCAAAATATTTCAAAGGGGTCTCGAGAAGAAATTCTCCAGGCTTTAAGAAGTTTTTCAAAGATTTTCTTTGAGCATGGGAAACTTTTGGAGGCATTTCCAGCCTGTATTCTCAGACTAATTTCAAGGAATGGGGCAAGAATACCATTTAATGCATTTCAGTCTCTTCTCTAATGCAATGGTTCACAATTTGTGTGGCTCAAAAGGAGCACCAAACAAGTTTTGATCTTTATAATCAAAATAATCCACATTAGTTTATATTTTTTTAGCAATAGCATTATGGACACTGACAGGTAAAGTGGATAATGTGGCCCATCTAGAGACGAGTGCTGCAAATTAGCTGTTGCTATTGTACTATGATGCAAACATGGGACTGCTGTTTTGTTCAGATTGTCTATGTCGATATGTGTCTGTCCCTATAGAATAAACTTGAATAATTAATAATAATAATAATCACTTTTTGGACGTCTTTTAGCATGTGGAATGGTGGAGTTCTTGTAAGGTAACACTAACAATGTGTTGTAGTATATTTGGCTGCTCTGAGTTGATGTTAAACCATGGACATGCCAAAAAGAGCAACAATAAACATGTTCTATCCATGAAGGTTTCCCTTCCTCAACAGATAGGGATTGTTTGAAAACGAAAGAGAAGCTACAACCACTAGCGCATCAATGCCACCATTTTCAGAGGACATTAAAGCTGTGCTTAGTAATTGCATTAGTACATGTTTAATACTTTGTCCTAAACACAGTTTAGTTGATTTATTAGTACCGTAAATTCCGGACTATAAGCCGCTACTTTTTTCCCGCTGTTTGAACACTGCGGCCTATAATACGGTGCGGCTAATACATGTTTTTTTTTTCAGCGACAAGGATGAGACTGAAGTCAGTGACAGCATCCGGAAGCTGTTCCATTCAGACACCGAGGAAGAGGACTTTGAGGGTTTTAGTGCGCAGGAGGAAGAAGAAAGTGATTAATGACTTTTCCTGGTCGGCTGCAATGTTCTGTGCGTTGTTCAATTAAAAGTACCGGTATATGCAGCGTTATTTGCGTGTTATCGACACATACGCATATTTAAATGTGTTACAGGTAGTTTGAAAAAAAAACCATTCATAATATGTACTGTATTTGTTTGTTTTATCATACGGATTAAATCAAACGTTAAAAAAAATGCTCACTTGTAATATCTTTATTTGTAAATATCTCATACCTGCGGCTTAAAATCAGGTGCGGCGTATAAAAGCACAAATTTAATTTTCTTTCTAAAATTAGAGCGTGCAGCTTGTAATCAGGTGCACTCTATAGTCCGGAATTTACGGTAATTATTCTATCCTCAACCGATGGAACATTTTCATTTGGTGACAGTTCAGAGTTTTCAGAGCGTGAATGACTTGTTTCATTCAGATGGACTTGCTGCTGTGCTTTGGTTTGACCTGCTTCACCTGAATGAGCTCCAGATATTTTCCTGCAGAGCCGTTTTTCTATAAGAGCAGAGTTTATGATCTTAACTGTAGAAAGTGAAGCCTGTAGGGACTGACGGCTCCTGTGACTTCTCATAGGATTTGTTGATGCAGAGTTTGGGTGATTATAGTAACCGCTTTCACCATTTCTAAAAGCCTGAAGCTTATTTCTCTAAAATTCTTTCCAGTCTGACAGATATGGATAACAAACTGCTGCAGATCATTTAATTCTTATTTATCTTGATATACTGTATATACAGTGCTTGCTTGTTTATTCTTAATGCACCTTTTTCCTCCTTGTTTGCACCTTCTTTAATTACTATGCCAATATGTGACCAGTGAATTTCCTCGCTGTGAGATCAATAAAGCTCATCTAATCTAATCTAATCACAGCATTGTTCTTTTATGAGGTCTTTGGTCTATTTCATGTGGCCAAACAGGTCTTTTTTTCATTAGCCTGCTTTAATTAAATAATGGTTTGAATACCTTCGTTCTCTTAAAAGAAAGCTGCATTTCACTGATTTATTTAATGCTGGGAAAAAAGGGTCAAACTAAAAAATGATAAGATGAGAATGCTTTATGAAACTAAACTAAATATTAATAAAATGTCCTGTTGCTCTCCTTTGCAGGGAGAAAGTGGGCTCCCACCTCTTAGTGGAGACTTCAAGAAACCCTGAATGCCCCAAGGTGAGCTTTAGATCTTTTTTTTTCCTCTCTTGTTTTATCTTTCCTATTTTTATCAGTTTCATTTTTATATAAAGCTTCACATCAGGAGTCACTTGTGTTGTTATGTTCTCCACCTGTAGGTGGCAGCTGTGAGCACCATAGTGAACCAGGGCCTTCCTCTGAAAGCTCACATCTTCAGGAACTACAACCTGCTGCCCGGGGTGCGCTCCCACTACCTGGGCGGCTGCCAGCACCAGCTGTGGCAGGCCATCCGGGCCACTTCAGCAGCTCCAGGGTACTTCCAGGAGTTCAAACTGGGAAATGATCTCCACCAGGTCAGTCGCTAAGAAAATAGTTGGGAATCCATGTGTTTTTCTTTTTTTTTTTTTTTTTTTTAAGAAAGTGCAGTTATATATATAGTGATAGATTTGCATATTTACGTCAAACTAAGTTTTATCACCTTCACATTTAAGACGATTTCTCCTTTAATTTGCTCCACATTAATTCAGCAAGCATACATTTAGTGATCCCAGACAGTTGATGCCTCTTCTGTTGTAAGTGGAAAAAAAGTCCACATCAGCTGTTATTTTTATGCAAAACATATAATTACTAAAACTGTTTAGAATATGCATGCATTTCTACACAAACACCACTTCCCCTGCTATGCAGAATATACTGTGTCGGATGACCCCTTCTTGGTTTCTCCCATGCGTTGTCCCTATGAAGGTTTAATTTTAGCAGTCCTTTATTTCACATTCAGCCCAATATACAATATTTTTACTCAGTTTGGCAAGGCAACAGTAGGCCTTTGCTTCACGCTGCAGAGTTTATTGTTGGGCTGCGAAATTAAAATGCTTTCTGCATTCACTGCTGAAGAAAATGAAGGATTTCAAGCAGCCTAATGAGAAAAATCCCCACACAATAAGCAGGAAGCAGGGACCCTGTCCTTTCTGACTGTTTATTTCCAGCCAGCTGCATTTGAACTAGAGACTGGAGCTTCTAAGTCATTGAGAGGAACACTTCCATCCATCAGCAATAAAGTGGAATACATTAGTCATCAAAAAACATGGCAAAGCACCTTTCTACTTTAGCCTTTTACTGATCAATATTCACTACTACCTTACTCTGGGCTCAGGCAGAGAACAGGGATGACATTTGTAAAACACCAGAAGAGACATTAAAAAGTAGTAGTTATGTTGTTCAAAATGATGAAATGCACATGGAGGCAAATCACTGTTTTTAACTCCTCTTCATCCAACTGTCATCAACGATATAGATGTAATCTATGCATCAAATGCTATATTCAGCTTCTGAAAGCTTTGACTCTAATTGGAGGCTGTGTTGGCTGTATATGTGAAGTGGGAGATGCAGGGGGAGAAAATGAAAGAGATTCATTGATGAAAACCCACCTATAGTGGGAGATTTCCACAGCATGCCATCTTGCAAGTCTTCGTCTACTTACAGATGCATAATTTATCCTGACTGCTGCATCCCCACTTGTACACCAGCAATTGCCTGCTGCATCTGCTTGGTTGGGAGGAAGAGACAGACTGTCTAATTATGGAATCGCATTTGCTAACTCTTTTCGTTTACAGAAGCCAAGAAACCACTTTGTGAGAGAGTGAATCGACATCACTGGTTTACATTTGGAGCCACATATAGATTAGTTAATTCGTTAACAGTCACAGACAAACAACAATCCTCTGAAGAAAATGTTAAACTACTGGATTGTTTTTTGGACTATTTTTTTAATAAGGCATTTGCTGCTTTAGTGAAGTTTTATGCCTTTTGTTAATTTTACTCTTTTTTTTCAGTGATGCACCATTAAGCACTCCAAAGGGGCCAATATTCTGTATAAAAATAAAAAAGTTCTCATTCTATGAAAGTTATTTTACAGGGTTCCCGCAGGTCCTTAAAAACTCTTAAAAGGCATTTAATTCTTCAAAATAAAACTAAGGCCTTAATTGGCATTAAAATGTCTTAAATCTGTATTTCGTAGGTATAAATTTTTAAAATATCATAAATAGGATTATTTTTACTATGATTTATTTTTGTAATCTAAATAAAACATTAAAATTTACCTTTTTTTTTTAGTTTAAAAAAATAACGACTCGCCATTATTGGTTCCGTCCTGATAGCGGAACCAATAAAAGCGTTGCTGCGGCCGGGACATTTGGGAGATGCGCCATTTACTTTTTGTCTGGAAAATATGAGCAAGTGTAAATGTAACCAAAATTGTTTATCCAGCCAAGAGTTTTCTCCATGGCTAAAACCAGGGAACATACATGAGGCTCAGTGGATTTTGTGCAAGAAGTCATTCAAGCTCAGAACGATGGGAATTAAGGCAGTGGAGTCGCACATGCGAAGCACGAAACACAAAGCGTCAAAATCGAGTTACAGAGAAACAGCTGATATTTCTCAGTTTTTGTTCCACCCTTGTCTCTGCAACGCCTCCACTTATCACCAAATCAAACATACTAAGAAAACGATACAAAGAAAAATAGCTGCAAATAAGACTTAGCGTTGGTTATGTTGTGGCTTTAAAACCGATTTGTTTTGTTCCCTGCTAAAACAAAGTTTGTGAATTCAGTTAAATAATAGTTAAAATATATCTGTCATTTGTGTGTTTTTAGCTTTCTTCCTGTATGGGAAGCTTTTCAAAGTTTGAAACATTAGTGCAGTGGTTTATGTTATAATAAACCTTTGGGTTAAGTTGTCGCAAGCAGGTTTTTCTTGTGTTTCTTGTGAATTTGATCTTAAATTTTAATTTCAAGTGGCATTAAAAAGTCTTAAGTCTTGAATTTAACTTTTAGGAACTTTGCCATGGGTTTGATTTAAAAAAAAAATCAGATGAAGGTTAGGATAGAGATGCACTAAACAACAATTTTATCTGATTAGTGATTCAATGCTCAATGACTACAAAACATACGTCGCTTTTCTGTTCAGATAAAGATAAGAGCTCTGATCATTGTTTTTAGTCAATAAACGCGTCAACAAAAAGCTAATTCTTTTTACATGTTCTGGGTTGAATAGAAACTAGATGAAGATAAGGAATGTTGATTTATTAATTCGGATAATTTAGAAGTCATAATTTTTTTGATCTTTCAAACAACTTGCTGCATAAACTACCTGAACGGCCATGTGGAGGACTGGGCCCCCTTACATTAAACAAAGTGATATTAATATGACAAAATACAAATTTTTTTCTTTACATTTCTTTAATCAAAGCAAACAAGTTAAGAGGATTTCACAGCTGGTTGGATGTTTATTTCCTTCCTGCTAAACAGCGCAGTTTTAAAACTGTATGCTTTCCCTTTAAGGATTTTAAAGTAAATAACATTCTGAAAGTAAAAGAAAAAACAAAAAAACGAGCAAATAATGAATGCTGATTATAGAAATTAGTATGACTTGTTCTAATCAACAGCCTAGCTTCAAAATTGCATTTTTGTTTTTTAAATATGTTGGATTTAATCAAGGCTTTTCACTGTTTAATATCCTTAACGTCGAGGCAGCTTGAAATGCCATCCAGTCGGATGACTTTATTTACTGACTACTTGAAGTCATTGATGAACACAACATGCTTTCAGTATGATGTCAGGATTCCCTGGAGAGACAGTCATCTTAGTCTTTTCCATTACCACCCACAGACTTGTCCATCTAATTCAAGCTCCAAACAATCACCCTTTTGTAACTGCAAGTGCGGGTGTCTGTACGCCATGTGCAGACAGACCATTGGTAGACCGCGTCTGTGGCTGAGGCAAGTTGATTGTTTGTTGGCGTTTCTATGAATCTGCAGGCTGATATGTAAATTGGAAGAAGGCTCAGGTGTAGTTTCCGATCAGTGACGCTGGAGAAACTGTAAGTCGGGGCGAGATTTTTTGTATCAGAGCAGCTGTGGCATTATCAAAGCCTCGTCCTCAGATGCAGTTTCCTGGGAAGGGATGTTCTCTGAAAGGACAATGAGTACAAAAGAGAGATAAAAAGTGGTGATGAAAGGAAGGAGGAGGACTATGTTCCACATTAAATCTTTCAGTTATCTCAGCCCTAAAGAACACAGCAGTCGTGGATCTCGGGCATTTCACAAAGGATGCTACGGCATGCGTGGAATGGCTAGAAGGACCCGGTTTTCTTTCCGCCTAGTTACCATGGTATCTGCTGAGGCGATGGAAAGGAATGGGGAGATTGTTTTGTACCCATCTTTGCCAGCATTTGGCAGAGGGCATTAGACAAGTGACCACCGACCCCCCAGTGCGACCCGATGAGAGGCCCAGCATGCCACCCCGCTTTGCAGAAAGACTTCACACAGCTGTAAATGGAGTAGGTCAGATCAGCACTATCATTTTTTTTCACTAATGAAGAGCAAATTTTAAACATTAGCTCAAGAAGACTTTAAATCTGGCAGCTCAGAGTACAACAGAGAGGGTGATACAAAATGAAGTGCTTTTCTAAAAGGGCAGCAGAGGAAATCACAACCTTTTTGCAGCACTGTTCTTACTTTTTTGCTTCCCTTAAAGTAATTAAACATTCGGTATCATAGTGAAGAGAGAAGAGATTTGAGATTCAGGAAAGTAAGAGGTGATCTTCTGGATGCTGTCATGTCCTAGCTGTTCTTCAGTAATCATCTTTAAGAGCTGGGCTTGAGGATGGAGTTTAGGTACGGCAGCTCTGCTGCAGAGGCTGGTCTCTTTGTTTGTGCCCAAAGGAAAAATATCGACTTAAAGCTACAGTGTGTAATAATTACAGGGATATACAGTCAGAAATGTAATGTATTATACATAACTATGTTATTTATCATCATCTACAAGCTCAGCCTCTTAACCTTAATATTTGCGTTGCCTTAGAATTCGTTATTTATAATTACATAGGAGCGGGTCTCGCAGCCATGGAGGCAGACATCTTTGTGCTACGGCAGCGCAGAGCCAACAAACTAGCGATTGTGAGATTGCCCATTACGCTCGAAAGTAACTACGGCAAGTTGAGAGAGATGAACTGAGACGGTACTGAACACACAGACTAATGAAATACTATCTGTAAAATTATCTATGTAAACAAACCTCATCACTTGAGAAGGTAGGTGATGCGGACGTCGTGGAAGACATTTTGTCCCGTAACGCTCGCCGTACTGTTGGGGGGGAGAAGCGGTGGGGGGGAGATGTTCATGTTGCTGCGGTCTGCAGTCTGGACGTTAGATGTCGCTGAAAATTACACACTGTAGCTTTAAAAAAGAACCAATGTTTTTTTTATCTCACAACCTCAGCAACCTAAGTCCAAAGGCTGATTTATACTTCGAAACTAGGTCGTCTACGCAGGTGTCGCGGAGACGTCCCCGCCCCCCTCCGCAGACATTCTACTGCACCTCTCCCAAATTGTAGCTGGCCGCAGACACGGAGGCCTCTGATTGGTCAAATCTACATCCGCTTTACACTATGCGTATTTCATGTTTGGTACCTTACCGGCTTGTTTTGTTTGTATGACCACGATTCCGGCTGGTGAAGCTGGACCAGCTAGAAGAGCGATGTGCGCGAGAACGCTGGGACCCTTTTTCCACCTGGATCCCCGCTCTTTTTCGCGCTCATGACCCTCCGTTGTCAGACAAACTTGCCCCCACTTCCTCTCCGCCTCGGCCGTATCTAGACCCACAGATAGTTCGTGATTGTCCCTCTTGTGTTATCAGAATTGGAAATACTTTAACAATCCCAGAGGGAAATTACCTTTGTTTCACACTCCAGTTACAGTTATATATATATATATATATATATATATATATATAAAACTGTTTTCTCACCCCTCGTGGATTGGTATGTGTCATCCTCAAGCTCGGGTCCTCTACCAGAGGCCTGGGAGTTTGAGGGTTCTGCGCAGTATCTTAGCTGTTCCTAGGACTGCGCTCTTCTGGACAGAGACCTCTGATGTTTTACCTGGAATCTGCTGTAGCCACTCTCCCAGTTTGGGGGTCACAGCCCCCAGTGCTCCAATTACCACTGGCACCACTGCTGCTCTTACTTTCCACATTTTTTCTAGCTCCTCTTTCAGCCCTTGGTATTTCTCAAGCTTCTCGTGTTCTTTCTTCTTGATGTTGCTGTCGCTTGGGATTGCCACATCTATCACTACTGCCTTCTTCTGCTGTTTGTCGATCAACACGATGTCTGGTTGGTTAGCCATCACCTGTTTGTCAGTCTGGATCTTGAAGTCCCATAGGATCTTAGCTCGGTCATTCTCAACTACCTTAGGAGGTGTCTTCCATTTTGACCTTGGGACTTCCAGCCCATACTCATGGCAGATGTTCCTGTACACTATGACAGCTACCTGGTTGTGGCGTTCCATGTATGCACTTTCTGCCTGCATTTTACACCCTGCTGTTATGTGCTGTATTGTTTCAGAGGCATCTTTGCACAGTCTGCATCGGGGGTCCTGCCTGGTGTGGTAGACCCTGGCCTCTATTGATCTTGTACTGAGTGCCTGTTCTTGTGCTGCCATGATTAGTGCCTCTGTGCTGTCCTTCAGTCCAGCCTTTTCCAGCCATTGGTAGGATTTTTTTATATCAGCCACTTCTTCTATTTGTCTGTGGTATATGCCGTGCAGTGGCTTGTCCCTCCATGATGGTTCTCCTTCCTCTTTCTTGTCCTCGCTTTCGGTTTTCTCCTGCCTGAGGTATTCACCAAGCCATTTGTCTTTGGGGGCCATCTTTCTGATGTACTCCTGGGTCTTAGTTGTTTCATCCTGGACAGTGGTCTTGACACTCACTAGCCCTCGGCCTCCCTCGCTACGCTTGGCATACAGTCTCAGGGTGCTGGATTTGGGGTGGAACCCTCCATGCATTGTGAGGAGCTTTCTTGTCTTGATGTCAGTGGCCTCTATCTCCTCCTTTGGCCAGTTTATTATACCAGCGGGGTATCTGATGACTGGTAGGGCATATGTGTTGATGGCTTGGATCTTGTTTTTCCCATTCAGCTGACTTTTCAGGACCTGCCTTACTCTTTGTAGGTATTTAGCTGTGGCAGTCTTTCTTGCCATCTCCTCGTGGTTTCCGTTAGCCTGTGGCACCCCAAGGTATTTGTAGCTGTCCTGCACATCTGTAATGTGGCCTTCTGGTAGTTCAACCCCCTCGGTTCTGATCATCTTCCCTCTCTTTGAGACCATGCGACCGCACTTGTCCAGTCCGAATGACATCCCAATGTCGTTGCTGTAGATCCTGGTAGTGTGGATCAGTGAGTCGATGTCTCGCTCACTCCTGGCATACAGCTTGATGTCATCCATGTAGAGGAGGTGACTGATGATTGTTCCGCTTCGGAATTGGTATCCGTAGCCAGTCTTTGTGATGATCTGGCTTAGGGGGTTCAGGCCTATGCAGAACAGCAGCGGGGATAGTGCATCACCCTGGTATATGCCGCACTTGATGGTGACTTGTGCTATTGGCTTTGCATTGGCTTCCAGACTTGTTTTCCTACAGCTTCATTGAGTTCTTGATGAAAGCTATTAGAGTCCTGTTGATCTTGTACATTTCCAAGCATTCCAGTATCCATGTATGTGGCATTGAGTCATAGGCTTTCTTATAGTCAATCCAGGCAGTGCACAGATTTGTCTGCCTGGTCTTACAGTCTCGAGTGACTGCTCTATCCACTAGTAGCTGGTGCTTGGCTCCTCTGGTGTTACTGCCTATTCCCTTCTGGGAATGGTGCATGTATTGAGCCATGTGCCTATTCATCTTAGCCGCTATGATGCCTGACAGGAGCTTCCATGTTGTACATAGGCAAGTTATTGGCCGGTAGTTGGATGGGGTTGTTCCCTTCTGGGGATCCTTCATGATCAGGATTGTCCGTCCTTGGGTTAACCATTCTGGGTGGGTCCCATCCATCAGCAGTTGGTTTATTTGTGCTGCGAGGCGTGCATGAAGTGCGGTTAGTTTTTTCAGCCAGTAGGTGTGGATCATGTCAGGGCCTGGTGCTGTCCAGCTCTTCATACCTGCCGCTCTTTCTTGGACATCTGCCGTTGTAATGGTTACTGGTTCTTGTTCTGGGAGATTGCTGTGATCTGTTCTAAGATCTTCTAACCACTGAGCATTGGTGCTGTGATCTGTTCTAAGATCTTCTAACCACTGAGCATTGGTGTTGTGGGATGCCTTCTTCTCCCATATGTTTCTCCAGTACTGTTCAGTCTCAGCCCTGGGTGGATCTGATCTTGAATTACCCTGCCACTGTGAGTACACTTTGGATGGGTTGGTGGAGAACACCTGGTTTATTCTCCTGGCTTCTGCTTCTCCCTTGTATCTCTTTATGCGGGTGGCCAGGGCGGCGAGTCTTTGTTTGGCAGTTTCTAGAGCCTCAGGAATGGACAGCTTGTTGAACTTAGGTAACCTTTTCCCTACACCTTTCTGCAGGTCTGAGAGCTGACTAACCTGTCTTTGTGTTGCCTTGATCTTGGCTTCCAGCCTTCTCCTCCATGGGGGCTCTGCTTTGTGGCCTGTGGTGTTTATCTTATAGCCAAGCATCTCTAGGATCACTGTAGCTGTAGCGTAGGTCAGCTCGTTGGTCTCAGTTATGTCTTTAGTAGGGATAGTATGTAGTGCTGCATTTACATCTTCTAGAAGACTTTCAGAGGGTACTCTGTCACTTAGCCTTGGCAGTCTTGGACGTCGTACTAGGGGATCCAGTTTGGTCATGATCAGCCGTCGTAGGTCAGCCGCCCTTACGTTTAGTGGGCTTGTTGTTGTTGGGGCTGGGGACCCAATCTCTGTGTGTTGGGATGATGATATTTCCCTACTGACCTGTTGTCCTGACTCCTCCTTACTGCAGCATGTCAGTTGTACCTCATCAATTTCTAGTTGTGATAGGAGCTGCCGTTTGCAGATGTTAGAACACTGAGTTAGTAGTTGTTTCTTTGTCAGTGTGGATGATGGTTGTTGGAGCTGCCATAATTCCCATAGTCTCTGCATGTAACCTCTCTCACTGGGGACGCATGTATAGTAGCATTTCATCAGTACCAAGTTTTCTGCTCTAGTCCATCTTGCTATATATATATATATATATATATATATATATATATATATATACATCCAACTACACAAGATAATAAAGATAAAAATAAAAGATAAAAATGGCTTGGAATATCCTAGCGCAGACCACGCTTCAAAATTTTGCGTAATTTGCATCATACCTGCGACAAGCTCACTGCGACACATTGCTGCGGGAGTATAACCAGCCTTAAGTCTAACAAAATATCATCTAAGACATTATTGTTTCTGATGAACCTTTGGGGAGGTAAGGTGGGGTTCATGCACAGTGGAATGCAATAGTATTCCCAGCCCTATTGTATCATAATTTTCTTTGATGGATTAAAATTGAAGAAAGATTTTAGTTTTAAACTATTTTGACGAATAATAATAATAATTTCAACCAAAGCATGCAAGCATTTAAATTGTCCTGTCACAGGTATTTCTATCACATGTTCATTCAGACAGCTGAATGTGAATGCAACAGTTATCATTTTCACATCACAACTATGCACTAAATTATATTAGTTCACATTATATCTTCATGAAATACAGTACAGTTTGTTAATTGGAAAAAATCTGACAATGTTCGAGGTCTAAGGCTACTTTTGCACACAAAGTTAAGACCTTTTGTAAATGATTGTCTAACACAGAGTTATAAGTCTTTGTGCATTAAAATAATTCTGCACATTGATTTTTCCCTCTGTGACTTTACGCCTGTTTTCCTCACTAATTGCTCTGCTTATCAGCCGTTCACATGCGGATGTTCTTGCTGATGCTCAGACACTTGGGTGTGGATTAGACTGGCCCACTGATTATGCAGACAGTCTGCTGTTTAATAGCTCTTACAAATCTTCCCAAATCTTATCCTCTGATGGCATGTCATGCTGTGAGGAGAAGGGCGTTTTCTTTTTTTTCCTTTTTTTTTTTTTTTTACAGCTCTCCAGATGTAAATTTGAAATATATGGAGATCCAAGTATTCTTAATATTAGTAAGAAGAGTATACAGTTAGATGTACATTGTAGACAATCATTACACAGTCTTTGCGCTGTTATGGAGTATAAAAGAATAACTGAGCCAAATAAATCTAAGTCACTTCACAGATTTTTTGTTCAAGCTGAATAAACACAGCCAGCATAGCTGATTAGTTTTTTTTCATCAGAGGTTTTTGAGTTTTAGTAAATGTGTAGGAAAAGAACTAACTCACTAATTTTGTCTCCCTGAGGCCAAATTAGAACATCTTCAAATGGATTCCTCTCCTGTTTCTAGCTTGAGAGGTTGATTTGAACCTTAGCATGACCTTTAGCGTCTACG
The DNA here is from genome assembly GCA_030533445.1 of Cyprinodon diabolis. Classification (NCBI taxonomy): domain Eukaryota; kingdom Metazoa; phylum Chordata; class Actinopteri; order Cyprinodontiformes; family Cyprinodontidae; genus Cyprinodon; species Cyprinodon diabolis. The sequence continues at coordinate 43,419,303 of CM060063.1, read as the reverse complement.
AAGCCAAAAGGCCAAGTGGAGAACTGGTCGACGTATTCATATAATATGGCATGAAGACCTCTCACTTGACCTGTCCACCTCATCGGAATAGTGCTCTCACAGATCTCATCTTTGCAATTCACAATGCTTTCTTTCATTTGATTGCGTTTGGCGAGTGGATTTTTCTGAATACAGAGCTTCTCAATGCACCAATATATTTTTCTAAATAGCTATAGATACACCAGGATTGGGGATCCTAAGGTTTTCCATAATTCAATTATGAATCAAGGGGCTGTTTTGCAATTTGAAGTGCAATATTGACTCAACATGGCACCCCTAGATACAGGCTCTACAATCACATCAACAAATTTGTTGCATTCCTAATAATTAAGAGCCAAAGACATTTTAGGCCAACTAAAAAGAGAATATATACTCAAGGCAATTACATTTAAACTGCGGAATCTACAACAAAAGGGACCTCCAGTTCTAAATGAAATGCTTGGGAAATATTAAATATATATATATATATATATATATATATATATATATATATATATATATATATATATATATATATATATATATATATATATATATATATATATATATATATAGGGTGATTCCCCATGACTTATACTGTTTCGCCCTCATCCTAAATGATTTGAGAAAGCCACAGTCTCCTTTCAGAAAAAGCCCTTCGCTCCTTCCAGGTATAGGGAAAGCTTATACATCACCTGTCCAATACCAGTGGGCTTTAGGCAACAAGTGTAATAAACCCTGGATAGGTTGCAGTCTATAAGGGGGCAACATAAGCAACCATTAACACTCATACTTAGAGGAACTAATAGTTAGCAGTTAGCGTTTTAGTTATTTTAACCAAACATGCAGTTTCTTGGATTATTAGGGGAAGTAGGCGGTGAATTCCCACCATACCAGGGGACAGCATGCAAAGTTCCTAAAGGCGCTCAGTCAGGATGCAAACCAAGGTCCTTGTTGCTGCAAGTTTCCCTTGCAACTGTACGAGTGCGCTTAGTAATGGGGAAAAAATAAGTAATAGATGCAATAAAGGAAAAATGTATTTTACTAAGATAAAAACAGCAAGAAAACATAGTTTTGTATTTTTAATCATCAAACTCTAAGAGGAGAACCTATTTTAAATGTCCATATTAAAAGGGTTATGTCCTAGAATAGAATAGAATAGAATAGAAAATCCCTTTACTGTCCCACAATGGGGAAATTTTGGTTTTTACAGCAGCAAATGGTCAAAATGGTCACACAAACATGGACAAAGATAACAATAAACAATAAAATACTGTACTGTAAATTATTTTAACAATATAAAAAACTGTGCTCCTGGAGAATAAATAACCAATATACAGCTATGGACATTTTTACAGTAATGGATATTTGAAAATAGCAGCAACATCAGAGATGTCCTTAAAGTAATTTTAAAGAGATTTGAGTGATTGAATGGGGAGAAAGTTACAGACCACCATTCCAGAGAGCCTGCCCAGGACTTACATGGACACTGAAAGCTGGGACTGATTCATCTCCGCTTCCTCAGCTTAAGGGGCTGTAGCTCTGAAAGGCATCCAGCCCACCTATGGAGCATCTCTTTATGCTCAGACACGTCTGGACAGCACAGCTTTAGTTGTCTTACTGCGGTCAGTCACAAACTGGACAGTGGTGGTACTCTGTTTAATACCGTGTTGGATGTCTGGAGGATTCGTACGTCATCAAAGTAAATACCTCATCAACCATATTGTGTGCCATATGGTTAGATGGACCATAGATTCCAGCTTCCAAAAACTTACAATTATAGAGTTATAGAGATGATCCCTTCCAGGTATCACCACACCCCCTCCTCTCTTCAGCCAAGTGAACAGTACTTACTTTAACGACCAACCCTTAACAATCATTGACAGGTTTCAGGTATTACAGGCAAACAATGGAACCAAACGACCCACTCGTCAGTTCAATTTGCATGTTTCCAAGCAATACAAGGCCTTGTCTATGGCCCCGTTCTTCACGAAGTCAAAACGAACACGAAACGCTAATATTTTCCAGAACGTTTGTCGTATAGACGGAGACTTAAAATAAATGTGATCGACCACACGAATGCATGAAAACGCTGCAAAATGTATGCCAGGCCTGTAAGTGGCGCTGTGGTGCCAAAGCAAAAATAGGCAAAACAGGCAACGAAATGTTGGGCATGCACAGTAATATTTATACAACAACCAAACCGGAAAATGGCCCTGCGGGTCCATTTTCGTGGTTCAGTCAAATTGAGGTGATGAACTATGTCGTCTATATTGCTCTGTTCTTCCTGGAGATATTCCAGAAGAAGAAGATTCTGTTGTAAGCACGACAGCAGGGTGAGTAGCATGAGCAGCAACCATTCAACACAGTACGGCGCCATTGTTGTTGTGATACTGTGTCGCACATGCGTGTTTAGAGGCGACGCTATGACGCATGCGTGTAAGAAAAAAAATGCGGTTAGAGCTTAAAGATGGAAACGCGAAAACGGAGTTTCAAAATCTTCCCACTCTGAAGGCTTAATAAAAAAAAGATCGTTTACAGACCCCCGAAACGCCGGCTTTGTATGGATGAGAGGCTGGTTTGGTGAAAAATTTGTGCCTTTAGGCCAGGGTTTGACTTCGTGTGGACGGGGCCTATATAAAGCCTCAAACTCACTGCGGATCCAGACATTTGAATTGAGAAAGCTTCCTGGAGGGGAAGCGAAACTGATTTAACATAACTGATTTTTTTTATTTATTAATTTCTTTGATATGGACATCACATATACAATACAATGGGCACAATTGGTTGTTTTGTCTCCAGAGTCCATTGCTGCCTTTCTTACAAACTGAACAATACAACAGTATAAAATGCTAGCTAGTACTGCTTTGATGGATTAATGTAATGCATTAAGTAAATATTGTTTTGTCTAATCAAAGAGTTCATATAGCAGGGTGTTTCGTTTTAGCAGAACATCCTAACTCAGAAAAAGAGAAGTAGGAGAAAAATAAATTAAATTAAAAGAGCAAAAGGTAAAGGGTTAATTCACTTCACCACAATTTTATTACTAAACCACATTTAATGGCATTGACTATTTCTTCTTGAATATTTAAGCACAACGTAAAATAAGAGTCTTTATTAATCGACTTTAAAATTAAATTGTCTTCAGTGCAGAACAGACTGGTTGGGAGAGACATCACTGGATGTCTAATGGTTATATAACACTTCCCTGATAGTTCCCTAATTAGTGAAGAAAAAGGACCCTCATTTGCGGAGCTTCATTGTAAATCATGGCAGAGCTCAGGGGCCTGTCCTGTGCCGTCCCTGTCAAAGCAGCCCAAAGGAGAAGGTGTAATGACCAGAGTCACTCTGTGGAGCTGTGACACACCACATGTATAACAAACTTTCACCTCATTAAGATTTAAACAAGAGCTGTCTTCATCTTTCTCTTATGGCTGTTAAGACAAGCAGACTTTGACTTGTTCCCACAGTTTAGAGTGAACAAGATATTGAGAAACAAACGCTGAGTGGAGAGGATAAAGTTTTCTGTCGTAGCCAATGTGAGCTGACATACTCTGGGGCATGAAATTACTTTCTCCGATCCTGAAGATAACGCCTCTTTCCCATTCAGATCAGGCCTTTGGCTCTGAGACAGCTTAAACGGGCACAATGATGATAAGCTCCACAAAATTAATGAGAACTACTACTTTTTTTTAAACAGGAGTTTGTGAGACTTCATGCAAATGTTTAGCCGTAGCTCTTAGACATCGTAGCAGGGTAGGCTTACAGATTGAACTGAGCTGATGCTGAAGTGATCTACAAAAAGCATTAAGTTCCAAAGAAACTGCAGTGTTCACATACTCACTTTCAGCAAAGGTCATGAAATTTACATTTCTTGGCTTTATTAGCTGTCCTGAAATCTTATTACCACTTTCAGAAGCCATCCGGTTCCCTTTAAACTAGTTTGGAATAATAATGACTACTAGCAGAAAGGCTTTAATTGGTAGTGCCTGCTCGCATGACCATCTCCAACCAAATCAGTACATTTTCATGTCATTTTAAATTAAATTTAAAAAACAATACAGTGGGCATCCCTCTGGGATCATTCCACAGTTTGGTGTAGATCATTACTCAGCAATAAAACATAAAATAAATTAGATATTTCAGGGCACATAATCATAATGCCAGCTCAGTATTTCAGCAGCCTGAGGCAGACAGCCATGCTACATTCTGGTGTTTTAGCATCGTTATTAGGCCTGCACAATAAAAAAAAAAAAAAAAAAAGTTAAACCTGATACTATTGCTTAAGATTTTCCATTACATGTTCTGATTAAACTACATAGTTCTTTTACTTCAGCCCAATTTTCTACACTAGAAAAACATCTAGAAAGAAGTAAAAATACAATACAATTGCTAGATGTCTGTGATGCTTCAGCAACATTTTAAGCTCTCCTCACTAACCTCTGCAGAGTCTCTTATCTAGAAAAATGCAGCTGCAGGACCACACTGAGATGCAGCAGGTTAGCCCACCATAAAGTATCTCTCTAAATGAAGAGTTAAATCTACTAACCAGAAGATATCTTTCTTGACTAACAGATCCTGAAGAGGCTGGATTTTATTGAGCATCATATAATTTTTGTGCAAATTTCTTTCACATTAATGAATATTTTAAGAGCTTTTAACTGAGGCCATTATAATCTAACTTTGCTGTTGATAAAACATTGAGCAAAGGGAGATAGCTGAGTTGTATTTTTCTCTAAATAAATGTTGCCTTTATTGTCCGTTGCCTTTATCAGTCCTTTTGATAGTCCTTTTCAAGCCCTATATTTGCTTTAAGTGTGAACCTCTGACTTAAAACAAAAATAAAAATGGACAGCGGTTTTAGCTACCACCTAGTACATTCAGAAGGCCACATGATATAAGAAAAATGCTTTGATTCTGTTGAGCAATAACTACAAAAATCAGGAGATCCTATCAAAACAAAGCACTGGGTGTTCCAGGAAGCTGAATTTCAAAGTTGGAATTTCTCACCATTAGATTGAAAGTTAACCTCAAAGGGGAACTCATCCATCAGAGAGCAACATCTGACAGGAACCAACCCTCTGAGCACATATATCTGGTGACACATGGCAAATTGCAGTTTGAGCAGCTTTAGTCCTGCAAATCCTTGCAGATGGAAACAACCTCTGCCTCATGTCATGCTGCTGTGTGACAGACAGCTTTAGAGTGAGATTTTTGCTTGAACAGCATATTTTTAGCCCAAAGGAGATCATGGTTATAAATTTTACTGTTGACAAAATGCAACGTATCCAGTTAGTTTTCTACGGCTTTCATCATGGGGCTTTATCTTTGAAGTGGGCTTGCTGCTTCCAAGGTTTCTTAAAATGTAAAATATAAACCTGTGCGTCATCTTTTCTCAAAAAGAAATGTTTCCTTGTTTCGATAGTCATTAAGATGTTTTTTTCCTTATGTGCATATACACCAAACAGGTGTTTTGTAAATGGAGACAAGTTGCAGCATTCAGCTATGAATGCCGCAGTGCTGCCTGCCTTGGCGCATGGTGTCAAACTAACCTCTGTTCTTGTGAAACTGCCCTCCAGCCATTAGCACAGTGAGGCCATAACTGGACTCAGGCTGCTGCCTTAATTGACAAAGACTTCAGAAAATGGAGCCTCACACAGTGCAAGTTAGTGATAAGAAAACTGCTCAGTTGTTTTGTTTCCAGCTGGGTTTTTCAGGAGCCTGCTGCAGTAAGTCATTCTTTAGTCTCCATCAGGACCATTTCCAATCCAGACGTCCCCGTCCCCCCCCCCCCCCCCTTTTTCCTCTCAATATAATTTCTTTCTTTGCCAGACGAGCTTTTGCTGCATAATGACGCGCTTTGGACAAATGGTGACCTCAGCAGTTCTGCTCTGCTTTGTGACATATTGAAGGCCTCTTTGTGGTTCTTTTCCATATCAGCCATTTAGGAGAATGCTGTAGAGGTATTAACTGGCTTATAGGTTTTATTAAGAAATTAGGGAGAACCTCCTTCAACTTACAGCCTGTTAGTCAATACTTCAAAACAGGAAGAAGGACAACAAAAATCTATCTATATTGATATTCTTCTTCCTATGCTATTGGCTTCATCGCTGTAGGATCTAATACTTTTAAGGCAGTTAGCATACTTGTTTTGTTATTATAAAATTTGTTGAACTGTGGGAAAAAGCATGTATTTTACAGAATACCTTGTAAAGCAGTATGTTGCATTTTCGATGGAAGCATAAATTTAGTGTTTTGACTCACATAGAGACCTAAACTCCAATTTAAAGTGCTCTTTGTATTTATAGATACCCTTGGTGAAGATGTTAAGGGCCTAAACACATATTTTTTTGTATTTTAGAAACAGTCCTAGTACTAAACCTTTTTTTGGCAGCAATTAAATATTATCTGAAAAAAAAAAACCATGCTGTTTCAGCAACCTCTCGATTATTACCCCAGTATAAATACCCAAGCCGAGCTCTGGAAGCTTCATTATTTGAAGAGGAGCAGGTCAGCTGGTTTAACTGCAGTATGCCCTAAACAATGCCTGCTAGAAAAGACAAATGCTTTGGTGTTGGCTGAAATAAACAACATGTGTCCTTGCACGTTCTCCCATTCTCTGAGAGCAGAGCTATGTGCTTCATTTTGTTCTTGATGGCAGTGTCTCAGCCACATTACCAAAGGTTATTGTAGTTTTTATGATCAACCTTGTGACATCTGTTACCTGTGTTTAGCCTGCCTTTTAAGGAGAAGGGGGCGTCTTGGAGCACCTAAGGAGCAATCTAAGGGCTTAGTATTTTCCACAGGGACCCAGATTGGTAGATCTGGGTTTTAAAATCATACCCCTAACCCTGACCTAGAACTCATGGGCACAGCTATGCTTGTCTTGCAGATTAGGCCACAACAGAAGGAACTGAGCTTTTCCTTTTCTCCAATATAGGTGGTAATCCTAGATCGGTGTTTCTGCTTTTCTGTTGGGTGTCTGCTTTGCTCAAACCCCTGGTCAGTGATGACAGTTGACCGTTCACACTCTGAACCCTGGAAGTCGATTTATTTTCTTAAAAATAAAAACGTTGTCTTGTCTTTTGTCACAAAACAGTTTATCTTCATGGTTTGACTGAGCTGACTCTGCATGTGCCTTGACATGATGTGTTTTAGACTGATGCTATACAAATAAAACGATTAAATTCGATCGGTTTAATTGAAGGTAGGTTTAGTTGTCCCATTTCCAAACCAAGAAAAATATCTTCTACGGCTCATAGTAAACTGCAGGTAAACAGATACTTCCTTATTTCTTGGAGAACTTTATTTTACAATATTTAATACCTTTAAAGTAGTGTTGTCATGTAGCAATATATAAACTAGGGCTGGGCAATTATTTGCATTTGCAGTTTAATTGAAACTTAACAAAGATGATTTTCAAATCGCACGTCACATTAAATTTAACAAGCTAACACCTTAAATCTCCCCCTCCAGCCGTAAGGTGGCAGTGATACGATTAAAGTGGGTTTGCAGACACACAGAAGGGAAGAGAGTTGCAGCTAGCACAGAGAGCCGTGCATGCAAGTTGTAGAAAGCACTTTGTCACACAAAGGTTACAGTAACGTCCCGCAACAATGGATTCTGGACAAGCAAGCTTACAAGGAAGAATGAAGGGTTTCATTTTTCCAGGCTTTCATTTTTTTTTCATGAAGAAAATGAAACCCTAGAGTGAAACATGTACATGCTTGTGGTTGGGGCAAAGAAAAATTGAAATAAAACCGCAATCCAATTATTGGTTAAAATAACTTTTCCACTGCTACATTATGCCTTTAAGGGCATTGCCTTGTTAAAAAGGGTTGTCTAATTTAGACCTAAAAAAAAGGATTGCAAGTTTTGTTTATTTCCAAAGCATTATTATGAAATAATAAAATATTTACCTTTGTTGTCGCTGTCATATATTATCCTGATGTGCCAACTGTTAGACCCAGGAAGCTACATAGGATTACATTTACTAAGTGTATTTCTTCCCTATAAAAAATATACTTTAATTATTATTTGCAGGGTGATTCAATGCTTGGAATATTTTTTTTGTTGTCGTTCTAAAACGTAATTTTTATGTCATTAACTAGGGATGGAACGGTTTATGAAAACCGTCCGAACCGACTGTCTCGGTTCGGTTCGCGTTTGTTGCGTTCGGTTCATGCGCTGCTCCTTTTTCTCATAGGCGAAGCGTGTACACTCCAGAGCAGAAGGTGGCGGTACTGCGACCAAAGCCAACCATCAGTAGTAAACAAGAAAAAGAAGCGAAGCCGCGTAGCCGGGTGTAGCAGAAAAAAAACAGTTGTTGTGTAGAATTGTGTAGGTATGGCGAGTGGGAAAGAACAGGAGTTGGAAGACGCACCAGCAGCACTTTATAGGTCTGCTGTATGGGACCGCTTTGCATTTAGAGTGACCTACGATGACGGCGGAAAGAAAGTTGTGGATAAAAGTGCAACAGTGTGCAAGCATTGTGCAACATGTGTTGTTTATTCTAACAGCAACACGACCCACATGTACCGAACCAAACTGAAAACCACGAAACCGTGAACCGAACTGAACCGTGTATTTTGTGAACCGTTCCACCCCTATCAGTAACCTATTATTATTGAGCTCTCATATAAAGTGCTAAATAATGAACAAAATGCTTAGATACTAATTTTCAAAGTAGTCTTTAAACTATCTGTCTGCTACATTTATCTAATGTGAAATGTTAGTTTATGTCTTTACATGGGATTTATTTTACTAGCTGTATAAATGTCTGAAAGGCTGAATCATTGCCATCTTTATTTGAAATAGTTTACCTGCAGTAAAAGTTACATGTATTTAAGGCTTGTTTTCATACATCTCTATAAGAGAGATAACTGTAACAGAGGGTTTTCTGCTTTTGTTGTATTAGATGGTTTGACTCAATTTAGGCATAATGAATTCAGACCATAAAGTCCTTTTAAGCTCATGCTGTTAAATTTCTTTTCTTATCGATGATGATTAAGAGTATGAACATGCAGACAGTAGATGTTCCATGGTTATTGTGTCTGGGTCAGTTTGAATAGGCCAATATTTGCGGTTATTGTTCCCGTTGGATTAGCTACTCTAACACATCCTTTCTCTGAACAAACTTCTAAGACTTACAAAGAAAAAAAAAATGCTGATGTTTATTTACTTAATGCCACTCTTGGCTATATCAGTTGCCATCTGTGCTGTTATTATGTTTGCACTAAAAATAATTTTCTCCGTCCGTCTCTGGGAATCATTGTCTTGAAATCGTTGGCAGGCCGTTCAGATGCTCTGCTTTACTCTGTATGTCCACTATCTCAGAGTTATGTTTGTTCTGGTGAGACCAGTAAACAACCGGTGTCAGTTACACCCTGATAATTATACACATCGACTCAAAGCAAGAAAGCTCTTTCGATCAAGCGTCCACCCAGAGACATGAACAAGTAGTGTTCTCTTTGCTGTGTCCCAAGACATTCAGGGGCCCCTGCGGCTCCTCTCACCCCCCCAGCCGGGCCCCTTTAATGAGGACTGTCCCCAGTGTGTTTGATCCGGCTGCCAGCTCACAGCCCCGCGGCCCCTCAGCCTCATGCCTATTCAACAATCCCCTCAGCCTCTATAGTGACTCACTCCCCTCCCACTGCCCTGGGTACAGTATGGATCCAAAGCAAAAACACTTCTGGGAGGCTCTTTGATATCAAAGCTAGCTGCACTGATATTATGGAGAAGGAAGGAAAAAACTCCATGGCTCCAAATAGCTCTCCAGGTGTAAATTGATGTTTTCCAAAAAGAAATTCCTCAAACAGTAAAAACCTGATAAGATGTTTGCATTTTTAAACACTGAATCATTAATTTTGTTTTGGATGGTCTTGTGATAAAAGCAGATCCAGTTTCTAACAGAGAACTTTTTGTGTTGCTGTTCAGGATGGAGGTCTGCTGATTAACAACCCAACAGCTCTTGCGATCCATGAGTGTAAGTGTTTGTGGCCCGACACGCCACTGGAGTGTGTCGTTTCGCTCGGCACAGGACGCATCGAAACCGCAGGCAAGACCAGCGCAACGTATACGAGCCTCAAGACTAAACTTACAAACGTCATCAGCAGTGCCACCGACACTGAGGGTAAGTTATGCAAAAGGTTAATTGAGTCTTTGAAAAATAAAATGTAAAGGAAATTTCAGAAGTGTTCCACAGTAGCAGTATTTTTTTTTTTTTTACACGTGTCATCTTATAAATAGCCCTCTTCAGTCTGGTCTATAAAAAAAAAAAAAGGACCAAACTGCAATTTTAAAACATGAAAATACTTTAAATAATATTTCAAAGCAAGCTTTAAAGCACATACAATTTTACATTATATTTATGGTTCAGTTGTGTTATGTTTATAATATCAGTCAATCAAAATTTATTTATAAAGCACTTTTCATACAATTAATGAAGTTTAAATAGTTTTCCACAATTAAAAACGTTACCCTATTGCCCTCCAACATAGAAAACAGATAATTACCCTTCTGACCCACCCCCCACCCCATCACAAACACATACACACACACCCAAGTACAGAAACATGATTCAAAGAGCTGTCTGCATTAGGGATGGAACGGTTTATGAAAACCGTCCGAACCGTTCGGTTCGACCGTCTCGGTTCGGTTCGCGTGTGTTGCGTTTGGTTCATGCACTGCTCCTTTTTCTCATAGGCGAAGCGTTTACACTCCAGAGCAGAAGGTGGCGGTACTGCGACCAAAGCCAACCACCAGTAGTAAACAAGAAGAAGGAGAAGCGAAGCAGCGTAGCCGGGTGTAGCAGAAAAAAATCAGTTGTTGTGGAGAATTGTGTGGGTATGGCGAGTGGGAAAGAACAGGAGTTGGAAGACGCACCAGCAGCACTTTATAGGTCTGCTGTATGGGACCACTTTGCATTTAGAGTGACCTACGATGACGGCGGAAAGAAAGTTGTGGATAAAAGTGCAACAGTGTGCAAACATTGTGCAACACATTTTGTTTAAGCTAACAGCAACACGAACAACATGTCAGGCTAACAATCAACATATACCGAACCAAACTGAAAACCATGACCACGAAACCGTGAACCGAACCGTGGATTTTATGAACCATTCCACCCCTAGTCTGCATTGGGGCAGAAGATCAAGTACAGCCACCAGGAGCCCATTTGAGTTGTAGAATCATATGCTAAAGAAAAAAGTAACAAAATAGTTGTACATTTTTAAAAGAGATCAAAGGATAGTGAATAAATATAAAATGAGCATATAGTGTTAAAATTGTACAATAAATAATTACAGATAAAAAAAAATGAGATTAAAAGCTAAGCTAAAAAGGTGGGCAATGAGTCTGCTCTAAAAACCTGAACTTCCTCTGTGACCCTGAGGTCCTCAGGCTGTAATAAAGAAATAACACGTCACTGTGGGTATGTGTGCTGACTTTAGGGATTACAAGGAGTCAGAGGAGGTAAGGTAAAAGCAGTTTTGAAACATAAATATCCCAATATCATTAAGATACTTGAAAACCATTAAAAGACCCATAAAATTGATCCTGAAACTCAAGGGGAGCCAAAGTAGTGATTCTGAAACAGGTGCTATGTGCTCCTGCTGTCTGATTTTCATCAGAAAGCACGCAGCTGTTTTTTTTTGTTTTGTTTTTTTTTTTATTAAAAAAAAGTTAAATGCTGTAAAGCTGATATATAAATTTCTGGAAGACCACCAGGCAGGCCATTGCAGCAGTCAATGCGACTGATGATTAAAAACATGCACCAGTTTTACCAGTTTGGCTGAGAGAGAATGGAGCGGACTCTGACAATGTTCTTTAAATGATAAAAGCCTATTTTTATCATGTTTTTTGATGCATGTAATACAAGTCAGCTCAGAAGTAAAAATCATGTTCAGGTTACTCTCTTGTGTGGAAGGAATTAGACATTTACTGTAATCGAGGTCAAAGTTTCTCTCTAAGGGTAACAGGACCAACAAATGAAACTTCTGTTTTGGCCTGATTTACCCAAAGAGAGTTTTCTGTTAAATCTAGGGTTAATTTTTAAAATGCAGTGAAAAGGTGCATCCGTTAGTCCTATGTCACCAGGAGAATCTGAGATATATAACTGTTTATCATCAGCGTAACTGTGAAAGTTGACTGTGCCTCCTGATGACGCTGCCAAGAGAGAGATAAAAAACTGTGTGGTCTACTGCATCAAAAGAAGCAACACTATCATTTTGTTAGAATCATAATTTACTATTTAATCATTTAGAACCTTTAAAAGGGCTGTCTCATTGGGGTGGTTTGTTCTAAACCCAACAAACAACAAGGTGCATAAAAGCGAGTTTTTCTAAAAAATCTTACCTAAAAAGGCAAGCACGATACCAGTCTAAGATTGTTTAAATTGTTAAAGATCACTCTTCTCCAGCAGCAGCAACAGTCCTTCCCTTTTAGAAGCAGCAGGATAGACCCCCATCTGAAGAGAGCAGTTAGAAATGTTCAAAAGCTCGCCCATTAGGGATGGTAAACAGTATAATTAAAGAAGGATTTTGGGAACAATGGGATGTTTGTTAAAAAGCATATTGACTTAGAGGCCTCATGTGATTCGGAAAAGTATAAAACATTGGGTCAGTGTGTAATGCTTTGGAAATATTGAGACTTACTGTATGTTGATGTGAGACGACTATTTTGTGTTAATAAAGATCTCCCGCATGATGGCTCAGAGAGACAGAAAAGCTGTGTTGAGTCATTCATCAAAGAATAAAGATTTCTGTGATACGTGATTCTTTCGTTCAGGACAGAAGGGCTAAGGAGAGTTGATAAGCAGATGGATGAAGCTAAATACATGAGATTGCAAGAGGAAGACCTTTTCAGTTCTGCAAAAGATGTGTGATTGGAGTCAGAGCTTAACCTTTCTGCAGGACATTAAACCTTAGCAATCAAGAGCTAATGTCTTAGAAAGGCCCAGTCAAAATCCAGACCCAAATATATTTGGGAATCTGTATTAAGACTTATAAATGGCTGCTTTCTGAAGCTCTCCATCCAATCTGACTAAAGTTTAAGTCCAATTATCCCAAATGACTGCAGCTGTAACTGCAGCATAAGATGGTTTTTACAAAGTATTGACTTATGGGTGCCGAATCATGCTAGATTAGAAAAGTCCTCTCTTTTTCCTTCCATCTCACAATTAGGGGTGTAAATAATAATCGTTTTGTATCGATGCACGATCCAACAGCCGACGATCCGATGCATCGATACGTCCACAAGAGTATCGATTCATGTTTTTTTTTTCCTTTGGTCTATTTTTATCCATTTGCTCCTGGACGTAATTCTCCTCCAGTGCTGCGGTGGCGCTAAACCTATTTCGCCCTCCTACCCCGCTTCCTGGTTATACTCTTACAGCAGTGTGTTGCAGTGAGCTTGACACAGACATTTTTGATTTATATCCAATATTAAAGCGTGGTCTGTGCTACACGCTGTGGGGGGTAGATATGGTCGAGGCGGTGAGAAGGTGGGAGGGAGTTTGGTCCGACGACGGAGGGACATGAGGGCCAAAAAGAGCGGAGATCCAGGTGGAAAAAGGGTCCCAGCGTTCCGGAGCATCTCTCTTTTAGCGGGGCTAACTTTACGAGTCGTTTTCCGCAATTTCGGTCATAAAAACAAAAACAAGCTGGCCTCCTGTCTGCGGTCAGCTACAATTTGGTAGAGGTGCAGCGGAGCGTCTGTGGAGGGGGCGGTAGCGTCTGGAGCCGAGGTATTGCACTGCACTCATTGTACTGATTTTGTACAGTATTTTTTGATGCAAGGCCTTATTATTTTTCAGTGAATGAGGTTTTAATAGGAATAGGTGGAGTACAACTTTTCTACTTCTTTTATTTGCTGTTGTTTCTTAAAAAAAAAAAAAAGCATAACGATATTACAGCTTTCATTGATTTATTTCCAATTTGAAACTTTGTCTAGCCTGTAAGGTGTAAAAAATAAAAATAAATGAACCAATTAATCGAATCGTATCGTGGTGTAGTCTTGAGTATCGAAAATAATCGAATCATTGGGTCAGGAAATCGATACTGAATCGAATCGCCATGATGGGTGTGATTTATACTCCTACTCACAATTGTACACTACTGTGTGTTGTCCTACTGTAGACGTGTCAAGTTGAAGGCCCCTGGGGAAGCATTTGGCCCTCAATACAGTTGTATCCAGCCCACAAGTTCATCCCTGAATACAGGATTAATGGCTCACCAGTAGTTTACACAGGGTTTACTTCTTTCACACTATATATCCCTTTATTCACTGCAACGGCTGCTCACTCTGGGCATCCAAGTGCACATTTTTCTAAGAATTTTACTGAGCTTACATGGCGCTTCTTAAGTTCGGACATAATCTGTAACAGGTGTGTAGTTAATAACTGAAATGTATGATCTCACATTGGACAAATTACAGGGTTTCTGCGGGTGATTAAAAATTATTAAAAGTCATTACATTATTATTTTTTTAAATTAAAGCTTAAAAAAACAATTTCTATATTTGAGCGGAACTCCTTCCAGAAGTTCGGAAAAGAAGCTTGAAGCGGAGAAACATCTAGAGAATGAGAAAATGCAAATTTCAACAAAAGTGGCTGGAAAACGAGGAATTCGGAACTTGGCGCAGCCTGTCGACGGTAGAGATGACGAATGATTTTGCCATGTTTTTTATATATATATACATATAGAGAGAGTCATGGGTACTTGTTGATGGCATTACAATGATTTCTAAGAGCATTAAAAGAGCTTTAAAAAGAATTAAATAAGAGTTACTCTTTCCTGTATAAACCCTTAATTAAACCCTTAATTAACTCTCTGCATTTAACCCATCCCCTTGCGGAGCAGTTGGCTGCCATCGTGGGGCACCCGGGGAGCAGTGAGGGGTTAAGGGTCTTGCTCAGAGACCCAGAGTGGCAGTCAATCGGAATGAGACCCTATGCCCTAACCACTATGCTGCCATTCCCCTCTCAATTGCCTTTGACATGAACGGATCACTTGTATATATATGTAAATGTTATACAACTGGAGTCTAAACGCACACCTTGGAAATGTAGGGTTAGGTGAGGCTTTCACATAGCCTTTCCCCTTCATCCCTAAGACGAAGCCCCATCGCCACTTTCAACCTGTTAATTGCCTTACATCTTCGGCAGCTATTCTCCGTAAGGAAGGATGGACCGGAAGAGAGTCAGTAATCCTCTCGCTGATTTCAGCTTCCATCGAGTATTTTGTTTCAACAGGTTAAGCTTAACCCAAGACATTAATGATCCAATAAATTATGCTGAGCGTGGTCCTCATGGTCTCATAGAGGCAAAGAAAACACCCAAAGCGGGGCATAGACTGTACCAATTTTTGCCCTTTTCTGGCCGATTCTCCAGTCGTGTGAGAATTTTTAGATCGGGCCGACTTTAAGGCTCATCGCGAGTCGTTCGTCTCTTAGTGTAGAGGGGATACAGAGGGGCGATCAGCCTCTCATGACCACCTCCCGATCAATAATAGTAAGGTCGGGAGAAAATCAAACATGTCAACCATTGTAAAATTGCATCAGAGCATCCAGCCGCATAGTGTGAGAACATACATCTTGAGCTGTAAACGTTTTGTTTTACAGTTTGAGCTGTAGCTGTGTGCCAGGATTGAAAATATCGCACTGTGTATGCCTGGCTTTAGCTCTGTTGATACTTTTCTGTTACTCTCATGTTTTTTGTCAGGCTTTAGTCAGCTGTTGCATATCGTACTTTAATTGCAATGGTTCAATTTGATTGATTTTGTTTGTTTTTTACCAGGAAAAAAAGACATTTGTTGCCTCTATACAGTTTGATATTTCAAGTTTAGAAAATCTATAATAGATTTTCCAGGATGTCATGTGTGTTTTACGTTTTCTCTGCTCCTTTTATAAGGTTATTTATTTTAGACTATAAAACCTTCAAGAGATATATATGTAAGTGTGAGTTTGTAGCATCAAAAATGGGGGGGAAAAACATTTTTGAGGGGCAAGGTAACGGCGTTACTAACGCCGTTACCTTGTTTTAGTAACGAGTAATCTTACTAATTACTTTGACTGTAACTATAACGCAGTTACCATTGCAGACACCCCGTTACTACGCGTTACTCAGGTCGCACAATGAACCTTTTTTCATGATAGGACTCGTGCGCAGCTGCGTGAAGCTGACACCCCACCCACGTCAAAAAACTCTGCAAATAGACTGAATGGTTAGTGCAGATTTGTGCAGAAAAAAATATTGTTTGTGCTACTTTTGTTTAAGAGATATTAAAGATTATTTTTTAGGTCATCCAGAGGTGCGCGCCTTGTCATGAGAGAGGGGAGGATGAGAATGGCTGATGTATAGTGAGATTCCGTCTGTCAGTTGGTAGGTGGGTGTTTCCGCTGGCGGGTGTTAACGTACAGCACACACAGAGAGATGGAGAGTGAGGATGATTCCAGCAGCAAAACAGCGTTTTCCTGATGGAAATACCGGTGTCACGTCGAGCTGCGTTTCCCCATCACATACCGTTTCCTGTGCATCTCCGCACAGCGCAGGCGGCGAGAGTCAACGCGCAAGCGACAGGAAACGCGCATGCTCGCTAAAGGCGCGCAACAGTCGCCCTGTGCTCGCGCCACAGGAGAACTATATAACGCAATAGTTACTTTTACTAGAAACTAGTTACTTTTATTGTGGAGTAACTCAGTTAGTAACTCAGTTACTTTTTGGGAGAAGTAACTAGTAACTATAACTAATTACTTTTTCAAAGTAACGTGCCCAACACTGGTTAAACCTGAAGATAAACCAAGTGACCATCAAGACATCTGCACAAAAGGCATAATGTTTTCAGGAGTTTAGTGCTAAATAAAGGACCTAAATGTGGATCCCAGTGTGGCCCTCTGTAGTTTCAGCCTTTTCATGTCCTTATCACCTCTCCACATGGCCACTTCTGTCGTGCCTATATTTGGCTCGCCCTCCATGTTGATGCTAACCCAGTTTATTCTTCGCACTTTTCTTCCTATTTAAAAGGTTATGACTTCATCTTGTCAGTCGGCTTTTTTTGCTATTAAATAAGCCAATAAATCTGGAACATAAATTATAGATTTGCTTTTTTAAACCCTCATCTTCACCAGCCCCCTGCAGATAACATGCAATAATAACCTTTTACTGCACAGGCTTTCGCTGATTGGACAGATAAACACAGTTTTAAGTGTGGTGTAGTATGGCTCTGAATATTAAATGTTAATGTCTTGGAAAGCTGACCTTGGTCCAGTTTTCTCCTGTGTTACAGTATGGAGGAACAGTGAAGGTTACCTGTTTGTTTTAGCATTAGGATGCTCAGAGTGTCCTGAACTCTGCATATCATATCCCGGCTTTTATACGGTTGTAATCTTTATAGATACTCAGTTTTTATGAGAAACATGCCATCGTTTAGAGTCTGTTTAGTTTCTTGAGGGCCCAGATCCTTGGTGGCGGATTTGATTTAATTCTCTCACAGCCAGTAAATGCATGCTTCTTTATTAAATAACATGCCACATTGCTTACCTCGTCATCTTTTTTCTGCTGAAGGAAAACCCCTGATACTGATTAATTGTTAGTTGGTCTCAGAGCGTAGCACCTTTTCAGCACATCCAATGTTTCACCACCTCTGCTTGTTTTAAACTGCAAACTTGGCCGGCAGCCGGCGGAACCCGCGGACTCGTCCCCGCGGCTCCCCGGGGCGCCGGCATGGCGGTGGCTGGGGGGCTTCTTCATGGCTGTCTCTCCTCCTCCCTTGGTGGGGGTCTGATTTCCGGGGCTGGCCCCTCCTTGGTGCCTTCGCTCTTGGGGTCCCTTTGGGCACCTGGGGCTTTGGGTCTCCCGGCGCTGGACTCAGTGCTCTGGGGGGTGTGCCTCTCCGGCTCTCCACAACCACTATTGAGCATTTTTTCTATGTTTAAAACTTTACATGCACAAGTTCACCCTCACAAACAACTACAGGTGCTAGGCTTCAGGTACTTAGAGATTCACTTCCAAACAGAAACCCCACATTCATATCTTCAGGTAACACAGAGTACATGTCAGACTTAATAATATTACTTTAGCGATAGTTTCAAGGTGTTGCTTTATTGTATATCTCGTACCATGTC
Source organism: Cyprinodon diabolis (assembly GCA_030533445.1). NCBI lineage: Eukaryota > Metazoa > Chordata > Actinopteri > Cyprinodontiformes > Cyprinodontidae > Cyprinodon > Cyprinodon diabolis. The sequence goes on along the minus strand of CM060063.1, from coordinate 43,401,165 downwards.
TTTTGGTTGTGCTGTTCTTTTTTCATCTCGTTACAGGTGATGAAGCAGACTGAAAATGTTTTGTCATTATCTCCTTTCTATCTCCTCTGTCTTTCATCTTTTGTCCTTTTTTTTTCTTTTTCCTTTTTCTTCTTCTGTTTTTCTGCTCTACTTACATTGCAGTGTCCATATAAACTGTAAAACTCCCCGCATAATTATAATGAAGCAAAAAAATAAAAAACTGCAAACTTCATCTCTTCATTTCATTTCTGCACTGGAATTCTTCTTGACTCTTCTTGTAAAGGCCAGCTTTGTGACCAGCAGTTGTCCTCTGTAGGTCCCATTCTCTGCAGGTCCTTTAGGGTTGTTGTAACTGGCTTTTCCTGGGGTGTTAAAGGCATACTATGCAACATTTTTCAGTTAATTAATGTGTTCCATAACATTTTGGATGATTAAATGAGCTATTTCAGGTCGAACAAAGGTTTTCTCGGCCGCCCTGGTGGTCTGTTGGGGAAATACCGTACTTGCAATTGCAGGAGCCCTCAGCCCGCATCCACAGGCTCAGAAGTCTCGTGCATCGCGAGAGTCCGTCTTGCTTTACGGCGAGAACTGCTACACGCCCCCAGTGAAAGGCATACTCGTTGCTAGCGCAGTGGCGATATTTGTGCAGTTATCATGGCGGAACCAGCGAGAAAACAGCGAAAGCACATGCATAACAAATAATGTATGAAAACATGCTAAATTTTCAAACTCGAAAATTGGAACAAAACAGTCACTTACCGCAGTAGACATGGTGATTCGTTGCGTTCGCCTGTCTGCTAAGCTCAAAACAACCGCGCCTGGCTTGACGGAGAAACCAGGAAAACAGCTGAGCATATTTACGACAGTGCACTTTTACTTTCGCCCTCTGGGGGGAGCCTCGCTGGAAAATTAACACCGGTTGCATAGTATAACTTTAATTTAGGATGATAGCTAAATGTGTTATTAAGATAATAGACATTCCCACTTTTCCCAGACTGATGTTTTTTTTTGTTTTTGTCATAAAAATGTCCTTCCTTTTTCATCTGTTCCTGATATCCTCATTTACTTCCTACTTTACTTCCTCACCCATCTTCTTTCCCTCCTTGCATGCCTTCATGGCCATGATACTATGTAAGAACCTCTGAGGCCTTCGCAGACCAAAAGTTTCATCACTGAGCACATTTCAACTTCTGATTTGAAAATCTGATTTGGCAATATATCATGAGTTTTCGCTGCCCAATATAATATTGATCTTTCAGTTCCTAGTATCGATAAAAAAATGTACATAAAACACCTCTGCACCGCCACTCGCACTGTAGAGCCCTTTTTGCTGTGCAGCGCAGCACCATATCTGTAGTTGAGGCAGTCACAGTGGAAGACGTGGAATGACGCAAACCCCAAACAACATGGATGCAAAAATAACTGAATGATCAATGCGGGACCTATAAAATCTGTTTTATTTTTTCCCAAATTCCGTTTTATTTTTTCCCAAATTCCGTTTTTTCCGTTTTAACTTTTGAAAATTCTGTTTTTTCCGTTTTAATTTTTGCAAATTCTGTTTTTTTACCCTTTACTGTTATTTCAGTCGTGAAAAGAATGTGCTTTTAATGTTAATGATTAAAATGTACACAAATAAAATAGGAATGACCTTAAATTTATTTCACTGACACGTAAAAGTCACAAGGGAACTGCTCGGCTCTGTATTCGGGGCTTAGCGTCGTGTTTCTCAAATTTTTATGCAGAAAGCGGAGCTGTGGAGAGCCACTTCGCCATTTTTTCAATGTTTTGATGGGGGAGGGTGAGCGGAAATGACGGAGCGGGAGGGGTTGTGTTGCCCAGATTTGCCTCCCCCGGTGTGCATTTCCCCCCGACGTACGTTCTTCTCCCACACAAAAACGGAATTTCATTTCAAATGTAGAAATTCCGCGTTTACACTAGATTCTGCGTTAATTCGCCAATTCCACGATTCCGTCCACGATTCCGTGATCGCGGAAATTATAGGGCCCTATCAATGTCTTCTGATGAAAATTTACAGCACTTGCTTTTTATGTATACATTTAATTTTGATAGCTGGGTAAAATATTGCAGTATATAGTGATATTGCAATATCTTGATAATATCGTATTGTGACCCAAGAGTCGTGACAGGTGTTTTATCGTTTCAACGCACCCATGCCAATACTCACCCCTAATGTCCACTTAGTTAACTACTCGGGTGAATTCTGATGCATTTTGTAGTAGTGTTTTTTTTTTTTCTTTTATATTACTGCAGGGTAGCTGAATATAGATCCATGACATCCATTTTCTTCCCTTTCCAATTATCTGCTCCTTTCAGTTGTTTATTACATTAAAATAAAATTTAAAAAAGCATTTGTTTGGAAGGAGAAAAAAAATCATAATGGGACTATATTGTAGACCATGGAAGATCCGTGTGATTTGTTACTGCAGCAGACAAATCCACCAAAGACTGAATATAGAGCTAGATACAGAGTTAATTTGAATGGTAATTCTGAAGAAGAGACAGCTATGGAAACACTATTACCCCATTTACACTACCCTTGATAAACCGATCCATGCCGAGACCGGTCCGAGCTCGGATCAGTTAACCAGGCCGTGCTCGGTTCTGACGACCGTTTACACATCACGCTATCTCGGTTCCTTGACTCCTCGCCTCCTAGTGACGATCTGCGGTATTACTGCCAGTATTGAAGGAGGAAATCAAGCAGTTGGTGGCGGTAATGCACCAAAACTTATTTGCCAACTGCCATAAAAAACAAGAAGAAGACGAAGAAGGAGGGAATCAAGCTAATCAAAATGGCGGCACCCGTCACATTCAGAAAGTTATGCTTGATTATTATTGCTGTACTTCTGTGTTATTATTTAAAATGCCATTATTTAAAATGTTGAAGATTTCGATTGTTGTCTATAGTTGAAGAAGAAGTTGTTCTTCTTCTGTTTCTGCTGGGGCATTACCGCCAACTACTGGAATGGAGTGTGAATCGCGATGTGCAGCCAGACGGAGATGACACGTTCTGCTCATGCGCTCTTGTTATCAGAGAACCGAGCCAGGGAAAAACCGAGCCGAGCCCACCTCTGGAACTGGTCTGCAGTTAGTTCGGTCCGGTTGCGTCTAGCTCGGTTCAGTTCAGTTTGCTTTCCATTTACACACGATAAGTTCTCTCAGTTACTGAGCTCGGACCGGTCTCGGCACGGTTTTTTAAGGGTAATGTAAATGGGGTATTAGTCTTTGAAATTTGTTTTAGGTCGCTTTTAACTTGCTAGTGTTTTTGTGGGGGCTTCCTGCTTCGGGTCTGCAGATCTTTACTTCTAGTTCGCTACCAAAGAGTTCTGGTGAGGTTCTGATGATTTATTCTTTTTTTTTTATGATTAAAGAATTGGTCTTTAGAAGTTGATGATCACTGTTGCTGTTAAACTGTTCACAGCTGTTGGTGTCTGTGTTTAAACTAACAGGCCTTAACCAGGGTGGGTAAATCCTACCAAGGCCCGGTTATCTTCGATTGAAAACAACATCAGTCTATGAAGCCTCTGGTGTTTTTTTTGTTTTGTTTTTTTTCAGAGTTAAACGTTTTAAGACTGATTGGTTTTGACACTTAACGTCAGCAACTCTTTTGCCATGTTGTGAACCCTCAGAGCAGAGCAGCTTTCATAATGTCAATCTAGCTTCCTGACCTACAGGGGTAACACATACAGAAATAAATACTCAAATCGCTCTGGATCCATTAGGCTTTATTTACAGTTTCAATGTTTTTTTCTGCTGCCTGTTTGTATGGACTAAAAAGCTGTTGATTTTAAAAGCAGTCATGCAGTGCAGATGGAGACAGCTATGGCTGATGAGTAAGACGTTTTGTTTTCCTTTAGACATACCTCCGGCTTTCAGCTCCAAGTGCTCACTCAGTGACACGTTAAATACTGTCACAGTCCTGACAGACAGAATTTGGCTTTGCATGTACTTTTCTCTCCAAACGCAGCTGTTGAATGTTTGCACATACTAAAGCTATTACCGGGTTGAAAGTATGCTCATTGGTTTCTGCCTTAAATAGGGGCTAATTCTGTGTGCTTCTGTCCCCCAGAGGTTCACGCCATGCTGGACGCTTTCCTCCCTCCCAACACCTACTTCCGCTTCAACCCCTTCCTTAATGAAGAAGTCTCCATGGATGAAAGCCGGCTGGAGAAACTCAACATGCTGCAGGCTGAGGGCATCTGTTACCTGGAGAGGAATGAGGAAAAGCTGAAGAAGGTTACTCGTCTCCTCACTCGAGAGAAAAGCTCCGTCCAGAGGGTGAAAGAGTGGGCGAGACTCCGGGCTGACATGTACAACGGTCTGACCTCAAAGCTGTAGAGACAAAGAGAAATTACTTTTTCCCATCCCGAACACGCTCCTTGATCTACATTTAAATTATGTCACGTTACCGTGGTTACTGTAGCATGGTCAGTGTCTTTTTTTCTGACCAAAAGCTGTTAAAAAAAGAAGAAAAAAACACTTTGTGAGCTGCATCTTTAAAGCCAAACGCCTTCTGCGTTCACCAACACTTTGACTGATCGTCTAAAGTTCATGTGCCAACAGCTTTGGCACTTCCCACTTAGGCAGTTTTCACTGCCAGCTACTTTGGCAGAGGACGTTTATCTGGTTACTATATGTGCATTAACGATTTTAGCATGATTTTTTTTTTTTTATTATAAACTTGGAATTTGAGGATCTCCCTGAATGGTAGTCCAAGTAACACTGTTGGAATTACCTTGTTACTTGGCTCTCCAGCTAATATTAGCGCAAGTGGTAGGAAGTCAAGGCAAGCAGAGAGTTGGCATCAAAACTAACTCCTGGTTCAAGTTAAAGGATATAAATTAGAAAAGCTTGATAGTTTTACTCCTCTTGGGTCTTATTTCTTAATAACCTTAACATACTGATGGCCCCTTTTGCATATTTGAAGAAGGATAGATGAGCTTCATTACTGTGAGTCTCATCTCACTATTTAAATTATTATTTCATTTAATTAAGTGTGTCAGAAAAAAACAAACAAAATGGATGGATGGATGCCATAGAAATTATATATATATATATATATATATATATATATATATATATATATATATATATATATATATATATATATATATATATATATATATATAAGTGAGCACCATTTTATCATCAGCTTTCCTTAAAATTACAATTTAAGATCTGGGGTTTGGAGATTTTCAATATACTTTTTTTTAAAGCTCTCATCTCCCAATTCTGAATTTTAGCTCACTCCAAATTTTCTTTTAAAAGTATAATTACTGGCATTCTAAATATTCTTTGTCCTTCCGGCTATGAGCAGCTACTAATGATGTGTGAACCAGCAGAGGTTGCTTCAAAGTGTTCCTGCTGCAGAGCAGTTGCTGTACAACAGGGGTTTGCCAATTCAAAACAAAGGGATATTGGTTTGAGGTTGACATTTTCCACTGTGTTTATAATCTTTTATCAGGAATTAAGCCTTAATAGAACAGCTTATTCTCTGTCTCTCTATTCCTGTTGAATTCCGTTCAACCGTTCAGGTATCTGAGGAAGTCCTCTTCTGGGCAGCTCGCTTTCTCAGCAAATTAAGGTCAAAATAAACAGCAGCCCAAAACAAATCCATCTATAGATTGACTTCCTGTGGCAGACTGTACCTTTTGTCCAAAACTAGAGAAGTGATACATATGTCTAACAAGCTGTTATTAGAAAGAGGAATTCGTATGGATATTTTAATATCCTCTCTGCTTCCTTTGACTTCATTTTCATAGTTATCACTTTACTCCGACTGAAATGAACTAAATTAGAAGATTCCTCCATATTTAACACATCCGTCACAGAGGAGTGTTGCGGTTAGCCCCTTTAAAAGCCTGTGTTGCATTCACTTCTTGGTAAAATATCGTAATTTTTACTTTCCACCAGGAAAGTCTAACCATTGCCAACCAGGGTAAAAATAGTGAGGTTTTTGAATTAGCCGAATATTTCGTGCAGCTGTATTTATAGTGTTTGTTTATAACAGTAAATAAAGAAATCTGTTTATAATTACTCAAATTAATTATTACGTTATGTCGTACTGTACATTCGTTAAAGATCGCTGTGGTAAAGTCTTTTATAACCTAATCAGGGTTGATTTGAGAGTCAACATTTTCTCAGTTGAAATGATTAAACTTTGCACATTGTACAATGCAGCTCTGGTTGAACAGTGTGAGTCACACTAAAAGGTTAATATGGCTCACTTCAGGTATTATTGGTGTTACAGATATGATTCTAATATAATATAAGATGCTATAGAGATGTAAATCACACAGATATGTTATTTAACAGAGATCTAAAAGAGGTTTAACTGTTGTTTTGACTTTGAAGTATTTAAAGTTCGCCTGTTTCAAACCCCATTATTTTGCCTGCGTGTTTGCTTCTGCTTACATGTGGAGCTGTTTTCAGCTTGCCCTCTTTTCTTTGATGCCTCTCTCACTCTGTCTGCCTTTGTTGCAGCTTCCTCTCTCCCATACTGTAAGCTTTTCTGAAATGATGCAGGTTGAACCTCAAGAATTGTATTAAAACCCATAAGGTTTTCTTGGATTGGTTTCTGTTACTCATTTGCCACAGTTGAAAGTTGGGTTTCTGTTTGCTGCTGTAAAAACAGCTGTTGTTCATTTCCACAGCCAAACCAAACACTGTGTGTCTGACAGTCACTCCCAGAGGGACCTAAATAAGATGGCTACAGATATTGTCCTGATTGTTTTTATTTTACCGTCCGTCTCCTGTTGGTCCAGTGCAATTATTGTTTTTAGAATGTAATTAAAACCTATCATTGAACCACAATGCCGCCCGCCTCCTCTAATTATTTAAAGATAAGCCAGTTACAATCTGAGTAAAGCTCTAGTTTCACCCTCACCTCTTGGATCACCAAAGGAGTATAGATATTAATTCCATAATGTGTGCCTACAACTGCCTAATTATTGGAGTGACACAACGTCACCTTTTCAGCTCAAAGTGCTAAATCTGATTTGTCTAAAATGAAACTACAATCGCTCCTGGTTCAGGTATGTGTTTTTTTTCCTGCCTTAACTCAAATGTGTTTTGCAGAAGCAGGGCTTTGTCAGGGGAATGTAATTTCCACACTCATCCTTGAGCTACCTGTCATGACATGGAGAAAGGTGAGGGGAGTTAGTTGACTGCAAGGTTTTGCTTACCCAGAAATGGAAAACCCCCCACCATACCCCGCAACACTGTGCACCAACATAGCTCCCCTCTCATGGTCACATTTACAAAAACACAATAATGAAAGTAGAGGATGTGAGAAAATCCATTTTAAAACTGCCCAGCACATACAAACATTGCAAATATTTCTGTTGAAAATTTAGATTTAAAATTTCTCAAAATTTGTTTAGCATTTACCTTCCCACTTTAATGAACTTAAAGTGTTCACAGCCAGATATATAAAAATCTAAATGACAAGAGCGATTGCACGTTCTATAAGGACAGAAAAAAATATTTTATTAAAAACACCTTCATAAATATCATAAGATGTCATGCTAATGTTAATCTTTCTTTCTTTCTTGTAACAATCTTCATTAGATGTTAAGCAAATTTTTAAATGGAACAAAAACAGCAAAAATGCAGTATTTTCCAGATCAGTTTCATCCTGTTTGGGTTGCAGAGAACCTGCAGTTTATCCCATTCCTCACTGCTGGTAAAATGTAATTGTTAAGATCATAATGCCGTACATCTTGTTGTCAAAAACACCGTTTCCATTCATATATTTCATTAAAAGGTTTTATGTCCTTTATTTCATCATACTTTATAAAACACTCCATAGTCGTAAGTGTTCTTTAATATTTTTAGGTATATTTCATGTGCAGAACTGGTCATTTAGAGGCTAAAGTCTCTTTCTGTCTGTACCATGGTAGCAGTTTAAAATTGCCTCTGATGCTCCCGGCCTTGTTCACTTCCATCTGGTCTCCTGTACACGTAGATTTACCTTCCCTCTCTCCATCATCTCTGCCAGCTCTCTGCCTTTACCTAAATTTCTTGGTGCATCAAAGTCTCTTATCTAACCTCTCCACTCCTGTCTTCCCTCTTCTCTTGTTGCCTCCTGACATGCTTTCCTCTCCTCATCGCCAGTCAGCCAACACGGTCCAATTTCCTTCCTTCCCTCCCTGGCAAACAGCACCAGAGGCGGTTGCTGTTCAGCCTCAGCTTCAACCAATCCTGTGTGGCAGTCTTTTTGGTGATTTGCATATTTGTTTTGTCTCAAGTTCTTCGTCGGTTCCCCCTCCTAACACAACCCTCGCCAATTTATCTACATTTTGGGAGAAGCACAGGGATAAAATAGCTGGTTTGTGTCTTAGACAACACTGCTTTTGTAGAACAAGTAAAACAAAGTATGATGTTATTGGTATTATGAACTGGATGGGCTGCAGTGCTTAATGTGTCTTTCAATCATACCTTCCATCATCTATTGTTGTTCCTCCTTGCAGGGTATGCTTGGGATGAGACACCAGGCACACCCTGGACAGATCAGCCGTCCATCACAGCACAAGTAAAACCAACAGGACAAACAGCTATCCAAGAGTGATTGGAGATGTTTTTGGACCATGCATTGAAGCTAGAGTACCCAGGGAGAACCCAGGCCTGCACAGGGAGAACATTCAAAGTCCAAGCAGAAAGAACCCAGGCTTGGATTCAAATCTACCTTCTGGTTACAAGGCAACAGTGATACTATCTGATTGTGTTCTAGTAGATGCCATAAATGAAAATACTTAAACAATTCCCAGTAAAGGTTTATTTGTGGAATTTCTCATTTAATAATTGATAAATTGCACCAACCTGTGTCTTTCACCATTAGACTGAAAAGCCCTTTACTTTGTTTCTAAGTTTGAAGACGTTTTGCTTCCCATCCAGGAAGCTTTTTCCAATTCAAAATGTCAGAAATAGCATTGAGTGTCAGAGCTTTATAGAGTAGCCCAACAAAACCTTGTTTTTGCTTAGATAACATGCAAATAGAAATGGATGAACAGGTCCACCCCTTTGGAATGGGGGTCAGTTGGCTTAATGGCTTAATTGGCTTTTGTTAGCCAGTAATGCCCCATACCTGTCTATGTCTCTGAAAGGGGCGTCATTAAAGGGAATTGTTGGCCTGGCTGAATAGGCGAGGTCTTCTGTTGCCCTATAAAGGGGTTGGGGTTGCGATGATAGCAGGAAGGGTTTAACTCAATTGAAGCAAAGTGACCACCATTCCAAATGGGTTGACCCGTTCGTCCGCTTCAATTTGCATGTTTTCTAAGCAAAAACAAGGCTTTGTTCAGCTACTGAATAAAGCCTCAAACTCAACGTCATTCCTGACATTTTTTTTAATTGAAAAAGCTTCCTGGATGGGAAGCGAAACATCTTCAAACTTGGAAACAAAGTCCAATGGATTTTTTTTTTAACTTTATTGGAATGACTCTGACCTGGATGACTGAGAAATTTCACTAGCAAAAGCAAATACAGGTGCTGGTCATAAAATTAGAATATCATGAAAAAGTAGATTGATTTCAGTAATTCCATTTAAAAAGTGAAACTTGTATATTATATTCATACATTACATACAAACTCATATATTTCAGATGTTTATTTTGTTTAATTTTGATGATTACAAATGACAACAAATGAAAATCTCAAATTCATCATATCAGAAAATTAGAATATTGTGAAAAGGTTCAAAATTGATGGCCCCTGGTGCCACACTCTAATCAGCTAATTAACTCAAACCACCTGCAAAAGCCTTTAAATGGTCTTTCAGTCTAGTTCTATAGGCTACACAATCATGGGGAAGACTGCTGACTTGACAGTTGTCCAAAAGACGACCATCGACACCTTGCACAAGGAGGGCAAGACACAAAAGGTCATCGCTAAAGAGGCTGGCTGTTCACAGAGCTCAGTGTCCAAGCACATTAATAGAGAGGCGAAGGGAAGGAAAAGATGTGGTCGAAAAAAGTGTACAAGCAAGAGAGATAACCGCACCCTGGAGAGGATTGTGAAACAAAACCCATTCAAAAATGTGGGGGAGATTCACAAAGAGTGGACTGCAGCTGGAGTGAGTGCTTCAAGAACCACCACACACAGACGTATGAAAGACATGGGTTTCTGCTGTCGCATTCCTTGTGTCAAGCCACTCTTGAACCACAGACAGCGTCAGAAGCGTCTTGCCTGGGCTAAAGAGAAACAGGACTGGACTGCTGGTGAGTGGTCCAAAGTCATGTTCTCTGATGAAAGTAAATTTTGCATTTCCTTTGGAAATCAAGGTCCCAGAGTCTGGAGGAAAAGAAGAGAGGCACTTCATCCACGTTGCTTGAAGTCCAGTGTAAAGTTTCCACAGTCAGTGATGGTTTGGGGTGCCATGTCATCTGCTGGTGTTGGTCCATTGTGTTTTCAACGCAGCCACATACCAGGAAGTTTTAGAGCACTTCATGCTTCCTGCAGCTGACCAACTTTTTGGAGATGCAGATTTCATTTTCCAACAGGACTTGGCACCTGCACACAGTGCCAAAGCTACCAGTACCTGGTTGAAGGACCATGGTATCCCTGTTCTTAATTGGCCAGCAAACTCTCCTGACCTTAACCCCATAGAAAATCTATGGGGTATTGTGAAGAAGAAGATGCAATACACCAGACCCAACAATTCAGAAGAGCTAAAAGCCACTATTAGAGCAACCTGGGCTATCATAACACCTGAGCAGTGCCACAGACTGATCGACTCCATGCCACGCCGCATTGCTGCAGTAATACAGGCCAAAGGAGGCCCAACTAAATACTGAGTGCTGTACATGCTCATACTTTTCATGTTCATACTTTTCAGTTGGCCAACATTTCTATAAATCCTTTGTTTTTATTGGTCTTCAGTAATATTCTAATTTTCTGATATGATGAATTTGAGATTTTCATTTGTTGTCATTTGTAATCATCAAAATTAAACAAAATAAACATCTGAAATATATGAGTTTGTATGTAATGTGTGAATATAATATACAAGTTTCACTTTTTAAATGGAATTACTGAAATCAATCTACTTTTTCATGATATTCTAATTTTATGACCAGCACCTGTATCCTCTTTTCTTTTAAGACAATTACCGGTAAACACTATTCCTCAGTTTTTAATTACAGTAACTAAAATCTTACTTATCCCTGCAGCTTTACTTAGACTTTAAACAAGTTCAGCATGAAATAACTTTCTAGAACAACAAATAAAGGAACTCCTACCAAAATGTGTCCCTACTTTCATTATTACCATTAATATGTATTAATCTACCCATCACAAAGAATTACCAGTTGTATTCAATAGATTCTGGTCAGGTCATTGCCCCCCTGTAGTTAACACGGTTATCTAGGCGCTAAAGGCTGCCCCCACTCGATATAAAGAACCCCTAATGTAATTCCAAACCCCACCCAGTGAATGGAAATGCATCTTCACTCTGATGTAAACAGATTTGACTGCTGAACCTGTCCCCCAGAAGTAATCACATCACACATTTAATTTCTTTTGCACCTTTGGCAAAACATCCACTCTGCAAATACCAACATGTCTTTTTAGTTTAAGCCCAGGAATCTGCATGTCAAGGAGTCGTCATCTCACCTTTGTTTTCATGTAACTGCCTATCCTCAGGGTGGAGGCTCCTAAATCACAGCTGAGGTTTAACTGCAGAAAAGAAACTCAACTTGTTACAACTTAGTTTGTTTTGGAGAGAACCAGACTGATAATGAGATCATATATTAAAGGTTTTATTCCCAGAGTAAAACATAACCTACAGTGCTTTGGAAACCTGTTCATCGTAGGTAAAGATTTTTCCTTTCATCTTTGTCCTTAATCAACCTGATTTTATGTTTTCCTCTTGATAGATCCGCATGAAGCAGAAGGGCAGGTTATATGTTTCTTAATAATTTTTTACAGATCAAAATAATGGCCAGGGGCATCGATTTATGCCCTTTATCCTAAATAAAAAAACAAGTTAAAATAATTGATTTTTAGAAATCCTGTAAGAAACAGATTCTATAGGTGTGTAATTTCATCTAAATGCAATTTCACCTGTTCTCAGATGTATGATGTAAGAGCATCATGAAGACCAAGAAAAACAGCAGAAAAATAAAAAGCTGAAAAACAAAAGGAGAGGAAACAATATCCAAAGCGTCAAACACGTCTCTTAGCACAGTTCAGCCCATCATCTGAAAATAGAAAGACTATATTAGAAGTACAAACTCACAAAGACAGTTTTGAGCAAGGAGAGCATCAATCAGAGCAGCCAAGAGGCTTCATGTAATTCACTCTACAAATCTGGTAATGATGGAGGAGTGATGCACGCATTGTCAAAGGAAGGCAATCACAGGTGTTTGCAGTTTGTCACTTGTCAGTAGGGAGAAGGAAACAGCTGGGAAAAGGTATTTGTCTACACCACCATGAAACATCTTAATAATCACCTCTAATCAGAGTTAATTCAATCTATAGCTTTGTATCTTTATAGAGTTCTCGCAGAAGGAAAAGCTCAGAAAGGAGAAAATGTGTCAATAGATGCTTGGGTGTCTTTATCAAGTCTAATTTTCTTCAGCCGATGACTTTAAGCATCCATTGCAATAATGAGCTCTAGTATTGACTATGCACCATGGTGGAGATGGGATCTTCTCTAAATGGATTCTTGCATTTCCAGACAACACCCTGCCATTCAGCATGCAATTTTGAAGAATCCTTGTGCCTAATCTCCATAATGCAGTCCTTGAACCAAAGAAATCCCTCCGAGTATTTTAGAGGTAATTTACTCAGGAAACATTATGAGGCTGCTTTATGATTTAATGATATTCAAGACACGTCCCGATATCTGGGGGGCAAACTGAGAACCAAGTCAAGGACATTTATGACATTTCTCAGTATGGTGATGAAAGGGTAAACATGAGAGACAGCCGCAAGGTTTGCTTTACAATTTGACTATGGTCTAATTGTTCTCATCCAGTTTTCTGTCATTATTAAACAGTTCCAATAAAAACAGAGCAACAGTCCACATGTGGAGTCCTCTCATGCACTGTGGGTCAGAGAATGGGAGGGAGAGGAAAAAGGTTGATCCTTTTGAAGCTAATTTATTGCCTTTAAGACA